>CM039124.1:2343330-2723964 GCA_022036555.1 Microstegium vimineum | reverse complement strand
TACCCTTTTACTGCATTAGTTATAGCTATCAACGAGTTCTTCAAGCTTTCGACGGGCTGCATCGCCTTGATCTCCGTCAAATCCTTGCTAGTTCCGCGTGGGAGTACCTCTAGGCTTTGGCAATCCGGGCGGATCGCTGTTTGCCTCGTCTAGCTCTGCTCTAGTTATCCTTGATCAATCTGAGCCTTGACGTCCGGGCGTATCGCTGTCGTCTCATTCAGTTTGTTCTAGTTATCATCCTTGTCGATTGATTGGTCAAATCGACTGGCACGCCCTCGACATCGAGCTTTGGGTAATAGCCCGAGGTGTTCACAGATCTGACGCTTTTTGTGTCAACAGCTCCGTTGCAACACTCGATGGTCGTTAGTTTCCACTTTTGTTTGCCGAGTGCTACTTTGGTTTGTCGAGTGGCTTCTAACTCTTGGCAAAACTTTGCCGAGTGCCCGACAAAAAGCACTCGACAAAGTGACCTTCGTAGTTAGGTTGGCTGTCGTGTGCGGTTTGCCGAGCGCAACACTCGGCAAAGAGTTTGCTGAGTGTATTACAAGCTTTGCCGAGTGTCGCAAGTTTAGGGCACTCGGCAAAGAACCTGAGTCTGGTAGTGAACACGGGAGACACTACTACATAAACCTTATTGGAGGCGGTCATTTTTGCTTAATGGAGGCGGGCAAACATGACCGCCTCAGTTAATCAAGATTAACCCCGCCTCCGTTAATGGAAATAAAAAAACAAAAAAAGAGAAAACCCATGGATAACCCCGACAGCCCATCCACGGGATCCGACAGCCGCCGAGACGCCGCCGCCTGGATCCGGCCTCCCGCCGCCGGATCCGGGCGCCGGGACGCCATGAGGCCACGCCACAACACCAAGTCGGGGATGGGGCGGCGCTGCCCGGCCACGCTAACGGGCCGACGAGGAAGGTTGCGCCGCCGAGTGGGGCGGGGCGGGACGCCGCTGCCGGGATCTAGCCTCCCGCCGCCAAATCCGGCCACCGGGACACCATAGGGCCACACCATGGCACCAAGCTGGGGGGGGGCGGCGCTGCCCGGCCGCGCCACCACCAGGCCGACGAGGGAGGCTGTGCCGCCGGTCCGTGCCTCTAGGCTGCCGCTGAGGGGAGACCGTCGGGCGAGGCCAGGAGGGAGGGGAGGGGGTGAAGCCGGGAGAGAAGGAAGGGGTGCTATGCAGGGAGGGAGGGGCGACACAGGGGAGGAGGAGCTGCGTCGTGGGCGGGCAGGGAGGGGCAGCACCGGGGATTTGCGACGCGGGGAGGGCGATGCGGAAGAAGAGCAGGTGCGGCGCTAAGTGTTGGCTGTGGGCAGGGGATGGGTGGGAAAACCCTAAGTCTTCCTTATATACATGGGAAACCTAATGGGCTGGTTGGGCTTATGTGGGCTTCGGTCACTATTAACTGAGACGGGCCTTATAAGAAGCCGGCCTCCGTAAATGGGGGTATTTTTGGAGGCGGACCTAATATAAATTCCGTCTCGGTTAATAGATTTTTGGAGGCGGTTATTTTGATTACCACCTCCCTAAATTGATTTTACGAGGCGGGCACATGTGACCGCCTCGATAAATAAAAAATGCCCGCCTCTGTTAATAGCTCAGGTTTTTGGAGGCGGTTAAATTTTGTGCCCACCTCGATTAATTATTTGATGGTGTCTCGCAAAATCAATTTTGTAGTAGTGAGAGATCGAGTGACGGGAATAGAGGGGAGAAAACCAAAACACGTGATGAACACGAACATAAGTTTCTCACAAATCGAATCGTGGAGGACACAAGGAGGTTAAGGCCTCCATTCTCGATCAGTGGTTCAAGTTACACGAATGATTCACTAATACATCCGCATACCTCAAGCAAGAAGAACTAGAGGAAGATGAAAGCCTAGGAGAAATATGTGGGAGGAAGGAAATGGTAAATGCAATAGGTGATGGACTTAGAGTCCCATCATCCTTATTTAATAGGGTTCATTGGACATTTCCGAATAGCCTCTGATAGATGAGCGAACAACCTATCCATAAGACATTGTGATCCAACTCTCCCGAATCTTTTTCTTGATCTTCATCAGACGGTCACGCTTCCTGCTTGGATTTGCCGTCACCTCGACACAACCTCTAGGAATCCATCATGTGTCATCCCCGCTCGGAAGCTCTCCGAGTTTTGAGGCACAAACCCAAAAACCATCCATCTGTAGTTTTGAGGCCCAAACCACCAAACTGTTTCGCGAGTAGCGTACTCCATACACATCCCTACACTCGACATGTGTCACCATGTCCTTGACTACCCGAGCACCAAGTCTTCTGGAGCCTTCCCGTTCGACTTGGTTACCCGTCGTCTTACCTTGGTCAACACGGTCACCTCCATATACTCTTGCACTTGTTGATGCCCCAAGTGTCAGCCACCGCGGCTAGTCCTCCGCCCCTCCGGTCCCTCAGTCCAAGCCTCACGTCCTCCCTTCACCGCTCCTGGTCCATCGGCACAGCCCATCTCTACTTGACCTTCACCTCGCCATTGACTACCATATCCGAGCTCAACACCTTCACAACACAAGCCAAGAGACATGTCGAACACTGCTTTTGCAGTAGGTTAGTTCAACATGCTCAACCTAAAAAATTGCTTTATGTTGACAATTCACTCATCACAAAACTGAACTATATAGACACTTATCAACCATGTGTTCGCAATGCAACATACAGTCGCTCAAGAAACTTGCACAAGTTTCAAAGGAGCTGGTAAATAATGGATCGTCATCAGCTGATCAGCACTACTGTGTTTCAATTTGAATAGAAGCCCGTACGTAATCATAGTTCACACAGTACGACGAGCTGCTTTGTGTGTATCAACTTAATAACGGTATGCGTATGCGACAACCTACTGGTTATGGAGAGAATGTCAACAGCTACCATGCATGCAATGCCAAATAACAAATGTATAAGTCCCATTTTTAGGTGTATACGGAATTTGCAAAGCGAAGGACAGAAAATGACAAATTCAAATCATCATAGACATACCAAATTTGTATTACAAATAAAGGGTAACTAAGAAGATCATGGTACAACAAGACAAAAGGGGAACGAAAGAAAAAACTAAGCCAGTGCTACCGCAGCCTTCCTGTTGAATATCTTCATCAATCATCCATCATTTGACTGTTCGCAGTAAGCAGCTTCCTCCCAATCCTGCTGTGGGTGAATGCATGACCGATCCCAGGGCTGTGGCCGGATGGGGTAGGGCGAACGTCCTGTGTGGCTCCAGGAACACCACCTTCTGTGGGAGTGATTGTGCCCTCCATCATCCCTGCTTTTGTGGCCGAAGCAGCAGTGGCAGCTGATGACTGCACTGCTAGCAGGTATCTTGTGGGAGTACTTGCTAGTATCATAGTAGGAGTGCAATGAGCTAACATGATTTGACAGGCTAGAACTAGGACTACCACCATTATTAGAGCCACTTTGCTCACATTGTTATATGACTTTTGGATGGCCATTGCTAGGTCGAAGGAGAAAGCTAGTAGTGATGAAACTAGCTGAAGAATCAATAGAGAACTAAAAGAGAGTTTACTTCAAGTTACCTTGCCTCTAGCTTGGTCGATGGCTACAACCTCCTACACTCCTGGCCATTTATAGGAAAATGTAGATTATTAAAGTTACACTAAATTCTATCTTGCACATATGGACCGAGAGTAAAAAATTGATCCAGCATTTTGTAGTCCTTTAATGTATTCATGTGGAAGCTTATTACAGTAAGTTCATACTCACTCAACACGTCAACATCACCCTTGTGAAAACATTCAGCTCAATAAGGCTTAACTGGGTCTCGCAAAAAAGGAGGGGTGGGGTGGGGCGTCACCTCCCCCTTCGCCCCTTGGACTTCATCTCGACACGTTGCACTGGTTTTGTATCTCGGTACCTGTTGACACCGTTTTTGTACGGGTCAATATTAAACTAAGTGCATTGATCGGCAAGAGGGTAATCGTTGTTCCTCATCGGCATCAAGATGCTGCCGGTCAAATTACCGATCGCCGATGGTGAATCTGATTGAAGAAGCGTCAAGAGAGAAAGAAGATATGTTTTCCGATAAGGAGGTATTGCCGATGGATACGAGTTGATGTGGCTGATGTCAGCAGGAAGTTGCCGATGACAATAGAAGGAAGTTGCGGATTGAAGAAATCTGCCGATGGAAAGTTTCATAGTAAGGAAAACAGATAAGGAAACTGGTGACTTTTATGCTGGTATTATTATTATAGTTTGAGTCCGACTCTTGCACGAGTCATTTTATTTCCTTAAAAATAGGAGTTCTGTTTAGGTATGAGTCGTGTCTGTTTACAACTCCTTTTACCGGAGTATAAATATGTACCCAGGGGCGGTGTAAAAGAGAGAGACAATCAATCAAATACAAACCTATTACTTTTATCTACTTTTCCAGCATCTACTTATCGCATTAGTTCTAGTTTACCTACGAGTTCTTACGACTTCTCGACGGGCTGCATCTACACGACCTCCGTCGCCTTCGCAAGTTCCGCGTTTTTGATCAAGTTGAGCTTTGATGTCCGGGCGTATCGCTGTCGTCTCGTTCAATCTTGTTCTAGTTATCGTCCTTGTCGATTAACTGGTCAAATCGACTGGCACACCTTGGAAATCGAGTTCGGGTATAAGCCCGAGGTGTTCGCAGATCCGACGCTTTTTGTGTCAACACCTCTTTTGGCACACCTGGTGGGACCCTAGATACATCTTTTGTTCACGATCATGGGTGGTTCTACTGACGTTGATTCGAAGAACGTCATTGAAGTCTCTGAAGCAGATCTGAAAGATGATTAGAAGCAGGCTATGGAGCAGGCTATTGAGGAGTACAAGTAGCTATATCTGAAATCCTTCAGCCTAAACAGGAGCGGCGATGCAGTCCAGAAGCAAGATCCGCCGTTGCCATGGCAGGTCACTTTTGATGCCAATCCTGGTAAGTTGCAAGATATGGTTAATTCTGCATTAAGTCAGGCGTTGATTAGCCACTCCAATGTGTTGTCCAATATTGTATACAATGCTGTCATGCAATCTTTCAAAGAAGGAGAGCCACCTAGGTATGTTGGTCCAGCGTATCATCAACATGGATCGTCATCTGCCACGACTTCATCGGCGGCTCCAGTGTTCCAACCTGTAAATCCTTCTACCGATGAAGCTACACCACCAAGATCGAGCCCTACAAGCGTCGTTCGGTTGAACATCGATCCGGTGGCGTCGACAATGTCAGGACATATGGTCTAGGGTCAGCCAACTCCCGCTAGCTGGTGGGGATACGGTATGCCTCCGAATTCATCTGTCGATGCTAAGTTGATCGAAGACAATAGTGCAGCGGGAAAGACCTCTATGGAATCGATAATATTGCACAACCGATGAGTCCGATAGTACATTATGCTACATCTTCTCCAAATGTGCAGTTGCCGCCAGGAGATCTTTAGATGACGATACCCAAAGTGTCTTACGGGCAGCCATCGACAAGTTCTTTACCGATGCAACAAGATTTGGCAGTGATAAATCATCCCATGATGATGGCAAATCCTCAGGCTGGAATGTCAGTGCACCAAGGGGACCAGTTTGTCGAATACTCCAAGATACAAGAACAACAGACACCGGGTGGCTATCAATTATCGACAAATCACATGCCGATGACTTATAATCCTGAATGGACTAATCAGATTCAACAACAGGTGGTTCAACCTGGACATCAAGTGGCGGGAGCACAACAGTACTATTATCCTGCAAACTCTCAGAATGAAACATCGGTGTACCGACCGATGAATATCATGCCGCAATATGCCCCAGTGGGTGCCCAAGGTTATACATCGGTAAATCAATCGGTGCATAATATTCAGCAGGGAGGTGTTGCGCCTATGCCAATCGGATCAGTTTATTTGCCGCAAAGGCAAGAAGGGGCGTATCCACCGGTCCAGCCAGTTAATATTCAGCCGATCCATCGGTAGGATCAGGATGCATACTGAGCCGACAAAATCGCCGAAGTGATGAAAGAGCACTTTGGCATCAAACCTAAAGTCAATACGTACTCTTATTGGACGCCATACCTCAGGCGTATGATTTGATTCCTCTCCCGAATCGGTACAAGGTGCCAGATTTCATCAAGTTTTCTGGTCAAGATGATACGTCAACAATGGAGCACATCAATCGCTTCATTATTCAATGTGGAGAGGCAGCTAGCAGAGATGAGCTGAGGGTAAGATTGTTTTCATCGTCTTTATCTGGGTCGGTGTTTACATGGTTCATCTCGCTTCCTCCAAATTCTGTGATTACTTGGACGATCTGGAGAAGCAGTTTCACAAATATTTCTTCTCTGGCGTTCATGAGAAGAGGATTACCGATTTGGTTAAGCTGAAGCAGCGCAATGACGAATCGATAGAAAGCTTCATCCAAAGGCTTTGGGACGTGAAGAATAAATGCTACAACTTAGTGCTGGATGATCGGCAATTGATAGATTTGGCTTTCCAGGGATTGCTATCACATATCAAGGACAAGTACGCATCTCAAGAGTTCGAGAGCCTGAGTCATCTCGTGCAGAGAGTTGCCGATCAAAAAGTTAAAGCTTTCGAGCCTAGTAAGACTTGGAACAAGAAGGTATCCTTCATTGAACAAGAGGAAGATTCTGAGTCAAATGAAGGGACGGATATCGGCGTTGCTGAGTGGGTGAAGGATAAGAAGCCGATATCCTGTCCGTTTGGTCAAAAGGAGGCTGCAAGATTCACTTTTGATACTGCTAAAGCCGATAGGATATTTGATCTGTTGCTTCAAGAAGGGAGGATTAAGCTGACGCCTAATCAAGTGATTCCATCGGCTGAAGAGCTTAGAAGGATGAGGTACTGTAAGTGGCATGATGCAACCTCACATAGTACCAATGACTGCAAAGTCTTTAGGCAGCAGTTGCAGTCAGAAATCGAATCTGGGCGAATCAAGTTTGAAAATTCTAAAGCTCAGAGGCCGATGAGAATTGACCAGCATCCGTTTCCAAATAATATGGTGGAAACTAGCGGGAAAATTAAAGTACCGACATCGGAAGTGGCCCAGAAAAATGTGTCGGTAGACCCCGAGCATCAAATAGCTATGCATGATGTAAAAGGGAAGAAGCTTGCCGATGAAAGAAAAGGTAAAAGAACTGTCGATGAAAGCAGCAGCTCTAGGGGGCCTCAGAGACGTGCGTCATATGGTGTTGTAATCACGCACAGAAGACCGCGACCAGAGTATGAGCGTTCACAAGAAGAACAACATCAACAATGGGAAGAAGAGAGATGCCAAGAGTGGTATCGGCATAAAGATCATTGAAAGTGCCCCTTCTTCGTCCATTGTTGGGAAGAAGGCATCAAGCTGCCCACTGCCGATAATTGTCCTGAATGCAATGGGTACTATCCTGCCGATCGGTCAGAAAAGAAGTCTCGCTTTGAAGGTCAAGGATCAAGCTATGCTAGGCCGATCAGAGGAAAGGAATCAGTACATGATCGACTGGGAGGGCAAGCTCAGTGTGCACGACAGGCTTGACAAGCGTATTCATCAAGAGAAGCTTGAAGAGATGGCTGATGCAAGGGTGCCTGATGAAGAGATATTCTCTAGAGATCCAAACATAAGGAGTAGTACAAGCCAACACAGTGAGAAATAGTACCAACCTGTTTGGAAAACTAAGCTTCCTCAATGGTGTCCTAAAGGCCTGACGAAGACTCAGAGAAGGAGGGTCCAGCGTGAACGCCAGAATGATCTATGTTATGGTGAAAACCCTTCAAAGGGAGGATCTCTAGTTTGGGAGTGGAGGCCAAAACACCAGGGGAGAAGTCCATCGGCAGAAGTCAACATGGTTGTTATGCTGCCGGTGGAATTTATGGCACCTACTGATGCTGAGGAAGAAGCTGCTGATATGGCTCAGCTAGTACTAGATCCGATGGTAGCTGTCTTTGAAAAGTCTACCGATGATGAAAGGCAGCATCTGAGGGCCTTGTTTGTCAAGGGCAGAGTCGATTGGCAACCGGTGTCGAAGATGTTAGTCGATGGCGGAGCATCGATTAATATAATGCCATATGTCATGTTCAGGAAGCTTGGAAAAGGTAACCAAGACTTAGTCAAGACGGACATGAAGCTGAAAGATTTTGAGGGCAATGTGTCACTAGCTATGGGAGTAGTATGCGTAGAATTAACTATCGGCAGCAAAACTTTGCCGACAACGTTTTTTGTGATCAGCGGTAAGGGTACCTACAACTTGCTCCTGGGAAGGGATTGAATCCATGCTAATTGTTGTATTCCTTCCACGATGCATCAAAGCCTCATGCAATGGGTCGGGGACAAGATTGAAGTCGTCCAGAGTGAAGTCCTGTCAATTGTTGCATCAACTTCCACGATGCATCAAAGCCTCATGCAATGGGTCGGGGACAAGATTGAAGTCGTCCAGAGTGAAGCCCTGTCAATTGTTGCATCAACAGAATCGGAAACCTATAAGCAGACCAAGTGCATATCTGGTGAAGCTTGGGATACAAAATTCCTCAAGGTAGCCGATTACCGGATTACAACGATCCAAGCAGTAGGTTTT
Organism: Microstegium vimineum; assembly: GCA_022036555.1. NCBI lineage: Eukaryota > Viridiplantae > Streptophyta > Magnoliopsida > Poales > Poaceae > Microstegium > Microstegium vimineum. The sequence continues at coordinate 2,715,399 of CM039124.1, read as the reverse complement.
GTAGAAGAGATTTAATGGATCAGTTCGCCGATGATGGAAAACTTGGGCAGGGGTTCACATCAGCCGATGATTTACTAGAAATAGACATCGGCGACGGTAGCAAGCCTAGGCCAACTTTTATTAGTGCTAAGTTAGATTCCCAATGTAAGCAACAGTTGAGTGATTTGTTAAAAGAATATAAAGATTGTTTTGCTTGGGATTATATAGAGATGCCTGGTTTAGACCGATCAATAGTTGAACATCGGTTACCTATCAAGTTGGGTTTTCAACCACATCGGCAGCCAGCACGCCGGTGCAATCCTACTGTGTTATCCGATATTAAGGCTGAGATTATAAAGTTAATCAAAGCTGGGTTTATTCGGTAATGCCGATATGCCAAATGGATTTCTAATGTGGTTCCTGTATATAAGAAAAATGGAAAACTTCGTGTTTGTATTGATTTCAGGAATCTCAATAAAGCCACGCCGATGGACGGTTATCCAGTGTCCGTCGCCGATCTACTAGTTGATGCTTCTGTTGGACATAAAATTATCAGTTTTATGGATGGTAATGCTGGGTATAATCAAATATTCATGACTGAAGAAGATATATCCAAAACTGCTTTTAGGTGTCCAGGTCACGTCGGTTTGTTTGAATGGGTCGTAATGACTTTTGGGTTGAAAAACGCCGGTGCTACTTATCAAAGAGTGATGAATTTTATTTTTCATAAGTACATCGGCACATTGGTCGAAATCTATATTGATGATGTGGTGGTTAAGTCTGGAGACTTTGAGAAGCATCTTGCCGATCTGCGGAAGATTCTGGAATGCACAAGGGAGCATGGGTTAAAGATGAATCCAAATAAGTGCGCGTTTGGCGTATCGGCAGGTCAATTCTTAGGTTTCATGGTACATCAAAGAGGTATAGAGATCGGCAGAAAATCCATTGATGCGATCAACAAAGTGGTTGCTCCTACTAACAAGACTGAGTTGCAATCTTTTGATCGACAAGATTAATTTTATTAGAAGATTTATATCTAATTTGTCTGGGAAGATTAGATCTTTTAGCCCATTGCTGAAGCTAAAGGTCGGTCAGGAATTTGTGTGGAGAAAGGAGCAACAATCGGCCTTGGAAGAAATCAAGAGGTATCTGGTGAATCCTCCAGTTTTGATTCCACCTCAACACGGGAAACCTTTCAGATTATATTTGTCTGCCGATGACGGCGTTATCGGATCAGCCTTGATTCAAGAGTTTGAAGGGAAGGAACGTGTAATCTATTATTTGAGTAGAAGGCTGGTGGACGCTGAAACCAGGTATTCGGCCGTTGAAAAGTTATGTTTATGTCTGTACTTCTCTTGTACCAAATTGAGGCATTATTTGCTATCAGCCGAATGTACTGTCATATGCAAGGATGATGTGGTTAAGTACATGCTGTCGATGCCAATTTTGAGTGGGAGGATCGGCAAATGGATTTTGGTGCTGTCAAAATTTGATTTGAGGTATGAATCAGCTAAGACAGTCAAAGGGCAGGTGATGACTGATTTTGTTACTCAGCATTGTGGTACGCTAAATTCCATAGAGATTGCTCCTTGGACTTTGTTCTTTGATGGTTCCACATGTAAGGAGGGAGCAGGTATCGGCATTATCTTAGTTTCACCCCGAGGAAAAAAGTATGAAATCTCATTGCCGATTGTTGCTACTTCGACGAATAAAGGGGCTGGAGTTGCTCAGGGAAGTGCGTGCTGATGCCGTGGAAATCTTTGGCGATTCTATGTTGGTGATCAATCAATTGATTGGAATATATGAATGTCAGAGTGATATTTTAATTGCATATCATGGGAAGTGTTTACAGTTATTAAAGGAATTTAAAGAATACCGACTTGAGCACATTCCCAGGTTGCATAATGAAGAAGCCAATCGGTTGGCACAACATGCTTCGGGGTATCAGCCGATTCAAGAAGTAATGACATCGGTAATGGTTGCCGATGACTGGAGAAAAGAGATTGCCAATTTCTTAAGAGATCCGTCTAGGAAGGCTGAAAGACGGTTGAGGTTTCAGGCTACCAAGTATGTGCTCCTTGATGATGAGTTGTATTATCGTACAATTGATGGAGTTTTGCTCAGATGCCTTAATGGAGGGGAATCGAAGAGGTCGATGGGTGAGATTCATGAGGGGGTATGTGGAGCGCATCAATCGACATTCAAAATGAAATGGATGATCAGGCGAAATGGATATTATTGACCGACGATTCTTGAGGATTGTTTTGAGTACTTCAAAGGGTGTCAAGATTGTCAGAAATTCGGTAATGTTCAGAGGGCACCTGCGTCGGCAATGAATCCTATAATCAAGTCTTGGCCATTTAGAGGATGGGTCATTGATCTCATCGGCCAAATTTACCCACCATCGAGCAAAGGGCATAAATTTATACTCGTTGCTGCATATTATTTCACGAAGTGGGTTGAAGCTATTCCTTTGAAAAATGTGACATTGGCAAACATGATAGATTTTGTGAAGGAGCATATTGTTTACCAATTTGGAATTCCTCAGACTATTACAACTGATCAAGGGACCATGTTCACGTCGGGGGAGTTTGATGAATTTGCTATCGGTATGGGGTTCAAAGTGTTGAATTCTTCTCCTTATTATGCTCAAGCTAATGGTGAGGCTGAAGCAACTAATAAGGGAATAATTAAGCTTATCAAGCGCAAGATTGAAGAAAACCCTAGGAGGTGGCATACAGTACTGAATGAAGCTTTGTGGTCGTATCGGATGGCATGTCATGGTGCTACTAAGGTTTCGCCATATCAGTTGGTGTACGGACACGATGCTGTCCTACCTTAGGAAATTAAAACTGGTTCTAGACGATTGTTTTCCCAAGACCAATTAGCGGCCAATAAGTATGATATCCTTATGAAGGATGAGTTAGAAGACCTAGCGGGTCATCGGTTAAGAGCTCTAATCAGTATCGAGGAGAACAAGAAAAGAGTTGCCAGATGGTATAACAATAAGGTGAAGGTAAAAGAATTCACTGATGGTGATTTGGTATGGAAACTGATTTTACCGATTGGGACTAAAAGTTCAAAATTTGGAAAGTAGCCTCCTAATTGGGAAGGTCCTTTTCGAATAAATCAGTCTGTTCCCGGCAACACTTATATTTTGGAAACCCTCGAAGGGGTTGCATTTTCCAGAGCGATTAACGACAAATATTTAAAGAAATATTACCCTAGTATCTGGATAGATGCATAGTGATTTAAAATATAAATATCGATGACGGAGTCTTGTGCAAAACATCGGTAGAGAAGGTATTAACGTTATATTACAAGGGAATCGGTCATCAGGTTCGTATACAAAAAATTACAGTAGAGACTGAATAGATGAGATCGCATGAAGGCGAATTTGATCCGCTTCCTCTATCTCCTTGGCGTTGTCATTGACAGAACCTTCAACTGGCCTGATCTTCCTCTTCAGCAGAAGGGCTTCACGAGCGTCGGCATCTCTCTCTTGTTGTATGGCTTTGGTGGCGGCAGGGAGTTGAACCTTCTTTTGATTAGCTGTACTTAAAGCTTCGTCGACTTTCTTTAGCTCCGCTAGCAGCTCCTCTTTTCGTGCCAATAGACGGCCGATTTCTTGTTCAAGCTCAATAACTGAAGCTACCAATCGGCAGACAGTTGGTTCTGAATATCTTTGAAGGCTATTCTTATTACATTAGAGTCTTGGACTAGTTGGGAAGTGTTTTGCTACAATAAGAGTAGTATGACTTCGAGTTTGGAGTTTACTTCTGCCAATATGATGTTTGAGGTTGGAGCAGAACTTTCGTCTTCTTCATCTTCGTCTGGCAGGTTGATGGCGAAGGAGAATAAACTATTGGGAGAGTCTTGAACCTGAAAAGAGAAGGATTAAGATTTGTCGGTTGCAAACTTGTGTCTTGCAAGTTTATAATAAATGTTTGATTTACCTGTTTAAGAGCGGTCTCCCTCCTTGGACTTGGCAGAGTAGTTGGCATAACTGTGTCCTGATCGACAAATGTTGCCGATGAACTTGCCTCGACGGAAGGGATAGTTGGTGCTGGTATTGATGCCGATGCCGGTGTTGTTTCTGTTGTTGCGGCCAGCCCCTGCGGCGACGGTGCTGTTTCTTGGTTAGGGATTTTGGCTGTTGATTGGTCAGGGATAGGTGCCGATGCTGGCTCCGGTGTTGGTGTATCGGTAGGAGCTTGAGGAGATGCAGCTGGTAATGTGCTTGGAGTTGATGGCTTTCGGCGTTTTGGTTTGGGAGCAGCACTTGATGAGCCTCGGTGTTTTGGTTGTTGCACTTGGGGGGCATCGACAGGTTGAGCCGTAGAAGTTTGTACACTTGGAACGACTGCCGATGAACTTATCTGCTGTAGAAGAGAATTTGGTGCAAATTGAGTAAAAATTGTCGATTAAACATGTTGTAATCGACACAGATAAATGAAGACTTGTTACCACGAAAGCTTGCGCCAAGGTGGGGGCAGCAGCGGCAACATCATCAGTTTGCAATGGTTTGGACCTGATGGTGACCTTAGGAACCGCTTTGTGATGCATGAGGGCAGCCAACGAGGGGGCTTTGTTGCCAATTATCGATATAGGGTTCATTGGTCGTAGGTTAAAATGTTTGCCGCTTTTGCTCTTTTTCGGGATCAAATCATTAACCTGTTGACAGCGGGTTAGTTACCGATGCATTTGAAAAGTTAACGAAAGAATAGTATCGGAAATAAACTTACCGCATCATCAGGTATAATGTGATCGGCGTCAATCAAGTGCCGATAGTAATGTGATGATGCAGCGAATAGTTGATCCTTCCAGTCTTGCCACCAGGATTTGTATGACTCAGTGATGAAGGATGTTGGTGCCCAAGAAGATAAATCGATGTTGGCTACATCGACATGAGGAGAGAGAGAGTGACAATTTTATTCCAATCCATAGCACTGGAGATGACCTCTCTTGGTTTTATCATGTTAACATAGCTGAGTTTGATCGGCAATTGACCAAATGCTAGCTGTCTTGCTGCTGCTGATGGATAATAGAACTCATATGATGGATGAGAGTTCTTCCCGGTCCCAAAGATGTTAACTGGAATAGCCCGGGGAACGAGGGTAGCCTTCATGATTCCTTCGTTTTGTGGTATATTCCCGTTGGTGAGGTTGAAGGAGAGTGGAAATTGGTTATCTTCATCGACATAAGGCCACCAGACTCGTTCTGCAGCAGGGATTCCGCAGTAGAGCCTCTGGAAGAACATGCCGAATTGATCTTCGTTGGCATCGGTTCCTGGTAGCACTATCATGGCTTCCCCAAAATTGAGTGGGGAACGGGTTGCCGATTCGTCATCATCAAAGACATAGTCTTCGGATATATCTCTTGGTAACTGCTGGCTGAACAGATCAAATTGAAGGCATTTATGCATGTGGACGTTCAGCCATAAGTTGATAAACCACCAAGGGCCTCCAAGGTTGCCGATGGGCTCGCCTAGTAGTAATTTTCTCGATACCTGGTGTAGGAGGTGATAAATTGAACCGAAGAGGTATCGGCCAAGGGGAAATCCTCCATCGGCTAAAAGCTCTGCTGCAGGAAGATACATGTTGGTGGGTCCGACTGTTCTATCACAGAAAACGAACTTCTCCAACCACATGTTAAGGAATGTGGCATGCTCCCTTGGGCTTACCGATCCAGTCTTCTGATACTCTTGGATGTATCTGGTCCAACCACCGATGTTACGTGTGCTTACCCGATGTTCAGACTTCTTGCGGAAAAGGGTAGCAGGATCGGCAGAAGAGACGTCGAGGCCAGTAAGCATATGTACATCGGCAAGTATGGGGTGGCTAGTCCATGTCTGAATAGAAATGCGTTCATTGTATCGGACCAGAATAAGAAGCAGCAATCATCATATTTTCATTCTTGGCCATATCAGCAATGGACAGTCTGACGCATTGGTCGATGTTGCGCTCTGACCAATAGAGTTGTTGTGATCTAGCTATCCTGAGGTACTAGTTCTTCCACCCTTTGGTAGGTTTGGGCCAAGAGCGAAAGGTGTCTGTCCATAACCCTAGATCGAAATGCTCGGATCTAAAAGGGATGCGGTTGGTTTCTGCGTTGATGAGGTTGATCGGATCGGTATTCCCCATTGGGCCTAAACAATAGAGATGTGCTTGATCGGTAGGGATCACTATTTTGTTGCGCATTTCCTAGATCCAGAAAGCGAAGAAAGAAAGAGAGAAGGGATTGTAAAACAGTGTGGAAAGATAAAACTGCAGTATATACAGCGAGGAAAGAAGAAAAATTACCGCGGGGACAGTGAAGTTGATCGCCATTGAAGCGGGAGTTCTTGCAATGGATCGTGCCTCCTGATGAGAGAAGAAGCCGCCGGTGATTGCCGAAGTGTTCTTCGGAGATGACATTGGAATGAAGATGAAAATGTGAGCTCAGGGTGAAAAGGAGAATGGACGGTAATCTTTATAGGCCTAGGTCAAGGGAAATTTTCGAGTTTTCTTTTTACTAAGCAGAGATGTGGAAGGATATCACGATGAATTTGCGCAGTGATCGAGGGATTGTAACTATTGGCGCTTCAGTTGCGGGAGTTGTTGGTAATTTACAATGGTGGTGCGCGGTAATCGAAATGATGGCATAGGCGTTTCTGGAGGGAAAGATTACAATAGAGCAAATTTTGGTGCATAAGATATTTTATACTCCGAAATTGGGGGGCATGTGTTGACACCGTTTTTTGTACGGGTCAATATTAAACTAAGTGCATTGATCGGCAAGGGGGTAATCGTTGTTCCTCATCGGCATCAAGATGTTGCCGGTCAAATTACCGATCGCCGATGGTGAATCTGATTGAAGAAGCGTCAAGAGAGAAAGAAGATATGTTTGCCGATAAGGAGGTATTGCCGATGGATACGAGTTTATGTGGCTGACGTCAGCAGGAAGTTGCCAATGGCAATAGAAGGAAGTTGCGGATTGAAGGAATCTGCCGATGGAAAGTTTCATCGTAAGGAAAACGGATAAGGAAACTGGTGACTTTTATGCTGGTATTATTATTATAGTTTGAGTCCGACTCTTGCACGAGTCGTTTTATTTCCTTAAAAATAGGAGTTCTGTTTAGGTATGAGTCGTGTCTGTTTACAAATTCTTTTACCGGAGTATAAATATGTACCCAGGGGCGGTGTAAAAGAGAGAGACAATCAATCAAATACAAATCTATTACTTTTATCTACTTTTCCAGCATCTACTTATCGCATTAGTTCTAGTTTACCTACGAGTTCTTACGACGTCTCGACGGGCTGCATCTACACGACCTCCGTCGCCTTCGCAAGTACCGCATTTTTGATCAAGTTGAGCTTTGACGTCCGGGCGTATCGCTGTCGTCTCGTTCAATCTTGTTCTAGTTATCGTCCTTGTCGATTAACTGGTCAAATCGACCGGCACACCTTGGAAATCGAGTTCGGGTATAAGCCCGAGGTGTTCGTAGATCCGACGCTTTTTGTGTCAACAGTACCCCTCAAATACTTATATGTCTCCACCCTGAAAATGACTACCTAAAAAGTCAAGTTGGACATGTTATTAAAAATTTATTAACTCTAAAACATGCATGATCATAAGAATTTGATCACAACATGTCTAGTGAGGTTACCTTGCATAATATTTCTTGTCTTGCACTTAATGCTCGTGGGTACCTAGCTTATTCACTTAGGATAACATCACCTACTACGTTCTTATGAAGTGTGATATAGTAATGACAAGAATTCTTTTGAATAAAGTCTAAAACCGTGGCTTCATAACTCCTCTATGATATGAATGTCCTACCAAAGCCATATGCAATATCTTTATAAACCACAGATCTATGATACTTAGATTTGTTTTGAGTTTTGTCAAATCATGTGACCCTACTAGGGATGCATTGTGCTTACATGATCAATACGTACATTTCACCAATATATGTTATACTCTTACACTAAAAAGCATTCCTTTTCATAGACAATCAAATATAGACTCCACATGTGTCCAAGATCTCTCTATGCATAATTTTGAAAAGAGACATTTGTTATGTGTACGTTATGGAAGAAAACAATATAGACAAAGTTGAGAAAAAATGGTGAAAAAGATCGGAGAAAAAAGAAGAAGAAAAGAGACAATGAGAGATGAGAAATAAATATACCCCTTGATGGCTTGATCTCAAGTTTAAGGAGTCAAGCTTCCACTCATGTTTGGAATGAAAAAAGAGCATTTTCCTTTGCAGGTTATATTATCTATATGCAGCTACGTAATATCGACTCCATTCTTGGGATATTATCCAACAGTCGGGTATACATGGTATAGCTGTAGTTGTCTTACATCAGTTGGAGCAAGTTACAAAGGTCTTCTGTTTTCAGACGTTTTTGGTTGGCGGCGGTCTAGTATATGAATTGTTTTGTCATTAGATTTGCTTTTTCATTTTTCATATACGTCATGTGTCATTTAGTCAGGTAGAGGTCTACGGGAGTGTTCTAATGTCCGTATGTTAACTTGATGTACTGAGCTCTTTGGTTTAAAAAAGCTTCCGTTGCAAAAAAAAAAAAAACCTATCTTTCACAAATATTTTTGCTGCATACCCCACCCGGCTCGAGGACCAAGATAACCATGCATATGTGGTCTCAGTGTGGCTAATTAGTAACTTTATGTGAATATATCTATGCAAACTAAAGTTAGAAATATGTACTTTATGCTTGTCAATCACATAAATTAAAATTGGGGCTTCCTTGTGTTCAAGCATCGATGAATAAAGACTCTTCTTTAAGCATCGATCGATTAAAAAGTGAGATCCAAACATAATAAGAATTTAGTGGCAAGTTGGAATGTTGGATGCATGGTATCAGGTAGGCGACCCAGGACAACAACGGTGTCCACCTACACGATGAATCCAAACATAATCTCGTCGTTGGCCCCCGATCTGCCAGCTATGCGCTGAACAATAGTAAAAGCTACTCCGTAGCTAACTAGAGTATCTAGGCAGGTAGTGTGATCGATAGAAAAAATAAATAGTACACCTCGATGGTCGTACAGTACGTGCCACGAGACCTCATACATGCCTGCATACAGTACCTACCACACCTTTGCATGCATCCAAAGTGACGGCGGAGTGCGCTCGTCCAAGCATGCTGCTGGTTAAAGTATTCCAAACGGGCCGGCACGGCACGCCCCGGCCCTAGCCCGCCGAGGCACGGCCCGCTTGGGCACGGCACGGTAGGCACAGTTTATTAGCCGTGCCGTGCCGAGGTGTGCCACCGTGCCGAAGTCTAGGCACTGGCACGGCCCTAAACCTTGTCAGCCGTGCCAGGCGTGCCAATGTGCCAGCCGTGCTGAGCCCCAAGCCGAGCCCTGTGCCGAGACGTGCCAGCCGCGCGTGTCCCGTGCCGAGACGTGCCGAGCCGTGCCAGACGTGCTTGTCCCATACTGAGCCGTGCTGAGACATGCCGCCTGCTGAACCGGGCCGTACCCGTGCCGGCACTACGGGCCGACTTCTCATCTCAGGCACGGACACGGCTACGGGCCGGGCCAGGCACGGACACGGTTAGGCCGAGCTAGGGCTGTGCTTTTTTGGACCGTGTCCGTGCCGGCCCGTTTAACGTGGCCCGTTTGGAAAACTTTACTGCTGGTAGCCCAATTCAACGGCATCATGCAATGCATTTGCAATAGCAAAATGAATTATTTCGCACACGTAGTGGCATCTCTATGTACATACGGAGTATATCATGTTTGCAGGGGCGGGCTCCAGCGACTCCGGCTCTGGCTACTGTAGAGGAGCCACCAGAGCACCAAATCGTAGCTCCTCTGGCTCCCCTCCTCCCGGTGCATTTTGGACACAGCCGGAGCCTCTCATCTGGGAAACAGTGAAGAACAGTGTCAAAACAGAGAAGCCATAGTGCACGAGAGCTACGCCAAGCAGGCACTAAATCTAGACTGTTCAATCCGACAAGGTGGGTTGAGATGTTGTGTGCATATCGAAATTAAAAAAAAAGAAATATAATAACGACATGAACTAATAAGAAATTGAAAAAAAGGATCTAAAGGGCAAATAATAGAGAACTGGCGACTTGTACTTGAGTAACATGGATGCACGCTGCCTATGCCCTTGACCCCTGTCCCTCGTCTATATATATATATATATATATCTCCCAAGATTAGCTGCTGCCAAGACAGTTTTTTTAATCAATCTGAACAGTTATGGAGGTCAAGTTCATGTACTGTCAGACCTCTGCCACGAAACTAATTTTTAAGCCAATCACAAAATACACTTCTTAATTAGAAAAACTATTGCAGCTGGCGTGATTAGCCGCCACTATCGTGTGTAGAAACAAACTGACCGATCGACGTACGGCTGGCGCAGCCATATGCATCATCTCGCTTTATACGCGCGTATATTCTCTCCTTGGCATGCATGGAGCTGGTGGCACTCCACTCCAACGACAACATCAAGCCGGCCACACGACACCACCGGCTTTAGTATCGCCATTTAGCCTGCCGAGACTTTGTCTACTCCAAGTTAATGACGGCCCTAAGTACACTCTAAAAGCCACCATCAGAACGAGGCAGCCGCCATTGCCTTATTAGTATATTCTAGGTAGCCTGCAAATTAATCGCGCAAAAGCTCGCAACCATGCACAAAAGTGGTACTAGAGGGAGCTCAAGAAAACTAACTTTTGTAAGTGAACAATGGTGCTCAATGCTGCCATGTGATATGTACGTGATCATGCGTTTGATTATGTGAAGTGAACGAACTGCTTGTCATGTACTATATATGTTGTTAACTCCAATGGCTCGATCGATCTGGCCAGTGTATGGAGAATCTCTAGCTACGAGATTCACCTTGACCCTGGACCTTAGGAAGAGATTCCAACTGTAGCAAGATTCTTTTCACAACATACTGTTCGTTGAATATTAATTAATTTTGGTCATCTTTCATGTGCCACCATGTAATTTTGCGTCTTTCCAGCTACACACACCTTTACAACGATGTACGGAGTATACCTTAAGATATTAATTATGTGATAATAACAAGGAACACCAAGGCATGCATTTCCTCTGCTGCCAAAATAAGTTTTATGTTTTTTTCCATATCTGCCGTCTTTATATATTGATCTAACTGCTCTACACACTCATTTCTAAAATAACTTTATGGTGAAGTTGTTTTTCATCTCCTCTCAGATCACAAAGGGGAGATTAGGATGAAGCTGAGAAAATTTCTCTCATATTATAGTAATTTTATTCATTTTTTTTTGGTGTGAAGCTATTTTGTCAAACATGTACTTATTTAAAACAGCTCAGCGTCAACAAAAAAGTTCTTCATGAAGTTATTTTTTTTTAAAAAAAGAACAACTTAAATAGACATATATAATGCCAATTGTCGGCGTCGGCGACTGAATATTCCAAGGAACCGCGCATATTCTATATATTGGTAACTTGAATTTCCTATTGTGTTGCGGACTGCGCGGTCGGGGACATATCCGTATCCTCTAGACGGCGGTAACGACAAACCGATCAAGGGTATCACACATATACATATAGGGGTGTTTGGTTCCCACGTAAAGTTTAGTCACTTTTAGTCCCTAAAGTTCCAAACCCCTTCACTTTTTGTTACTTTTAACACTATCACTAAAGTCACCTCCACTAAACTTTAGTGCCTAAACTTTAGGGGGTGAGAACCAAACACCACCATAGTCGTAGGTGCACTGCATGCGATGTCATGCATGCGTGCACGTTCTCCAGAGAGTTTTCCCGCGCAGGCTCGTACATTTTGCATTGCATGTGACGATGTTAATTATTTTCCTTTCTGCATGTTGATGTCTTTGTTTATACAACTCGCTCATGGGATATCGATCGAGAGAGCTATAGCCACCATAAAGTGAATACATAGTTATGTTACGATAACATATGAGAATATTTACAATATTATTATAGTAAAACACACAGTAAAGAGTTATTATAATCTCACAAATTAGTATAGTAATTATTATAAATAAAAGTATGTATATATAGCATAAATTACCTTTTTGACCTTTTGTAGCCAGCCATATACAGTACTCACCATCGCTAGCTGCAAGTAGCTAGCCAACATGCAGCATATGTGTGCCCTTCTTTCACAGTCACACTATATATATATATATATATATATATATATATATATATATATATATATATATATATATATATATATATATATAGTGTGAGGCTAGGTGTTAAATAATATTGAGAGCTCCGGCGGAGTACCGCTCTACTCCGGCCATGCACCAAAACTACCGTATTTAATGTGGCCCCTTCTAGGTTTTACCCGTACACTTATCTCTAGTAATAACAAATTGCCGGCGCTAGCATCTCACCCCAATCCATGCACTCCACTTCCACCTATCCCATTTAATTAAGGGAAATAAGGTCTCGCTATGTCTCCCCTAGAATCCGTGTGCATGTTTTCTGTTATGGTACCTATCCTGACGCACAGTTCTGATCTTGACCGGTGATGCGCAGGTAAATTTTGTCGCCGCTGGACGTTGTTTTCGCCAATGATGGTCTGGCGCACCCTGGATGCAGCCTACTCCTCCATGTCATTCAACTTGCATGCTTGGGCAGGTTCATCGGCATGGCGACGGTGTGTTTGATCTGGCCTAATAGTCTTCCATGATATTCAACTTGCCTGTCCATACGATTCACCTTTGCTTGATTGATGAAGTGCGACGGCTCAAGTGCATTTTCTGGTGGACGACCAACTTCTGCTGGTCCAATTCATGGTGTGTTACCTTATTTTGTTTTCACAAGTGATTTACTGATTTTTCATGTTTTGAGCAGATCGAGATGAAAATTCCTCCCTCACGTGTGTGCAAGTCTGCACACCTAGGCTGTATGCATCTACGACCTATCCCAATTTGCTAGCTCTTCACGAATGCAAATTGAAACAAGCAGATCCTTAATTTTAGTTGGTGAGTCCTCAAATTCTCGAGGTTATTTCTATTTTTCATACTTCTTGCGGTTTGATTTGTTACGCTAGTTTTTTTTTTTGGTTCAGGCTACTTTCTCTATTCTTTTATGATTTTTGTGGAATCTTCTCACCTTTGAAAGCGCAGAAAAGGAAAAAACTTCTAGTGAGCATTACGAGAAGAAGTTTCAAATCGGAATATGATTACGGCAGACGGTGTTGTCTAATCTGGCTACTAGAAGGGAAAATCACGTCAATTGATGAACTATCACGTCAATTGATGAACTCCAGGAACGGCTGCTGATGCTAGATTTGTTTTTATGGATTTTGTTGTATAAAGTACAGATGGTTTTTGGTCCAAATATTCATGTGTAATTAAACATATATTACTGATACTGTTATTTACTTATTTTGATTTCATTATTACTAGTTTATCAAGAACTGTTCCACATAATCACCGACACTTTGTAGTCCTCCGTAAACATCCATTAGGTACTAAATTTACACACTAACATACGTCAAGTAATTAATTCGTTAGCTAATTGATGCAATCAGTACTAAAAAGTGTCCCAACAATAAGAATTTTTATTTAATCCAACAATAATTTATTAATTTCATGTCATTATCTTTTTTTAGAATTTTGGAAATATTCACATGTGAATTTACCATGTCAATAATTAAAAAAAATACTAATTGTAGTGTTAGGTACTGAATTTACACCTAAACTTACTTCAAGTAATTAATTCCCTTTCATATGGAGTCAACGATCATACCGTGTCCCTATATCATATTTTAATTAAACAATATTCTTTGTGCATAGAAAGAGATGGACAATTCGGTCAGGTAAGCAACGGTAAATGAAATTACTTTAAATGATACTTTATACATCAAAAATGAACATCCCTACTTTAATATTGATGCGTTTAGCCGGTGTAATTAATTTATTTGTAGACCACTACGTGTTTGTTCCTGGTGTTGTTGAGACATAAGACCGTAAATGAATTATTAATGGCAGCCATGAAGTCTGGATGACATCTACCCGATTTTTACTCCTCCATACCTCGATGTAATTAAATTGTAGAGTTACGCAACGCTGAGTAATCCAATCCCTGCATGCATGCGATCCTCCGGATGGTACGCACCCATCACTATTTAGTGTCGAACGGTAAATGACGGTAAAATATGCAGGACCTTGAATGAAAATTTACTACCTTATGGCTCGCCGGAATATAAATAAAATGGTGCCTCCAACAGCCGTAGTGTTGAATATAAATTAGCACCCAGACTGTTAAATAGTGCAGTCATATATATATATATATATATATATATATATATATATATATATATATATATATATATAGTGATCGAGTACAACTCATATACAAGTACACCAAGTAACTTAATATTTTTCCCTAAAGGAGAGCTAGCTAGGCAGAAGAGTAAATATTAATGGAGGCTTCATCGTAAACAACATTAATTGCATACTTTTTTTGAACAACAATGTAGGCATTTGTTTAATTCCTTTCCAAATTCCAAAACACCGAATCTATTCCACATCCCATCAAATCTTTAAATGTATGCATGGAGTATTAAATGTAATTAAAACATATAACTAATTACAAATTTTATCCATAATTTTCGAGACGAATCTTTCGAACCTAGCTACTCAATGATGGGACAATAATTACCTAATAAAAACAAAGTGCTACAATTTTTTAAGTAATTTTGGATCTAAAAGCTAGGAAAAAATAGACACAAATTGCAACAACTCTCTTATTAATCATGAAAAATAGTATAACTCTAAACTATGGATTTACACACAAAAGCAATGTAAACCTACAATTTTAAATAAATATGCTTCTTACTAACCAAGAGCTAGAAGATTTGAGCATCCAAGAGTGAAGAGGAGCCAACAATGGAGATCAAGAAATCCACCAGCTGCAACAATGGAGTGAGTGAGCTCCTCACACACTGTTCTGTACTGTTGGGCCGGGCAGAGGAGGGAGAGGAGATCGAGATATTTTATACTGTATATGTATTACTGTCGGTTCCAGCCACGAACCGACAGTGAAACACAACATCACTGCCGGTTGGTGGCTTGAACCGGCAGTGATATGGCAGAGAGGAATCACTGCCGGTTCAAGCCACGAACCGACAGTGATGTGGTGTTTCAATGTCGGTTCAACTCCTGCCCCAATAATTAGGGGTCTGTCAGAGCATGAACCGACGGTGATGAGGCATCACTGCCGACCCAAACAAAACCAACAGTGATGGGCCGACAGTGATTGCCGATTCTGTAGTAGTGTCACTTTCCAAGGAATAACTTGAATTAATTTTATATAAAAAATTATTAATATTTATGATACATAACTGATATCATTTGATAGATTTTCTGATCTAGTTTTTTAATAAATTTATTTGAAGACATAAATGTTGCATGTATTTTATATAATTCTAGTGTCGCACAGAAATACAAAACAATGGTAAATAAGTGACGGAGGGAGTACGATGCAAGGCCGGCGCAAAGCAGGGATATTCGACGTCTGATTCGATCCCTTTTTCTAGGGAGTTCCCAAGACCAAGGGACGGCAGGACACTCGATCTGGCGACAACAGATGCAAAAGCTCATGCGCCTCTCCACTACATGCGCAGCAGTATAGTATTCAGTTCTTCTGTGTGGTAGTCGTAGTGTACGTTGGCCGGTTGCTGTTTTCCAGTGGATTAATTAAGCATGCATACTTACTGTACTATATGTCGGCCGGTACAGGACGGTTATATAGATGGACATATAGATATAGCTGCTTAGCATATGCAGTTCGTTTTTTTTTTGCTTTTTTTTTTGAAAAAAGCTGCTTTCACTCTATCCCTGTAATGTTCTTAATTAATGAATTAATTAATTTTCTGCTTCCTCTCCATCCCAAATTATAAGAAGTTTAACTTTTTTTACCTCAAGTTTGATTACACTAATTCCTTGGACGTGTTAGTCCGTCGCTCTGTAATTTTGAACTGCCATATGCATTAGTCGATGCAGAGGCTGAGATATTAATATATTCCCTTTTTTATAAAAAAATTTCATAAATTTAGTGTATGTCTTTGGCTGCCGACTTATTTTTCTTGTCGTCTTGGGTATATGTTAATATTTTTGTGGTGGTTGACAGTCAAGGAAAACTTCCTTGAAGGCTAGCTGCCAAGGAAATTTCATTTTCCTTGCCATCTAGTCTTGACGGCTCAAGTTTGACGATTGATCACCAATAAATATTTTTTTGGCTGTTTTTCTATATTCCTTGGCGGTTTTGGCTGACAAGGAATTTCTGTTCTGTGGTAGAGGTTTTAGGTTTACACTACATGCAAGCCTCAGGTTCACACATCATCATGCAAAAATCAGCACAGGGGATTGTCAAGTGCGCCACAAAATCAAACGATTCCCTCTAAGGGTTTTATTAAGTTTCATTTGTGTTCGCGTAATGGTTTGTTTTTGAAAAAACTAGCAGGAGCACTGCTATATATCATATAAGAGGGAAGCAAACCAGTCACAGTAATATGATTCTTACATTATTAAGACCACTCAAACTCATAAACATAGAGATAAGGAAAGAGGATGCTCATGGTGGTAACCGCGAAGGATGGGTTTCATCCTTATGAAACCCTCCTTTTTCTCTCTCCTATCATCAATACCCTGCCAAATAACTCAGTAATTTTGCTGATATGACACAGTATAAATTAGAATAAAACATCTTTGAATTCCATTAAGAGTGGCCTAAGTCTTCTAGTATGTATGGCCGGCGGACACGCTATATGTTGTCTTTACCCTGAAGCTCAATATTCTATAGGCAGGGGGGTGGAGGTGGGGGACCTAACATGTGTCCATTTACACGAAATGCTCGCACTTGCAAAATGTGGTATTGTCTTTTGATGTACACGGCCATGCATGTGTGCAACATACAGTCGCTTAGGAAACTTAGCTTGGACACGTTTTAAAGGAGCTGGTAAATGGTTTTTCACTTTGGAGAACAAGGAAGTATTATAAATGGATCGTCATCAGCACGATGTTTCAGTTTAAACCAAAGCCCGTAACAATAGCTCACACATGTGTACAACGAGCCGCTCTGAGTAAGAACTCAGTAATTATCGCACTGAGAGTTGAGAGCCATAATGGCAAGCTACGATGCAATGGCAAATGCAACTCCCATCTAGATGATGTATACACCAAATTTGCAAAGAGGTGAATGAAAAAAGCTACATATTTTTCTTTCTCTTTTTCAATACAGATACATGCATGGTTGGAAAGAAAGAAAACCTACAAATTCATAAAATCCTAGATATACCAAATTGTTATTACGAAGGGTGTAATAACTCAGAAGAAGAAGAAGGTACAACAAGACGAAACGGGAACGAACAAACTAATAAGCTACTTGAATGCATGACCGATCCTCATCGATCATCATTAACTGATGATCGTAGTAAGCAACTTCCTCCCAATCCTGCTGTGGGTGAATGCATGACCGATCGCAGGGCTGTGGCCGTTTGGGGTAGGGCGAACGTCCTCTGTGGCTCCAGGAACACCACCTTCTGTGGGAGTGATTGTGCCCTCCATCATCCCGCCTGCTTTTGTGGCTGAAGCAGCAGTGGCAGCTGATGACTGTGCTGCTAGCAGGTATCTTCTAGGGGTACTTGCTAGTATCATACTAGTAGGAGTGCAATGAGCTGACATGATTTGACATGCTAGAACTAGGACTACTACCATTAGAGCCACTGTGCTCACATTGTTATATGACTTTTGGATGGCCATTGCTAGCTCGAAGGAGAAGGTGATAAAACTAACTAGCTGAACTATAATCAGATCGATAGGCTTACTTCAAGCTACCCTTGCCTCTTAGCTATTTATAGGGAAGCATCATCGACGGAGCATTACATTATTATTAAAGTTACATTATTACAGATCGATCTGTCTTGCACATGGACGGAGAATAAAAAAATGGATTCACCATTCTGTAGTCCCTGTAATGTAAAAAGTGCGCGACCCAATGACAATACGGACATGTATGGCAATTAATGGTCATTCTGCTTCATGCAACGTACGTTAATTAGTACACACAGTAACTAAGTTAGTAACTGTACTAACTTAAGCTTCTCCTTGATTGAGGTATGCTTCGCCGTTGGCCCTGATTGAGATATACTCCATTGGCACTTCGCCAGCATTGCTCAAGGCAAATGGTAGCACAATCTTGGTAGCTGATGATGCCAGCTTGCTCTTGTAATTTCTAACCTTTAGGTTGTGCCATTGGGCATCTTGGCTACATGTGGATGCCAACTATTGTTGAAGCCTGAACCTAAAACCAAATGCTCATGTCAAAAGAAAAGGTCAATCTGAACTAACCAAATGCTCATGTTAAAAAGGACCAAATTAAAATGGTCGTCACTGAAATTAAATTAAAACAGTGCACGATAATAGGTTACATGTTGTACAAGAGTCAAGTACTACTACACTACAGATGCTTGACCAATTGGACCATACTACAGTACCTTACTGAACTCATTAATTTAGACATTGTTGTACCACAACAAAGCAGAAAAGGTTAATTGCATATATTAATTAATAACTTGAATATTCCAAGTTTGATTCCCTACTTTGACTCTTTGAGGTCCTTTTCAATGCTAGTTCTGTATGTAATTATATATTGTAACCTCGCCGCCCAAATTACAGAATAATATAGTTAACAAATATTACATGGAAGAAGGCATCTAAAGCTAGCTGGACACAACAAAATACAAATGTGGATTCATTTGACATTGTCAGGTACGGTGCAAGTTGAAAGAATCAGGAGGGGGACATACACTAGTGCTGCATGCATGAGGAATCTACTACTCTCTCCATCTCAAATTATAAGGCCCCGTTTGGTAGGACTCCTAGCAGCTCCAGCTTCTTTGACGCATTCACTATTCACAGGAGCTGTTTTTATCTCCCCTCCCCTCTCAGCTCCTCTCACATAGCCAGTGGGAGCAGGAGAAGCCACTTTTTTCAGCTCCACCTGCTCCCACCAGCTCTATGAGAGGAGACGGAGGAGAGATAAAAACGGCTCCAGTGAACAGTGTTTGAACAGTGAATGCGTCAGAGAAACTGGAGCCACTAGGAGCCCTACCAAACGGGGCTGACATCTCAAGAATTTTGGAGAGTCAAAGTATCGCAAGTTTGACTAAACTTATATCACAACATAATAACATTTATTATGTCAACTAAGTATCATTAGAGTCTTTATCAATTACATTTTCATAATATATCTATTTGATGTCATAAATCTTTATGTTTTTTTCTATAATCTTTGGTCAAATTTGAGATGGTTTGACTCTCCAGGATTCTTGTAATGTCTTATAACCACTACTACAGAACATCAAAACAGTGCCGGTTCAAAACCCCCTTCAGTGACGGTTTTTGAACCGGCACTGGCAATTCGGTAGTGATGAGGCCAAGCCATCACTGCCGGTTCATTTAACCAACCGACAGTGAATGTAGGATATCACTGCCGATTCTAAGTGATTCGGCAGTGATTTAATTTTTATAATTTACATTTATTACAGAAACCATCAACATTATATTACAGAAACCATCAACATTATATTACAGAAACCATCAACATTTATATTACAGAAATTCATAGATGTGTTTTAAACTGATTGTACATTACAATAGTTCAACGATTTAGTACTACCAAATCGGAGAAGTGTAAGTCACCTATCTTGTAACCAATAATCTCATCGATGAACAACAACGTATTAAATAGTACACTCTCTGTTGCTTCACACTTACGAGCACATGGTGTATTAACTACGTTTAACGGTGGTCGAGTAGTTGGTGGGTTTCCCTTTTTAGTCGCAACCAACTTTGCTTGAAAGCCTGCAGTAGTTAGTGTTGGCCCTTTATCAGCATATTGTCAGTCATAACCCAATGCATCCATTATTTGGTTCAGAATGGCTTCAAAACTACACCCTGCGTAGGTCATGTCATACTCCTCTACCTATAAGTATAGAGTTAATTATGAGAGCAATATTGACAACATATAACAACAAATCTAGGTATAAGTTATGAGTCTTAAACTTACCTTTGGCGAGTTCTGAGCCATTCGTGCACATAAACCCCGAATATCAGGATACATGTTGCGATTAATAGCTTCAATCTTCACTGAAGACAGAGTAGAAAGTGTGATCCCATTTCTTGAGAGCGTGACAGCACAAGCATAGACGACATACTTAATAGCAACACCCCGCTGGCTTGTCTGTATTCCCACCTCTGAGATTTGTAACACATTGCGCCCGCCAACACCACCGCGACCACGACCACTACCACGACCATGACCACGACCATGACCCATCCTAACGGCAATTGAAAATGAAATACAACATTGGAGTTCTGGACCATTGTTTACATGATTAATCTGAACATCCACATTGTCAACCCCAAAATAGACGAGTGTTGATTTAAGCCAAACAACTGGATCAATCATCTACATTACATATAAGACATGTTAATTAATAACTTGGATGATCTAGTCGTACATATGAAACATATTTTGACTAACTTACTATGTTTGGAAAATTCCGTGGGGCTACCGGAAATACTGGATCGAAATCCATCCAAGTACAATAACCATTCCAACCAATTTCCTCCGGTGGTGGGAGATTACGACGTCCATCCATCTATATATTAAATCATATATACTCAGATTATATTTCATCTATCTATCTATCTATCTATCTCTATCTATCTCTACCTATCTATCTATATCTATATTAAATTTCATATCACATATCAAATAGCATATACTAAGATTATCTATCCCTCTCTATCTATCTATCTATCTCTCTATCTATCTATCTCTACCTATCTATCTATCAAATCTATATATTATCCATATTAAATTTCATACAACATATCAAATAACATCTCAAATAGGCATTTCGTCGAACACCATGGTACCGTGGAGGGAGGTGGACGGGCGTCGTGGAGGAAGGTCCGTCCTCCTGCGGCCTTCACCGTGGCGAGGACGGTGGCGTGGAGCGTCGTACTTCTGCGGCCTTCATGCGGCGGCGTGGAACGGAGGCGGCGTGCTACGGCGGCGGTGGCGTGGAGGGCGTGGAGCGGCGACTGAGTGGGCACTTGCGCGCATCTGAACATTTCGGAGCGCGCCAGTGCCTGCTTAAATAAAAACCTAGCCGCATGAACCGGCAGTGAATCGCCTTATCACTGCCGGTTCGTGGCTTGAACCGGCAGTGATACGGCAGAGAGACATCACTGTCGGTTCAAGCCACGAACCGGCAGTGATGTTGAAATTCACTGCCGGTTCTGCCCCAGCCCCCGATAATTGGGGGTCTGTCAGAGACAGAACCGGCAGTGAAGAGGCATCACTGCCGGCCCAAATACAACCGGCAGTGATGGGCCGGCAGTGATTGCCGATTCTGTAGTAGTGAACTTGGGATGGAGGGAGTACCTTGCATAGGCCAGTCTCAATGGAGAGTTTCATTGCACTGTTTCCAAGGTTGCCATGTCATCTAGAATAAAATTAAACTTGAATGAAACTCCCACTCTCAATGTAAAGTTTCATTCCAGAGTTTCATAGGCATTTAATTCTATGACTCATAGAGAGTTGGTAATCGTGTCAAGAGAGTTTCATCGTCATGACACTCATTTCCTCTCTCTTCTCATTAAAACATTGCCACATCAGCAGAAGTGCACATGTGGTAAACTATTAAATGTTAATAAAACTCCAATGAAACTTCCATCGAGACTACCCTAAGTGCACAATCGCATGTACCTTTATGAGAGCTAGGCACAGAAGTATAGGAATATTCCATCTCGAGAAGCGTGCTACAAGACCATGCACTCACATGCATGCATGCAATTCCAAATTAGCGACGACGGTGTGCAGAGATATGCAATTCCAAGTTCAAGTTCAGGCACCAACATGCACGATGGCATATTCTGCGTTTATTTCCTGATCTCTCTGTTGCTTGCTGTACGTTTGCATTGGGTATGGTAATATATGGTAAACTCTCACCATTGGTGAGGTCGGTGACGACATAAAGCCACATTACACAATTAAGTTGGATGAAGAGCGATGACATTCTAATATACAATGGTCACTGTCAATGTAGAGGTATTCATCGTCAGGTCATCACAGTTGAATCAAGGTCAATTATTATTATTTGATGATAAATACACAATTCCAAATTATAAGATGTTTCGGGTGATGCATAGTTTTTGTATGCACTTAAATATACACTATATCTATATACATATAATTTGGAGTGAATAGAGTATATTTTTGAATCAAGCTAGCTAAAATGGCAATGACGACATCTCCGCCACAAAACTAATCAAATTTAACCGGTCAAAGTACAGTCCTAGCTAATAAGGGTAAAGAGCTATAGTAGCTAGCATGACGACAAAAGCTTTTTCACATGCAAGGAATCAGCCGCCACACTAGCTTGTGTACTAGTACTACCAATTTATTGACTGCCGCAGTCATTTGATCTGTATATATATATATTCCCTTTGCAGTTGTGGAGGCATGCATTCAGCTCTAAGGACAGCATGCATCCAGCCACCATCTCTGCCATTTTACCTTGCAGACTTGTCTTCTCCAAATGACGGCGGCCCAAAGTACAATTGAAGAGCCGCTTTAGCCGCCATTACCTTTCTTAATTGTGCCCTAAATTAAACAGTACTGCAATAGTGGCACTTGGTGAACACCAAGGGCAAAAACGAGACTGACAGAGCTTTAGAAGCATATATAGTACAATAGGTCTGTCATATATAACACTACTACAGAAACGACAATCAGTGCCGGTTCAAAACCCCCCTACAGTGGCGGTTTTTGAACCGGCACTGGCGAATCGACAGTGATGAGCCCAAGCCATCACTGTCGGTTATGCCAAACCGGCAGTGATGGCTCAAGCATCACTGTCGGTTCGTGTTACCAACCGGCAGTGATGTTTGATCCATCACTGCCGGTTTGTAACACCAACCCATCACTGCCGGTTAGGCACCCCAACCGATAGTGATATTATTTTTTAAAATTGCATTTTTTTAATTGTTTTATTTTTATTTGGGGTTTCTGGTTTAGGGTTTATGGTAGAGGTGGTGGGGTGGGAGATCGTTGAGGTGTTTGCTATCGAACCATTTGATATTGATGTGAATTGAAGGTGGTTGTGGACTCACTAGAACCAGTGGCGCCAACCTCAATTGACGCCAAAAACTAGAGGGCACAACAAATTAACATGTACACATACAAATTAACTAGTGCACATAAAAAAGTAATTACAATTTCAACTAGTGCACATACAAATGAGATTACAACATATAATTAGAGTCCAAGTCCAAAGAACCCATTACACCATAATTATAAATTAAACTACTGTCCGCAAATTGGCGACAAAATAAATCATGTGGCAACACCTAATTGCACCCAATTCCAACCAATTGCAATGCCATCTACCAGCACTTTGTGCTCTACCAAATTTGTGCATAACTAAACCTACAATGCATGTACAACACTTTCATACACACACCAACTAACAACACTTGGTGGTCAACCAATTCGTGCAAAACTAAACCTACAATGCACGTTACACACCTTCATACACAGACGTCTGACCTTCATCGCATACCCCAAATAGCAGTGGCAGCTAACTCCCTTATGGCACTTGTTCCAGCGGCAGCATTGAAGTGAACCCATTCGGTAACAGGATACATGGTACCTAATCCATGGTTAATTTCCCACAAGTAATTGTCCATTGCAAAAATTGTAACCAGGACCCATGCTTGCTTCTCCCTGGAATAACCAGGCAACCCCTCCAGGAGTTTCCACCTTTCTTTGGTAACCCCAAAACGACGCTCTATGACATTACGCAGGCGACTGTGCACATAATTAAACTTCTCTTGTTTATTTAACATGCCTACATCAACACCTTCGAATTCATGCAAATGGTATCTTGTATTCCGATATGGGGTCATGAATCCTTCCCGCTGCATGTACCCAGCGTCCGCCAGGTAATAGCGTCCTACAACAAATGACCAATTCCAAATTAAAGGTTAGTGATACAACATATGTATAGAACATGTATAAGCATGTGGATTGTAGATGTTAGTAGCATGCAATACCCTGAGGAGGATGGGGGAAACAAGGATCCTGCAAACACTCCCTCAAAACTACCATGTCCTGACAAGCGCCCGCTTTCCCAGCCGCAACATAAGTGAATCGGCCATGCATGTCCACAATGGCGCAGACATTGAACGAAGCTTGACCTTTCCTGTTAATGAAATCATTTTTGACAGCTTGACTGACTTCTACTTTTATGTGTGTGCCATCAATTGCCCCAATGCAGCCATCAAACCATGGTTTATATGGCGCAAGTTCGTCATGCACACCTCCATATGTCGGATCCACTGGACATAAAACAGTCTTAGCCCACCTAAACATGACTTTTGCCACAAATGTTGCCTTCCTACTTAGTGTAACTAAAGACCTTTCAAATCTATCCTGACACTCTCTAATGTCAGCCCCGTGAGCGCAGGTCCACACGTACAAACCCAAAGCTTCTACAGAAGAAAATTCATTTGTTCCACGTAGCCAAAACTGAAGCAACTTGTCATGCAGGTTCATAAAAACATCCGGTGTCATCCGCAAATTATCAAAACACCTTCTAGGGTTATTCAAATTCAGTTGCATCCATTGAGCCCCAGTGAGTCTAGGTATTAGAGCTGCAGGGTTTACCGTGCCTTGCTGTTGTGCCTGGAGCTCCTGTATCACTGTCAATGCAAATAGGACCTGCATCATTGTCTGCTTGTCCACATCTTCCTCAATTTCGACATCCATCACCTTGGGCCGCCTGAAAAATGATAGTTCATTAGTTCAGAAACCATAAACAACAAGGCTGCATGCGTCATAGTTCCATGCATACAGGACATTAATAGATGTGACGAAGAATGAATAGTCACATGACTTATTACACAACCGAATGAATAGTTTTGCACCATATTACATTGTAGGTAACAAGACTGACTAGTACATCAAAAACAAACAAAACAGTAACAGATACACTCATGAAGGAAAACTGATACACTTGTGACTGCCACGCTGTCGAGTCGTAGTGCTACTAGTCCTTCCTAATGGTCCTCCAAATCGTCTTCACAAACTCAGTTCGCCCCACAATAGAGAACATATCTAGATAGTTTTCTCGATGGTTCAAGTCAGCTGTGACAGCCAGGGTCTGGTGGAAGAGAGGATCAGCCTCGTCGACGTCGTCTTCCCTGAGAACCTGAAGGACCTTTTGCCTATCAGCTCTAGTTCTTGCAATGGCCTTTTTCCTGGTGACGCCATCAATCAAAGATTCATGCATAAAAACCATTGCATCTGCCATCATGGGTGTCTTGCTACTCTTCTTACTTGGTGGGCTGGAAACAGAATGCTCTCTGGTGCGACGTCTAGACGCCTGGACACCACTGCGGTGGTCAGCAGGAGGGTTGTCAGACAGATCTTCAGGTGTGTGTGGGCTATCATGAGTGTGGGTGGGATCTGGCTGATGGCCACCAGCTGAGATCAGGTTGCCCCTATCACGGGGTGTGTGCCCGAATAGGGTGAACAATTGCTCAAAGCAAGGTGGGCGTTTGTACTTCTGACCAGCCGGCTGGCTACTCTCCTGGACGTCATGAATGCAAGGGAACGGTGTCAATTAGTTAACCTAAACCCAAAGACGGTAATGGATTGACACTAGGAAGGATTAGTTAGTACCCTGTGGTTTGTGGCATACCAACTTGGATCTACCGCGACCTCGCCAGATGCAGGGTCGCGGCCTAACCCAGTGTGCTTGTTACCGTCACGCCAATTAAAGTACGACCATCTCAGCTCGCTAAGATTGTTCTGGAGTTGCTTCCTACTGTACCCAAGGTTAGTGGACTGATTGAAAGCAGTTTCAATATTGGTCCATCCAGTGGAGGTTGGCCCTTTGTCCCCCCAATGGTATAGGTCTTTTTGTGTCAGAATTAGATCCAACAGGATGGACAGGGTGCGCTCATCCCAGGCGGCACGGTCTTGACTCATCTGAACACAAGTATTTGATTGCAAATTAATATGGCTGCGCTATCGGTACTACATAATCAGACTAAGAGCATTACGATAAGGTGAAGCATGCATTGCGAGGTTGTGGTCCGGATTGAAGTACTTGCCTTGTCGGTCAGGCGGCGGCGTTTGCTGCCAACATCGTGAAGGGTGGATCCCTTAGGTGACGACGACGAAACTGATGAAATTGCCAGTGTGGGCAGGCAGCAGGGGAGTCTACCGACTCAGTTCTGTACAAAGGACAAAAGAAATGTGTGACTACATTGCGCGGTTGGGTGAAGGTAACGAACTCATCGGGCAGCAAGAAGACAGCAGGGTGAGGAACGAATTGTACCTCCCCGTTGGTGGATAACCGGCGAAGTTGGACGCGGATCCGGCGGAAGACGAGAACAAGGGGTTTAAAATGGGGATCCGGCGGCGTGCAGTGGAGGGAGCTCCTCGCGGTGGCGTGCAGTGGAGGGAGCTCCTCGCGGCGGCGTGCGTCGAGTAGAGCAGAGCGGGCGGCGGCGGCGTGCAGTTGCGGCGTCGAGCAGAGTAGAGCGGTGGAGTGTAGGGAGCTCCTCACGGCGTCGAGGTCGTTGAGGTCCAGTGGGCGGCGACGGCGTGCAGTGGCGAGCACGAGCTCGAGCAGAATGGATAAGTGTGGAACGAGCGCGCATCTGAAATTTTCGGACACGCGCCAGTTCATTAAATAGGGTGGCATATCACTGTCGGTTCTTATTACAAGCCGACAGTGATGTGCCCTATCAGTGCCAGTTTGTAAGAAGAACCGGCAGTGATGAGGGAGCATCACTGCCCGGTTATTTTGAACCGGTAGTGATGATGGCGTATCACTGCCGGTTGGTTATTAGAACCGGCAGTGATAGAGGCACATCACTGCCGGTTCCTCTACAACCGGCAGTGATGTGCGTATTTTTTTAAATTTGTCTTTTTCTTTAGAATTCAAATTACTCCTGATTTTTTACTAGAACTTGAAAAACTCCAAACATAGAAGTTGCATAATTTTTAATTCTCTACAACTTTTGCTGAAGTAGCATATTCAAATTCTTTATAGTTTTTGAATTCCATTTTGAATTTGAATAAGGGTTTAAAATTCAATTACCCCCTTTGTAATTACTCCAAAAAATTGAATAGAAGTTGAAAATCTTCCAACATAGCTTTTGCTAGTTTTGAGTAGCTCTACATTAATCCTTATACACTCAAGGTCTAATTCTTCATAGTTTTTGAATTCCATTTTGAATTTGAATAAGGGTTTAAAATTCAATTACCCCCTTTGTAATTACTCCAAAAATTTGAATAGAAGTTGAAAATCTTCCAACATAGCTTTTGCTAGTTCTGAGGAGCTCTACATTAATCCTTATACGCTCAAGGTCTAATTCTTCATAGTTTTTGAATTCCATTTTGAATTTGAATAAGGGTTTAAAATTCAATTACCCCCTTTGTAATTACTCCAAAAATTTGAATAGAAGTTGAAAATCTTCCAACATAGCTTTTGCTAGTTCTGAGGAGCTCTACATTAATCCTTATACACTCAAGGTCTAATTCTTCATAGTTTTTGAATTCCTTTTGACATGGCATACATCAATCAACAACGTGGTACAACTCATCAATCTACAACTCCATATGTCTCAAATTCGATGCAAATTACTTAAACAACATTTCATTAAGGATTACATAGTTTATGATACTCTAACAATTCACGGTGCAGGCACGATGATGGCCTCATCATGATCACTCCGGAGGTAAGCAGGTTCGTCACCCTCTTCACGGAGGTAAGCTTGTTATCCCTTGCATAAAACATTTGCAAAACATCCTTTGCAAGGACGAAGGGGTCATCTCTGTATGCGGTCTTGGATAGATCAACGATAGTGAACCCATCCTTGTCGTACTCTTTCCGTCCTGTTTTTTTGTGTTAAATGTAAAACCATTTATTTGATATCCTTAGTACTTCATTAGCGTAGTCGAAGGTCCGGGGACTAAGAGATCTAGCTAACATCCCGTCACCTTTCCTAGCCAGGGTGGAAGGTTGTATATACATAGCGTCACTGACCAAGTGCTATGATTGGTTCTCACCTGGTCAAACGGGTTCATCCCATCCGTGGTCAAAGTCCCCATGCAAAGTCCAAATCGTGTAGCTTCTCATGAACCCCCTTGTGATCAAGTGCAAACGTATATGCTCCACGTCGCCCCATTTTCTCGTATTCTTGCAGTCTTTGCATGGACAAAATACAAGATGTGAGTCCCCAGCATTGACTCTAGCTCGCTTGATGAAATCGTCGATGCCCGTCAAGTATCGTGGGTCTGTATGTGACAGATCGTACATCCACCCTCGAGCCATGTTTGCACTGATAAAATAAGATATGGGCAGAGCAGAGGAAACATAGGAACATATTAATAGAAGCATTTTTGAATAATATTCTTCGATATAATTTGAATTTGGTCGCGCTATAAAAATAAAGAGAACAAATAGATAACAATGGAAGCATGGAGTATTAAATGTAAGTATTAAATGCATGCATGGAGTATTAAATCTAAGTAATAAATACCGAATCTATTCCACATCCCATCAAATCTTTCATGCATCTATTGAGTATTAAATGTAAATAATAAATATAACTAATTACAATTTTTATCCATAATTTTTGAGACGAATCTTTCGAACCTAGCTACTCAATGATTATACAATAATTACCCTGTTCTTGATCATGAAAACTAGCATAGCTCTAACACAAATTGACACAATGTAAACCAACAATTCTAAAGAATTATGCTTGTTACTAACCAAGAGCAAGAAGACATGAGGATCCAAGAGTGAAGAGGAGCCAAAAATGGAGATCAAGAAATCCACCAGCCGCAACAATGGATAGAGAGCTCCTCACGCATTGTTCTGTACTGTTGGGTAGAGGAGGGAGGGAGACATCACTGCCGGTTCCAGCCACGAACCGGCAGTGATAGGGCCGAGAGGCATCACTGCCGATTCAAGCCACGAACCGGCAGTGATGTGGTGTTTCACTGCCGGTTCAGCCTCTGCCCCCAATAATTGGGGGCCTGTCAGAGGAAGAACCGGCAGTGAAGGGGCATCACTGCCGGCCCAAACAAAACCGACAGTGATGGGCCGACAGTGATTGCCGATTCTGTAGTAATGTAAAGATCCTATAAAAAAATTGTCAGAAAAGGTACAACTGCCTGTCCTTCTAAACTAAGAAAGAGAATCTCCAAGATCCCCTCCAACATGGGAAGAGATTCCATGTGTTTCATTGCAAGATTCTTTTCTCAATTGATCACACATTTTTTTAAAATAACCCAACCGAATCTTATTTCTATTGCTAACATTTTTGGCAATTCGATCCAACGGGGCAAAAACCCGTCTTTGTTGATCAATTTTTAAAAAACTAAAAAAAATCATAATTTTTAAACCCAAAACCTCAAATATCTGTTGATACCTATCCAAACCACTATACTACACACTAGTGAGCATTTTGTTTTAACATTTACTAATGTTATATTTAATATTTTCTCCAGTAACTAATCTAGACTAATGAAGTTTTAACTAAAAGTTCTAGATCTTGTCAAGCAATGCAACTTGGTATAGTCCATGTCTCCATCCAAGATTGTTTGAGAATCTAAATATCAGAATATGATAACTTAAAATAAATATCTAATATTCTAAATGACTTTAAATCAATTTTTTGTCAAATATAAAGTTGTAAATCAGGTCGATCACTACAACTTTGGTATTGACTATGTCAACATTCATGGCCATTTGAAAATATAAAATTTTAATTTGAGCTAAGAACTTAAAATACAGATTTAGGACTTTACGACTTCAAATCAAAAACTTGTCAGCTATAAAATTGTAGATGGCACTGAATGCTACAACTTTAGTCTAGACCATGTCAACATCCTAGGTCACTCTTAAATTCTAGTTTTTTTATTTCAAAATTGGCAAACTTAAAATGAAATATTGATACTAAGTGAGATACCTTCTGGGTCCTTAAAATATTTTTTTGCATTCTAAGATCCATGATCCATCAAAGTGATTATGTAGGTCCTTCAACTTTTCAAGTTGTTCATTTTAAATCCACAATAGATTCAATCATGGACATAAATTCACTCTATGAATTAATGGATCACTCAAAAAGTTGGAGTACATATGATCACTTAATTTTAAATTCATGGACCTAGATGAGAATCAAGAAAAACTTAAGGGCAACAATGCATTTCACTCTACTATAAATAATTTCACATAAAAAACTTGTCAACTACAAAGGTGTAACATCTTTGTTAAGCTTTTAAACTTTCACTACTATAGAAATCTTTACGAAAGCGGTAAAACGGTTATGGAGGCGGGCAACGCAACCGTCTCCATCGAAAGGTCTATGTTATTATAGACCTAAATATGAGAGTCAAATATAAGGGTATGTTAAATCCTCGGGGGAGAGGCTCCCGATCGGTAGACCCCAATATGGGGATCATTTTGGGGCTGTAGTACCCCTGAACGCTTGATAAATATGATTTTTTAATATGGATTAAGCAATTTAGCAAAGGTTGACTCTGTCTTGAGATCTTGAGAGAGATCGAAATTTGACTTTCTAGTCCATTGCTCGGATAAATTAACGGCGGCCACCAATGCGTCGTTGGAGTTTGGATCATGAAAGCTTTGGATGTTGGAAGGTTTAAGAGGAAAACAAAAAAATGCTACAGTAACCACTTGGGCTACAGTAGTTGCGTCGTACAGGCCTATTCCTTTTCTATCGTGACCAACTCCTTTTGCCATGTCTTTTCTTTTTCATCGTGGACGAAATCTCTCCTACCCTAGCGTTGTTAAGTATTCTTCTAGTAATGGTGTAGGAGAAAGAAAGAGGAGAAAAAAAAGAAGAGAGGGATTGGGCTTGGCATCGCCGTCCTCATCCATGGCGTCGTACGTTCCTAGAATTGTGGTTAGGGATGCATCGTCTCCTCTCATAGTTTTTGACCTCAAACTTCTTCCATTGCTGCTCATGATGGATATACCATGTTCGTCGTAGATCAAAACGGTAAGACGTCATAGCGGTGTAGAT
The DNA here is from genome assembly GCA_022036555.1 of Microstegium vimineum. Lineage (NCBI taxonomy): Eukaryota > Viridiplantae > Streptophyta > Magnoliopsida > Poales > Poaceae > Microstegium > Microstegium vimineum. Next base: position 2,684,287 of record CM039124.1, on the reverse strand, counting down.
CGCCTTGAGGTGGAATAGAGAAAGGAATGAAGGAAGGAGTACAAAAAATTTGATGGTTTATGACAAAACATGACAAAACGTATGCCATAAACCATGCGCCTTATTCAATGGTTTGCGACGTTTATCAGTTCATAGAATTAGTGTTATCCTAAACGCTAAACGGTAAACAGTCGGTCACCTTCCATTTAGCCCATTATTCGGGGGAAACGGGTGTTTAAACGGGAAAACGGTGTTTTAAACGGTCAAAATGGTCGATTAAGTGGAAACGGTGTACCACCGTGTAGCGTTTAAACGGTGTGTAAATGGGCTACACGACCGTGTAGGTGAAGAATGCATAGAATGTCAGAGAAGTGCTTTATGACATTCTATGAACTGATAATCGTCACAAACCATGGAATAAGGCGCATGGTTTATGACACACGTTTTGTCATAAATCATCACATTTATTGTAGAGTCCATCACCAGGATCCTACAACAAGGAGTCCATCGCCTTGAGATGCCAAATTGAAAGCATCTAGGCCCCAATGGTTTCGGTGATTAACGACAATGCAAGGTTATTATGACTAACGTGTGTTTTTCAAAGACAATTAAGAGTTAGGTCTTGATAACGGTGAATGAATGGGCAACCAATGGTATTCTATGCCCCAAGATGATTATCGTTTCGGATTTCAAAGGATGGAGACGAAGACAGTGAATAGTCTAGGTCTAAGTGCCAAAAGGAGTTGAGGGACACTTAGAGTAGATTAGGTCTTTGTTTTACCTTTGATATCGTACTATTAAGGGGGGGATCGAATGAGTAGCTTGACTTAGGTGAGTATCATGGAGTAGGTGTGGTGCACACTTGTCCTACATAGCCCTAAGTGGGCCTAGGTTGACCTTAAGATAGTTTGCAACTGGCACCGGATGCGTCCGGTGTATTCAGGTGCCAAGGGTTAGGCACCAGACTCCCCCGAGAAATTCACCGGACGAGTCCGGTGCTCACTGAGTGCTTTAGCGCACACCGAACGTTGGGTCCCCGAGTGGGACGCGTCTATTGAGTGAGTCCGGTGTCTATGGATAGAGGTTTTGAAGTCACCGAACGCGTCTGGTGACTAGGCACCGGACTCACCCTAGCGTCCGGTGTCCATGTAGACAAGTTCCAGAGAGTGAACAGTACCACTGAAAGCGTCCGGTGTAGGGGCATCGGAGCGTCTGACGCCTCTTGATTTCAAACAGTAACTAGCTATTGGGCAGGCACTGGACGCATCCGGTGACCCGACCGAAGTGTCCGGTGCCCCTTAAAACGCAGACTCGTTGGCCCAACGGGTATGACTTGTGTTGGGGTAGTATTTATACCCATTCCCTTGCTCTCCCCTCTTTCCTTTTCTCATTCCATCAGTTGAGAAACACTTGGAGAGTGTGAGAGAGAGCAAGATCCCTAGTGAGGAGTTGAGATTTGCTAATCCCTTGGTTAGAGCCCTCATTAGTTGAGTTTGAGAGTTCAAGTATGCATCCAGTCACCTCACTTGCGTTAGTCAAGTGAGAGTTCTCGCTTGTTACACTTGGTGATCGACAACACCTAGATGGTTTGTTGGTGGTTGGAGGCTTGGTGAGCATCCGAAGAAGATTATGGATGGCCCAACCTTGCTTGTGATGGGTTGTGGGCGATTCACCAAGCCGGAGTAGCGAAGAATCAGCTCGTAGTGAGCACTTGGTCCTTGCGCAGATCAAGGTGGGTGATACCCTTGAGAAGGTGCTCCAACGAGGACTAGGGGGAGTGTCGTCGACTCCTCGATACCTCGGCAAAACATCGACGTGTCAAACATCCTTTCTCCTTCTCCCTCTTTCATACTTGTAATTACTTTCAAGCATTACTTTCTCTCTCTAGTTTCATACTTGCTCTTGCTTGACTAGAATTGCATAGGGTGTTACCTTATTTGTGCTTGTTTAGTTACACACTTATAGGCACTAGGGGGTAATTGGCATTTGCTTAGGATTTAATTTTTGCTTTAGAAATTTAAATAAGCCCAATTCAACCCCCCCCCTTGGGTATCTTGATCCTTTCACAAATCCCAATCCCCTTCTTTGGAGCAAGTTTCATAGATAGAATCACCTAATTAGAAGGGGTTTGGTTGGAGTAATACCCGAAACTAATCTCACCCATGCTGTGAATTCTGCCATACTGTGCAGTTTCTGTTTATCGTTGTTTTAGTGAAATAACTTCATTCTCCGTACTAGTACTAATTATTGGTTTGTAAGAAATAAATAAGATGATGATGAACCAACAACACATTTAAAAAACAAGTAAGTGATTGTTTCACTTTGTTTGCAAAAGTAGATGGAACCATGTCATATTTCCTCTTCAACAAGTTGTCTTTTGTGAAATTGTGTATGGGGGGATTGGTGGAATTATTGATTGCTGAGCCTCATGGGTAGATTGGTGGAATGTTAGGATTTATTGATTACTTGGGTATTATCTTCCTTAGAGATAAGGCAAGTCAGGTTTCCACGATTCTCATCTTCCGTATCTAGAGATGTCCTATACTAACAAAATGGCTTCATTTGCTATGAATTAGAGGAAGATTTGTAATCATATTTTTTCCAAAAAAAGGGAACACAATGTTGCATTTCACAAATCACTACATGAATGATTTTACAAGGTGGTGCCCTTTTATTAACAGAGGCATTTACAAAATCTAATTGCCTCGTTAATGCCTGACGATTAATAAAGACGATCATTTTTATAACCAACAAGGTCACAATTAACCACATCGTAAAATCTATTTATGGAGGCATTAAAAATAACCGTTTGCCAAAATCTATTTATGGAGGTGCAAAAAATCCCTCCATTTTCAGAGAGTGGTCTCTTAAAAAACCCGCCTCCATTAATGTGGCCGAGGCACAACCAAATCCCAACCACACCTCTTAATAGGTTTATATAAATAGTAGAGTTAGCGTTTCCATGGCCACATCTCTCTCTCTCTCTCTCTCTCGGGGTCACCCTCCCTCCCTCCGTGATGACACTCTCTATCTCTCCCTCCCTTCCTGAACACAGTGGCCGATGGCAGCGCCCCTCCATCCCCTCCAGCGCGGTGCCCCTCCCTCCCTCTCACTACTGGAGACGGGACCTTTGCCGAGTGCCTGCGGCACTCAGCGAACGCCTCAAAACACTCGGCAAATGCTTTGTCGAGTGTTGCACTTGGCAAAGGGCACACGGTAACGATGTTAACACTAAAGACCCTTTGCCGAGTTTTTTTTTCGGGCACTTGGCAAATCAACTTGGCACTCGGCAAAAAAAGTGCACGGTAACAGGCGTTGGTACGGTGACGGAGGGTTTGCTGAGTGTCGAGTCAATCACTCAACACACGTCACCCGTTTGCCGAGTGCCCGATGCGGGACACTCGGCAAACGACACCCCTTTGACGAGTGTCCCCATGCAGGACACTCGGCAAATCTTCACCCTGTGCCGAGTGCCTTGACCATAGCACTCGGCACAACGTAGGCACTCGACAAAGGGCCTTCCCAGGTGCTCTGGAATGGTTCCTTTGCCGAGTGTCATGACCAAGACACTCGGCATGTCATGTCTTTGCCGAGTGCTACACTCGGCAAATCGACCAAAAACTGTCTTTTTTATTTGATTTTTCAATTCCATCCAGACAAACAGAAAATATATATCACAAGCAACTCATATATATCACAAACAACACGTATCACATCACAAACAACACAGATATCAAAAACATCACATATATCTCACAATATATGCCAATTCATCCATAGTTCAACATCACAATGCATCCATAGTTCACAAAAACATCCAAAGTTCAATCCAAAACGGTCACGACGAGGGTCCAGGGTCACGAGGCCCACAACCTGATCCGGACGAAGCTCCCAAGCCCGACGATCCTCCCAAGCCCGGCGATCCTCCATAGCCCGGCGAAGCTCCATAGCCCGGCGATCCTCCCAAGCCCTGGAAAGGTCCATAGACCAGCGAAGCTCCCAAGCCAGCAGGCGAAGCATTATTTGATGCCGCCGATTGATTCAGCACAAAGTAAAAGAGGTTGCATGTGTTACACAAGTGAACTATAAGTTTCTAACATTCGAAGTATGCTAGGTTACATGTGCTATTGTGCTTTGACCACAAGCGCAAACATATAAACTAAAGCATTCATACTCACAGGAGTGTCGAAGTATATAGGTCGAGGTGGAGGTGGACGTGGAGGCATCTCCAAAGCCAGAGGAGCCATACCCTGAGCGGCGCCAAGGCTCTGCATTTACTCAAACATCTTTTGTAGACTCTGATGGTTGAGTACTCGCTCTTCCGCCATCGTCTGCCGCTCAACCTCCACCGCCTGCCGATCAGCCTCCATCCTCACCTCCAGCTCCTCCCGTCGCCTCCTCTCATCCTCCAGCTGGGCCTACACCATTCCATTCAAATGTTAGACGAATGCAAAGCTAAGGCAAATCAATGAACGGAAAATAAAACAGAAATAACCTGGAGTGCATGCATCTTCTCCTGTGAGGTGTTTGGGCACTCGCATATGACCGGGCCCGATCTGCCCCTCGCTCTAATCTGGCTGAGACTGGGCGTACTGGCCGTGTCGAGTGCACCGTCGGCAATCCAGTACCGCCTCCAATCCTCATGATGACCTCTCCATCAAGATCCTCGGTGGTCGGATCGTAGTCTGCTCCATGGAGATTCTTTACCACTGAAGTGTACTCGGTAAGGCGGTTGTGGACGCTCGGGTTAGTGTACTTCTCTGACGGGTCATCCGGGTTGTAGTCGACGTTTGATGACGCCTTGCCCTTTTTGGACAAGGAAAATGCCTTGAACAGATTGCAAGGTTGGTTGTTATGCTTTGCCGACTGCGAGAAAACCAACAAGATGATTAGAAACCATGCAAATTAACTGTTGCACTAAATTGTAGTCATTGACGTACCCAACTGGATGCGTATGCCTCTAGGCTCTGGCTTCCTTGGTAGTGTGTTGTGCCTGGCCTCATCAAACGCCGCTCCCGGCAAGCGTTATGTGTCTCCTCCCAATCGGGGGCGCACCACCTCTCCACTATCCGTTTCCAGCACTCGGTATGATGGGAGCACCACCATGGAATCGTCTATACACATCAAGTGACATATATGAATATCATATTTAGCCTACTAAATCTTAAATAAAATCAATAGTAAAGTTGTATTCTTACATCTTCATACTACTGTCGGGTGAGCCTCATGGTCCTTGCGTCAGCTTTGGAGACCTATTCCTTAAGGACGCCGTGTGTTAAGTCACAATGGTCTAGAGAACCGCCTCGTAGTGCATGTCTGACACGAGTTTCTTGCAAACTCGGCGAACCACAGTGTCGGTGTGGGCCTCGTGTCCCTCCTAGCATCTATAGAAATCCTGCACACGTACATATAGAGAGAGGCGTGATGTATCTATTATGTATTTTAAGACTGTCAATAAATGTGTGCGATACAACTTACCCATAGCTCGCTGATTACCCGCTCCGCTTAGTTGGGAAACGTCTTGCCATTCCGATCTGGAGCATCGGTTGCCACAGTGTAGTGGTCAAACGTGTACGCCGGAGTTACGACGCCAGCGTACTCTACTAAGCCAGGGAAGTGCTCCCTGCACAAGAGACCCAAGATCCCATTCACCGAGCGTTTATGAGTACCTGGACTCACAAATGCCCAACTCATGCACAAGTGATTAAGGAAGAATGTTAGTTGTAATTGTGGTTTTAAACATATTAAATGAAATAGTGACAACATACAAAAGTACTTACTTTTCGACCCCGGGTTGAATCATCGGACGACCCGACAGTGGGAGGGGTCGCTGAGGGAGGCTCGCCGGTCCTCGCAAGTAGACAGTCGGCGGAGCAGCTGAAGTGGAACCCCCTTCTGGTGTCGAGTCGTCCTCGACGTCCCCCTCCTCCGCCTCAACCCCCTGCGCCTGCTCGTGCTCCTACGGCTGCTGTTGCTCCTCCTCGGATCCTCCTCCTCCTGCTGTGCCTACGCCTCTGGCTGTGGGGTAGGATCCGAGCCTCTCCTATGGGCGCTCCTCCTCCTGCTCGATGCGGCGTAAACCGAGGAGAGAGCCCTCATTCCGCCGCCAACCATCTTGAATTATCTGCATTTAAAAGAATTAAACCAATTAGTCTAATAACATAATTATGAAAGACATGCAGAATAATAAACAAAATAACAATGTATTACATGTATTAGAAATACTCTTCATGGTCAGGAATAGCGGGATCATAAGTGTCATCATCACTATCAACCATGTACAAAGGCTCAACACTATCCGAAGGAGCGATGTTATCCTCATTTCTGTTGCCTAAATGTAATCTCTCAAGTAATTGTAAGTCCTTTACATTTTCCACCTCATCTCCAGCATCCTCGGCAGATACCCTTTCATTGTATATTTCCATTTCAATGGCTTCGGTTAAGTCTATCTCAAACCTACCTTCTATACCCTCTTCTTGAAAGAACTCTCCATCATATGTGCTTGGGTTCAAATTGTAATCTTCATTGTTTGGGATAGGTACTTTATCGTGTGATGATACCTTGTGCACAATATCCCCCCCTTGAGACGGATGTCCGTCTGGCATGGGTATGACATATAATATACTTGTGTGGCTTGTTGAGCAACAATATAGACATCATCTCCTAGATAGACGGAATCTCGTCGAATTTCGACTAGCCCTAGGTTAGGGGTTCGTCTTGTTAATGCAGGATCAAACCAATGGCATTTGAAAATGGCAGGATTAAGAGGTTTGCAACCATAGAACTGGAGTTCGTATATTTCTAGAATTCTTCCATAATACTCGATCCCATCAAGGCCGGGTGTAAACACTCCAGAGCATGTGGTTCTTCGATTGGGCCGACTCGCCTCATAACTTGTTGTGTGAATTTGATATCCATTCACATCATAAGATGCAAATGACCTGACCCTATAGCCAAAGCCATTGGCAACTTGTCTCAACTCGGCGCTCATAGACACATCACTAGCCTGCAAGCCCAAGAAGATAGATTGTTATTTTGTTTGAATGTACGATCAACTTGGAGTGTCAAACTAAGTAGTATCTACCTTTTGTTTGAACCAAGAAATGAAATCAGGATTCTCATTTCCCACACCCTTTTTAAGAAGGGTTTCGGTTTCTTGTGGGCTAGGACCTCTTGAGCGAGTCCAGAATTGAGAACGAAATTCCCTGTAACAAGGAGAAACAAGGGGTTGGATGTAGAATATTAAACATGTATTGATCCTAGTTCAATGAGAATAGAACTTACATCATGTACAGCTTCACTTCATTAAGGTTGATCAACACATATAGCATTATAGTGCAACACTCTTCGGGCTTTAAGGTCTTTGGGGTCGATCCACTTGCACTCCCAAGTTGGCCTCAGAAAAGGCTGAGATTCGATTCATTTTCGCCAATGTTGTAACGAGAGGGTGGATTATGCACGCTAGGAAGGTTGTCACCATAGTATGTTGTTGTGAAGTTTGACACCTCCTCTAGAATGTATGCCTCTGCCATGGAAGCCTCAATTTTTGCTTTATTTTTACATTTAGTTCGAAGAACCTTTATACTTCTCTCGACAAAATAACACCAACGGAACTGCACAAGCCCTCCCATTCATGCCTCAGACGGGAGGTATAAAATCAAATGTTGCATTGGATTGAAGAAACCAGGTGGAAAGATCTTCTCTAACTTATAGGCAACACAGGTGCCATTCTCTCCAAGTATGCAATCACGGTCCGAGATAAGTCCTTTGCATAAAGCTGGCAGAAGAAATAGCTCAACTATGCTAACACTTGCCAAACATGGTCAGAGACGTAGCCTCAAACCATTGTCGGAAGAAGCCGCTCAATCCATATGTGGTAGTCATGACTCTTCATCCCATTCACTCGCATAGTAGATAGGTTCACCCCCTTCTCAGATTCGCTGCATATCCATCAGGAAACAATAACGTTTGCATCCATTCTAGAACTTCTCTCCTCTGTGGCCTAGTCAAGACAAATTCAGCCTTAGGCCTTCTCCATGTCTTGCCGCGACCCGGAGGCTGCATTTCTTGGTTTGGTCTATCGCATAATGTTGCCAGATCTACTCTTGCCTTAACGTTGTCCTTAGTCTTATCAGGAATGTCCATAATTGTTGCCCAAATTGCTTCGGCAACATTCTTTTTAGTGTGAATGACATCAATATTATGTGGAAGAAGAAGGTCATGAAAATAGGGAAGCCTCTCCAAGCCTGACTTATGAGTCCACATATGTTCCACACCATAACCTAGGAAACCACCTTCTTCTTCATCGACCTAGAGAGCATCTATTTGAGCCGGAACCTTGGCACCACTCATGAGATGCGGTACAGGGTCCATGACTTGGACACCTTTCGTGAAGTTCTTGATGTCTTGTCTATATGCATGGTCAAGACGGAGAAATTGCTGATGTTGATCGAATGAAGAATATTTTCCACCTTTCTGCAACCATATAAACTTCATAGATGCCTTACATCTTGGGCATGGAAACTTTCCATGAACACACCATGTGCAGAATATCCCATATGCAAGAAAGTCATGGAGTGAGTAATGGTACCACACATGCATTTTGAAGTTTGTCTTTGTCGCTCGGTCGTATGTCAATACCCCTTCCTCCCAAGCACGGATCAAATCATCAAATATAGGTTCCATGAACACACCCATACTTCTCCCTGGGTGATCTGGAATGATCAATGACAAGAATACACTATGTCGTTGAAACAAGATGCCAGGGGGCAGATTGAGAGGCATAACGAACACAGGCCAACATGTGTACGAGGCCGCCATCATTCCATATGGATTGAACCCATCTGTTGTCAATGCAACACGTACATTTCTTGCCTCGCCGGCTTTCTCAGTGTGAATTCCATCAAAGTGGGTCCATGCCTCACCATCAGATGGATGCACCATCTTGTCAGGATTGTAACGTTTGCCGTTTTTGTGCCAAGTCATCTGTTTCGTGGATTCCTCAGTCATATATAGCCGTTGGAGCCTCGATATGAAAGGAAGATACCGTAGGATCTTCATGGCTATCTGAAGCTGCCTCTTCTAGCCATCCTCGGAATCTACCTCTAAGTACATAGAGGATTCAAACTTCGGACAGTACTTTGCATTCGCATGTTCTTTCCTAAAGAGGACGCACCCTTGGGGACAGGCATGTATCTGCTCATACGGCATTTTTAGTGCACAAAGAAGCTTCTGTGAATCGTACATGCTCTTTGGCAAAATGTGACCCTCCGGAAGCAAGGTGCCAATAACTGTCAACATACCATCAAAGGCATCTCGACTAAGTCTAAACTAGGACTTAAATGCCATTACACGACCAATGGCATAGAGTTGGGAAACCTTTGCTTGTCCATGAAGGGGTTTCTGTGCCACGTCTAACATGTCATATTACACCTTTGCGGTTGCCTCTGGTTCCTCCTCCTCCCTATCTCCCTCAGCGAAATGAGCTTCATGAAAGTCATCTAACATGTCTCCTATACCAGCATCAGCATCATAATCCTCGACGCGTGGCCTAACTACCTCCTCTCTCATACGTGCTTCTTCACCATGTAGTGTCCACCGGTATAGTCTGGCATGAACCCATTCTTGCAAAGATGCCACCCCATTATATCCTTTGTTTGTCGACGTCTGTTAGTGCAGTTGCTGCAGGGACACCAAGTTGAGCGTGCTTCTTTCTCCGGGGGAAAGACAAGTTCCAAGAAAGCATTGGTCTTCTCAATCCATTCATCGGTCATCGCACCTTGACTTGGGCGGCCCGTGTACATCCATGCTCGGTCATCCATCCTCTAAGATATATACCAGCGAGTAATGTAACTAGCAATTGCATGTACATGGTGTTCCTACTGTCTAATAGGTGAGGATAGGTCCTAATCCCACCCGTGGTTGTGTAGAGGAGGTTAGTTTCCATGCTCTACTCCTATCCAAGATAAAATTTCAGCAGCACCTCCCCGCTGCTCTCTAGATACACGTCCTAATACGGAGAGTATGTATCTAGAGAACAACAGGGAGGTGCCGTCGAAACTCTATCTCAGATCAGAGCAGACCATGGAAACTAACCTCCTCTACGCACACATGGGTTGTCCATGGAAACGGGGACAATTCAAAATAGATATGGTTATAGATATGCAAAGAATTACATATTTCTAACCATATCTCTTTCGAACGGGAGACGCCTAACTGGTTACATGATGCACGACCAGCAAAGAGGGGTTATAGCTTCGGTGGCGGGGGAGTCAGGCTAGCGGATCCGTGGCGAGTTGGTGCAGTGGCGAGGCGACGCGGTGCAGGTAGAGATCGCATCTGCTCCTTTCCCCTTCCTTCTGCAAAACAAAAAAAATGTAAGTCAAAATTTTGGCAGAACCTCCCCTGCACGGTGAGGTTTCCAAAACGTGCAATAAAAGAACGGCACGATGGCCAGCAACCACGTTTATGTCAAAGCCTCGATGGCCGACAACCACACATATATATAGGTTGAATCCATGCTCATAACGAATCAAGATGGGCACTACCACTAATAACCCTACCGCTACCACACTACTGCTACCGGTATCACTACCACTATACCACTACCACTACCACTACCACAACTACAACTACAACTAATATCTCTTCTAATTCATACCTTGGGCGGTGGACAGCGGCGACGGGCGGCGGCGTCGGGACGGGACGTGGCAACGGAGGCACGTCCTCCTCGGCCTTCTCCTCCTCGGCGTCCTAGTCTCCTTGTCGACCTCCTTCTTCTTCCTCCTCCTCTCTTCCCCTTCTCCCTTCTTATCCTTATTTTCTTCTTCGTCTTCTTCTTCTTCTTCTTCTTCTTCTTCTTCTTCTTCTTCTTCTTTTCTTCTCTTCCCTTACTCTTCCTTCTCTGTATGTTGATCGGTGGGAGTGGGGCCTCGGTGGGGTGGGGGTGGGGGCCGCGCCGGTTGGGGAGGGGATGGCGGCGGGGTCGGGGCTCGTGCCGAGCTCCGGCAAAGCTCGGGCAGGGTTGGGGTAGGGGGCCTTAGTGGGGGTGGGGGCCGCGTCGGCTGGGGAGGGGGTGGCGGCGGGGTCAGGGCTCGAGCCGAGCTCCGATGGAGCTCGGGCAGGGTGGGGGTGGGGTCGGCGGCGGGTGCGAGCTCACCGGCGGGCTCGCCGGCGGGCAGGGTGCTGCGCGGCGGCGGCGGCGGGCGGGATGCTGCGTGTGTGCGTGTGTTTGTGTGTGTGAGCGCGCGGCCGAAAAACGACTAAGTTCGGATACGACCAGATCTAACGTTTGTCGAGTGCTTCCGATCTGGCACTCGGCAAAGGAGTGTCTCCCCACTAACACTCGGCAAATGTTACATAAATGTTACTAAAAATTTAAAAAATATTAAACGGTTTCAAAAAATTACCAAATCTTGACATCACACCATATATATTTTGTATTGGCTGTAAGAAAAGTTTTGAAGTCAAATTTGAAATTTAGCTTCGATTTCAATTCAAATCCTACTCAATCACTCTAAGTGATATGAAACATTATCGGAGATGATTGGATTTGTAAGACACGTATGTGACAACTTTTGCGAAATCATCCCAATTTTTTATCACATGTTCTAAGTCTGATATAATGACTCCATGATAAATTTTACAATTTTTGGAGTCCATTTGCTATTTATAGATTTTTTAATCAATTCTAACACACGTTCATGTTTCGTGAACAATATGTGGAGTTCCCATTTTACTTTACCACATATGAACTCAAATTATGCTTAATAATATGGATAATATTTTTTCAATCAATTTTTTTCATTATTTGAATCACTTGTAGTTCAAATTTGGCTTGGGTCAAATAATTCACTCAAATGAAAAAAAACTAACTAAATATAGCAAACATGTCGACAAAATTGTCATACTTAAACATGTAGTTCTAGGTACTATTGAAGGACAGCAGAAAAAGTTTGGAGACCAAACTAAGAATAAAAAATTTTGGTTTGCCGAGTGCCAGGGAACACACTCGGCAAACGTCTAGGTTTTCCGAGTGTATATCTCAAGACACTCGGCAAAAAACGTAGGTTGCCAGAGTGCCTACATGTGACACTCGGCAAAAGGCGTAGGTTGCCGAGTGCCTAACGGCAACACTCGGCAAACCGCTGACGACGTCGGCTCCTAACGCCGTCTGCCGAGTGTCGGCGTTGCCGTGTGCCCGACACTTGCTAAAGGGGCATTTTTCCTAGTACGATGCGTTGCCGAATGCCCGACACTCGACAAAGGATATTGTGCCGAGTGTTATCATATGTCGAGTGCCAGACACTCGGCAAAAGTGGTTGTTGTCGAGTGTTATCATATGCCGAGTGCGACACTCGGCAAATAAGACGTTTACCGAGTGCCCGAGGGAAAGCACTCGGCAAACGTCTACGCACTCGGCAACGCACCAGTTTCGGTAGTGTCTCTCTCAAGCCCCTCCCGGATGCTAGATCCGGAGGGTGCGGGCTCAGCAGGCAGAGTGAGCGCAGGCGCAGATCCTTTGACGTCAGCTCCCTAGGCGGCGACACTCCTCCTCCAGATGTGCATTAGCTCCAACGATGGAAGGCCGGATCTGGCGGCGGCGGCCCGTGGACATTTGGGTGGGCTCTCTAGGTTTATTCATCGTTTTTTTATTTAGCAAAGCGGACATTTGAATCGTCTCGAGAAAGGATAATTATTTACCGAGACCTTTAGACCAAGACATTTGTGATGTCCACCTCGGTTAATCTATTTTGCCCGCCTCCCAAAATGTTTATGTAGCAGTGCTTGCGCGTAAGATTTCTCAATTCTAGCTGTACGCAACAGTGCAAGTGGACTACTGTACGTTCTGTATGTATTGTTTTTGAACGGATACAATCTGTGTATTATTGGACTGTACGTGCACTCGATCTATACTTTTTGACACAGTAGTTAATTAATAAGTTGTAGTCATGGAGTACTTGTGCTTGTGTTCCTCCCCATTGGCCCGGAACAGATTAATAATTATACGACAGATAGATTAAGCTCATCAAGCATCAGTTTAGAATATACCAAGATCTTTCCCGACAGGATCATAACCAACTTAAAGCGGAGTCTACAGTGTGTAAAATTATATGTTGGTCAAAAGATATCAAAGGAGAACCAGATGAGACTAACACAGAGCTGTGTGTTTTCACAAGCTACTTGATCGGTCTATAGCGCTTTCTCGACTAGTAAAATTTACAAATCACAGGTATATACAATTTGTTGGGCAATAACTTGTAGTTTTGCTTTTCATCTATCAGAATACCAGAAGAAATGCTTTGATCTCGTTAGAAATTTTGAAGAAACAATATTATTTCATATGAGGAATGACCATTGTGGAATAAATGCTTCAAACCTTAATTAATAGCTGGTCTGTTTGGATCCACTGATACTAATGTTAGCTGCTAATTTTTAGAGCTCATGGATCCAAACAAGCTCTAACAAGCTACCTCCACATATATATATATATATTTGTGTAACATACCATATTTGCATTGCGTTATCATGTTACTTACTAGAGAAGACAAACAATTTGAGGTGCGATATATCTCGCGAGACCGTCGTACGGCCTGTGAGGCATTATATTTGGTCCACAATGTAGCACCGTACCTTAAATTATTCTTATATAGAAGCATTTCCCAACAGCCATACATGAACTAGTGAACTACTGTTGCTGGTGCATGTAATCCGGCCCTATATATAGCCTTGCCCTCATGAGGGATTCAGTGCACCAACCAAAACTTAAGCTTATATCTCTCTCGTTCACATTTCTTCTCCTTGTAGTACATATATAGGCTCTCTACACGTTGCTGTATGAAAGCTATACATCGTCAGTGCATATCAAGAGAGAAATGGCACTTAACAAGAACACTAACACTGGCACCAGTGCACTTCTGCTTTCTCTTGTTATATTCTCTCAATTCTTGGCTTCCCAAGGGAGGCCTTTGCCGCCCACTGGTAGATACGACATCACCGCAACGGTGCATGGGAGAAACTTGTTATCGCATGGTCGTAGTGGGTCTGTACCCATGGGGATGGTGGAGGGAACCGTGTCTCCACCATCATCATCAGAGATCCATGGTTACAACGGCAGCATGGTCGACGCCGATGATGTCCGCCCCTCCAATCCAGGGCACAGCCCAGGCATAGGGCATGCCTTCATCAACGAGAAAGGTCCCGGGAGGAAGCTCTAAGTTGTGTGCAGCATCAGCCGCCGTGCCGATGTATGTATTGCATGTGTGTTGTATCATGTATTTTTTGTTCTGGATCTTCAACTCTATCGTGTCTTTATTCGTATCATTTTTTATCTCGTTTTGGGGGTTCGATCATTATATTTCGTGTTAGTTGATGCGTGTCAGTGTCTTTTTCAGTTATGTAAACGTATCTTGAATTGATTGCTCGATTAAATTTCTACAAATGGGCCTGCTTCAATCTTCAATGGAAAAGTGATCGATGAAGATAGAAATTAAATAAATACAAACCTTAAAGGATCCGGTGGTACAAGCTTGATTATTACTGGATAGCCGTAGCGGTGTCGAAGTGCATGTGCCTAGCTAGCTATTCACACTGTGGACTGCTAGAGCTCTTAGATGTGTAGGTGTGTAGCCCGCTGAATCTGATCAACAGGTTCAGCATGTGAGTGATGCATCATGTGTGTTATCTGCTACACCTCCCCTCCCTACAACTCTACTTTGCATGCATGGACGAGAGCGGTGCTGCGAATGGTAGTACTCAGAGGGAAAACATTTCTAAGTGAGAGCCTGAGAGGATGGCAAGCTAGCAGAGTTGGGTTGCACATATAGTATCCAGTGTTTTAATTTCTTAGCAACGGTTGGTTGTATTCAAAGTACCACTACTATGGCTAGATGCCTAGACGGCGAGGGTTTCCTTCTAATCCTAATTAAGAATTCAATTGCTTTACATGGAAATACAGTGTTTGATAAATTTATGTAACGGTAACCACAAAACCTATATATGTGTCACTGACGTCATCCTTAGGGATGTTGAATATAAGCTTATTAGGCCCCGTTTGGATCCTTGAAATTAAATTTATTTTAATAATCATAATTTAGACATAGATTAATTAAACTAATATAATTGTGTATGAAATATATTTGTATATTATTGTTGGTCATACGAAAGATATTTATACGTTGTATTTCTACTATGTGGGAGCGAATTCAAGAACATGTTATAAGTTGCAAAGTAGAAACACATAACATGTGGTAATTGATATATAGAATCAATTTCAATCTCCCGTGCTATGAATATGAGATAGACTTATTCGTGTGAACTTTGAAAAATTGTGGAATGACAAATTCCACACCAAATAGCCATACAACCCTTATTGAACTTGGACACATCATAGGTGTTTGTTGAAGCTAGCCAGCCCCAACTATGTTTTTATTTTTTTCTCTCGATCGGGTTTTCAGCCCGTTTTTCATTAAGAGGATAAGTAACCAAATGTTACAAAGCAAGAACAGAGTTGGCGAGAAGCCAAACATGCATGGAAAAAGAACAATGCGAGGTGGCCGGGATCCATCTATTGGTCACTACTGCAGAACACATGATCTTTGCCAGCTTAATTATACTGTCAGGTGTGGGTTTGCTCACTTCCGTTGCTAGCTGTATACTCCCCGAGCGTATTGTGCACACCATGAGCTACGCGCTTTTGCCCAAAAGAACTACTATATATACTATATATACAGTCGCAACTCGCAAATCTGAGTTATCATAATTAATTTTCCCTAACTAACATAAGCTCTAGTTTTGGTTCACTACAGGCTAATGTCTAAAATCAGCAGTGATAGATCGATGATAAAAAAAATCAATAAATATGTGTTTTCAATGTTTGAGCTCAGGACCTATGTGCCAAAGCTAAGACACAATTAAATAGCTGACGCATGGATACCAAGCATTATATTATTATTCCGTATTATTTGCAGCTATATTCATCATCAGGTTAGTTCCAAGCGGATATATCTATTGACAACAGACAGCAATTTCTTATTCTTAATTGTCCTTGAGGCTCTTTTCTATATTAGCAACTCAACACTCCAGATACTTTATATCATTCTTTCAAAAAGATGGAAACACTGTCCGCAAATTGATGTGAATTTTAAAATCTCATGGAGAACATATATACATAATGATAGTCGATATATATGGCTCTCAAAAGTTCCTTGATCAGTACAGTAGTCAAGATCGATCAAGACACATGCGCATGCGTCCCTTCTGATAATTTCTATTTGTCAGACCGTACCATTTTAATTTATGATAGAATTAAACATCATATCTCTCGTCCTAGGACTAAAGTTGGCAACGGGGACATGCCCGACGGGTATTGACAGAACGTTCTCTTCCTCGCGAACTAAAATTTATCCCGTCCCCATCTCCGTCCCCGCTCGCGGGGATTTATTTTCCCCGTCCCCGTCCCCGACCGGGGATTTCGTACCCGCCGGGTACCCATACCCGACTACAAACCTGTGTACAATCAACAATCCATGATACAATAACACAACAAAGTGTCCTGAACAGCAATACTTCTAGCTTAAAAAACAAAATAAACAGAGAATACAAGTCTGCATCATAAGGTCTTAACCGATTGATAACAAGTTAACAACTACAAGTTCAATGCCACATAGCCTAACAGATTACAGTTACAGATCCATAGATGTTCGATCCCATCAAGGAATTCAAGGCATCAACAATTCAACATCAAAATACAGACATATTTAGAGCCCATTGGTAGACGCTCACAGTCATAGAAGCAACCAGTAGACATATGCCATCAAGTTTTAAGCAGCAACACCAGTGTTATCACACATTACAAACCAGACTATTACATAAATAGTTAGTGGTTGGGTTGTGTGAGCACATAACAAAATGCACTTGCAATTGCATGCCTGCTTGAATGCTTGATTGTTGATCCTGCAATCCTGCCAAAGGGAACCATCCAGTGAAGATTGGAGCGATAGACTCAGAGTTTCAGCTCCTACATAAGCATGACAAATGAGTGGTTGAGTAGGCATTCTTGAAGTATATGCAATGAAACAAAGTAAAGAAGCATAAATGTAATTTTTGTAGTCCAAAACAATTACCTGAAGTCCCTCTTGGACTTCATTGAGACAAGACCAGAAGGTAGCAGGTTTTCCGTCATCCGTGAGGACTCCTGCACAAAAGTTTATTATTTTCATATTTTTTACTATAAAACATTAAATTGCATGAGAACGAAACTATAAAATGCTCGACAAATAGACCTTTATATTTGTTTCTAATCCAATCCTGTGAACACATTAGAGCCTCTAGCATTTGAGAAGTTAGCCTGCTACGATGATCACTTAGTACTCTCCCACTAGTGTTGAACACGGATTCTGAAGCAACAGTTGTAATAGGAATTGCAAAAATATCCCGAGCTATCATCCTCAAAGTAGGATAGCGAGTTCCTGCAACTTTCCACCAGTCCAAAACACTGAACCCTTCAGTCTGTATGTCCACCATCTCATCCTCTAAGTACCGATCTAGTTCAGATTTAAACCTCAAGGCTGAGGGTTGTGTACTTGCAACACGTGCAGTGAAGGATGACAGAAATCCTGAGTTCGCTACTGTGGGTTTGATGGTACTGTTACTAGTAGCTACATCCTCATCTGTGTGATACTCCAGCATCAAATCACTCAATGTGTCCTTCACTTTAGCAACCTCTTCATCAGGGTTTGCCACTTGCAACACTTCAAAACAGTACAGTAACATGTGATGTTTAAATCTAGGGTCAAGAAGGGTGGCAATGTCCATCAGACCTTGGATTTCTGTCCAATATTTCCTGAACTTGGCTTCCATGTTATCTGACATTTCTTCTATCAATGGGTTACCACAAGATGACCATT
Organism: Microstegium vimineum; assembly: GCA_022036555.1. NCBI lineage: Eukaryota > Viridiplantae > Streptophyta > Magnoliopsida > Poales > Poaceae > Microstegium > Microstegium vimineum. The sequence goes on along the minus strand of CM039124.1, from coordinate 2,666,402 downwards.
CCCTAATTTTACTTCTAACCTCACAAATCTTGTAGAAGAACATGTTTACAGTAACATAGTTGGTTCCAGAGAACAGGACAGAAATGTCATTAAATATTTTAAGCCTTGCAGTCACATCAACGACAAACTGAAATTCTTCCTCAGTGGGGCAGCAAGTATATTGCCTATCTACACGGCTTGCTCTTATGAAAACAGCCTTGTAGGGCAATGCAGTACTAAGCATTATGTAAGTCGAATTTCATCTTGTCTTACAATCCAATGCTATCTTCTTCTCAATTTTAACATGCACATACTTAGCTATCTCCTCAAATTTCTCTACCCTTTTAGGTGTGGTTGTCCAGTAAGCTATGCTATCACGAAAGTTTTCAATAGCATCTTTCAGTTTTTCTAGCCCATCCCGAACAATTAGATTAAGGATGTGAGCACAACAACGTATGTGTAAAAACTTTCCATCAGCCAGAAGCTTAGTTTTGCCAATCTTTCTAACAAGGTAAGGAATTGTTGCATCATTTGAACGGCAGTTATCAAGTGTGATGGTTGATACCTTCTCATCAATATTCCAGTCAACAAAAGAGTCATAAAGTTCATCACCAATGACTTCATGAGTGTGGACTTGGCACATAAATAAACCTGTAAAAAGGCAAGAAAACTTTATAAGCAGCATGCAAAAATATGTAAATTACAGAACTATACAGAGTTGCAACCAGATCCAACAATCATTATGCTCACCTCATGATAATGTTTCTTAGAGTCCAAGCCTCATCGATAAAGTGTGCTGTGATAGCCATATATCCTCTTTTCTGGTTATCAGAAGTCCACATGTCACTAGTGATTGCCACCTTAGACTTGATTTCAGCCATATATTGAATGACTTTCTTCTTCTCTATTTCATATTGTTCAAGTATGTACTTCCTAAAATTAATAAATTATATGCACACAAGATTAGAAAATAGATTGTAATTGGTATAAGAACACTACATACAAATCATGTACAAAGTCACAATATATATACCTTAATGTGTTTCTGGTGCCAATCTTGAACAAGGGTTGGAGAGCATGCACAAATCTTCTAAAACCAGCATAGTCAACCATGCTCAAGGGATACTCATGCAGCACAATCATAGCAGCAAGTTCCTTTCTAGCTACATCTTGATCAAATGTGTAGTTCTCTATAGATACTGTCCCTGCATCAGTGGCACTAAACCTCAATGATGTTTGAGACAATCTCCTATTTCCTCCCAACTTAATCTTCCTAAGAGTGCATGATTTTAAGTGACAGTGAAGGTGCTTAGTCCCACTCCTTGTTTCTCCTCCAAGCTTGGCATTGCAGTAAATGCATTTTGCCTTTATTTTTCCATGCCACCTAACTCTCTTGAACTCCTTCCAAACAACAGATGTGAGCTTTCTCTTTGACCCAACATCAGCACCATCTTCCTCTTCTGATGGTTCAATTTCAATCTCCTCTTCATCGTCATCTATCTCAATTGCTTCAGATTCGTTCACAGATTCTAGACGCGATTCAGACTCAGACTGAGAGCCCTCAGACATAGGAGTCTGGCTGCTGTTTGCACTAGCTTCTGACATTTTTTTCAGCCTATAGTTAATCACATGAATATTTAATCGGTACCCAGTATATAAATCACAACACCAGCGGATAAAATCTCAAACATTGCTAGCACTAGCTGCTAACTTCTAACACTAAAATCCAAAATAGTATATAAATCAGTCAATATTTTTTTTGGTCTACCGAGTATTGCTAGCTGGTAAACTATTAATACTAAAATCTAATTGGTATGTGCTAAAACTAAACTTGCACATAATAATGAGAAAGAATATCTTCAAGTAGATAAATTAGTCAATATCATCAAGTTTAAAGCTTCATGTACTGACTGTGGAGAATTAAAAAAAATGCCGCTAGGCTTCTCAGTAGATATCTTCAAGCGGCGGCGCTTCGGGTCAGAACCTTTTGTCAGTGGTGGTCGGGGAAGCCGTTTGGGGTCACCAGCTATGAAGGCGGCTTTGGTCGACGACGGCGACGGAGCGTTTTTCTTCGTGGCAGCAGGTGCAAGGGGAGCTTTCTTCTTCTCGGTTGCAGGTGCAGACGGAGCATCCACTAAGTTCTTGGATGCGGCTGCAGCTTTGTTGGTGACGTCGTTGGTGATGACGGGATCCGGCAGCAGCGAGTTGGTGACGACCGGATCTGACAGCACGGAGTCGGCGATGAACGGATCCGGCGGCGGAGACGGCTCAGCAGCAGCAGCAGCAGCGTCCCTTGAGGAGGGACGGGGTCAGTAGACGAACACTGCAAATGAAGGGTTAATTCGTCGGCGAGGAAGAAGGGCTTCACCGAGCAACTTCCATGGCGGCGAGCGGCGAGCGGCGAGCGAGTCTGCGACTCTGCGCAAGGCAACGAGCCGATGGCAACGGGAGGGAGACTGGCCGACTGGGAGAGGTAGTGAGGACTGAGGACTGAGGGACTATGGGAGGAAGAAGGAGTGACGAGTGAAGCTGTGATGTCAAGCAGTGAAGGTCTGAAGGACCGAGCGACGGGAGTACGGGACGGGAGGGATGCAGCGACGGGAGGGATAGGGATTAGGGTTACAATTCCTTTTATACGGACCTAATTGGACCTAGGCCAAGATATGTTCTTGGGCCTATTTGATTGATCATATATATCATATATATAAACACCATAGCAGGTTCCCCAACGGGTAACGGGGACGGGTATACAAAGAACGTTCCTAAACCCGCCATACCCGCTGGGGATAGATTATTGCCCATTTTCATACCCGCGGGGAGAGATATCATCCCATCCCCGTCCCCTAATGGATCAAATACCCGTCGGGTATCGGGTATCGGGTCCCTGTTGCCATCTTTACCTAGGACACTCTGGCAGGCACCAAAAACCTCACTTTAACCATTAATTAGTTAACAATCTTATGTTTTGGAACCGATGCCGGCCAAAACCTAAACTAGGACTTGCGTTTTGGCACCGGTCGAGATTTTCTTGGGATAAACCGTCTCGTCTCAGGAAGTTTAACAACTCTTGCTCTTTATTTACCGTATTTATTGCTTTTATTATGCATAATTAAGTTATGTGATCTTTACCTTCCAAGATTACTTTAGAATAGTTAACGGATTGACTGTACATTGATAAACTTTTTATTTAGGGGTGGGCTAGTTGGAGCACGAAAAAATCATATATATATATATATATATATATATATGTTGTGTGTGTGTGTGTGTGTGTGTGTGTGTGTGTGTGTGTGTGTGTGTGTGTGTGTGTGTGTGTGTGTGTATACTGTATATCTATAATGCACCTGGGTGCATTTTCTATAGAGAATGCACCCACCCTGATTATTGCAACTAGTTTCTTGCCTAGTTGCAATTGGTTTTTTGCCGAGTTGCAACTGGCCCAACTCTAGTTGTAATTGGATCGCGTCAGGTTGCAACTGTTTCTTGCCTAGTTATAATTGGTCTGACTCTAGTTGTAATTGGATCGCGTCATATTGCAATTGGTATTGTCTAGTTGCAACTGGGCCAACTCTAGTTGTAGTTGGATCGCGTCAGTTTTGCAACTGTTGCCCAGTTGCAACTGGCTCGACTCTAGTTGTAATTGTATCACGTCAGGTTGCAACTACATCAGGTCTGGTTTGCACTGGATCAGATCTGTTGCAATTACTTCCGTCAACTTGCAATTGTATCGTAATCATGATAGCAACTCATAGTACATTGAAGTTGCAATTACATACTTAAAAAAAAAGTTCATCAAATATAGTCTTGTTGGATCTCGTTTTGTTAAGCACTTTTTTTTCAACAACCTGGTGCAAACGGAACTGAAATATGAGCTACGGTTTAGGAGATATTGCATTTTTTTGATCCGAAGCAAAAAAAGATTGGGTGCTGCTAGCGAACGAACATTCTATGATAGAACGCCCGTCGCTAGCAGGGCTCGGCCCATCATCCCGGGGCGCCAAGCCGCACCCCCCCCCCCCCCCCCCCCCCCCGCGCGCACACACACGCGTATGCCCCGCCGCCCCCCTCCAACCGTCCGCTCGGTCTCCGCCATCAGCTCGCCAAGCAAACACCCCGCCCCTGCCTCGCCGGACCCTCGCCGGAGTATCACCGGACCCTCGCCGCGCTCTATGAAACAAAAAACATGAAACACAAATAAAACACGAGAAGAGCGAATGAGAAAGATTGGCAATGAAACCACTGAAACACTGCGGCATTACCAGAGAAGCATTGGACCCGGAGGGGGGATGAGGACGCCACATCAGAGAAACATCTCATCATATGTGCTCGAGACATTGGCAACGAAACACTGAAACACCGCGACATCATCAGAGAAACATTGGATCCCAGTGGGGGGAGAGGAGGGCACATCAGAGAAACATCTCATCATATGTGCACGAAACATTTGCAATGAAAACATTGAAACACCGCAGCATCATCAGAGAAACATTGGACCCGAAGGAGGGGAGAGGGAGGGCGCACATCAGAGAAACATCTCATCATATGCGCTCGAAACATTGGGCAACGAAACACTGAAACACTGCGGCATCATCAGAGAAACATTGGACCCCGGAGGAGGGGAGAGGGAGGGGGCACATCAGAGAAACATCTCATCATCTATGCGTGAAACATTGAAAATGGAGCACTAAACCACAGGCGCAAACACCAGAGAAACATTGAATCCAAAGGGGGGAGGGCAACATCAGAGAAACATCGTCATCATATGTTGCGAAACATTAAAAATGAGAAATTGAACCACCAATAAAACACTTAGAGAACAATAGATCCAGAGCGGGGTAGGAGGGGGAGGGGACACATCAGAGAAACATCTCATCATCTATGCGTGAAACGTTGAAAATGGAGCACTGAAACACCGGCGCAACATCAGAGAAAACATTGGATCCAGAGGGGGAGGGCAACATCGGAGAACATCATCATCATGTGTGATGGAGCAACCCAGAGGGGGGAGGAAAGAGGAATAGGGGAGGAGCGCGAGGGGGGAGGGGTCCGGTGGATCCGGTGGATCCATGGCGTCTGCCACTGCCGCTGGGTGGATCCATGGTTGTCATCGTCGGATCCGGCGGATCCACGACGGTCGTCGTCGCTGGGCCATGGATCTGGCGGATCCATGGCGGTCGTCGTCGCGCTGGGCCATGGATCCGGCGGATCCACGGCCGTCGTCGTCGCTGGGCCATGGATCTGGCGGATCCACGCTCGTCGTCGTCGCTGCCGCTGTTGCAGCAGCCGCCACATCCGCCATGGTAGCGCCCAGGTAGGCGCCAGATCGGAGGAGAGGTGTGGGTGCAGGAGGCCGGAGCAGCGGACGCCGGTGTGGAGGAGTTGCTGGCCGGATAGGAGGGAGAGACGCAGCAGAGCGGTGTGGGAGAGGGAGGAAGGAGAAGAGGGAGGGGGTGGGAGCATCAGTACCTGTGGGGGAGTGGGACGGCCGCCGCTGCGGGGGAGGGCAAGCGAACGCATGTAGGTGGGCGAGTGGGTGGGCGGTGATGGGCCATGGCGGAGATGGGCCGCGTTCGACGCGCGAACGTATCCTCCTGAGCATTACCGAAAAAAGATTTCTTGCATGCGGGAGCGAGACGTGGGGCGAGCGCAGAAGCCAGAGGGTCTGTGTATTTGCATTTTAGCCTCATCCTATATATATGTGTGTGTGTGTGTGCATATTTTGCTAGAACTAGTTTATGTTTTTTTCCCTAAAAAAACATGTATATTTGGCTAGCTGGAACTGGTTTATGTTTTGTTCTAGTGAGAATTTTATTTGAGCCATATATAGAATTAATAAGGTTTTAATTAGACAACAAATCCACCACTTGTCTTAGACATCGGAGACCTTTGAGGCACACATCTAGAGCCTCCGGAGCTGATGGCGGAGGTGCGGCGCGCGAGCCTTGTCCTCCTCTCCTCCGAGAGCTGCCGAGCGATGCCGGCGAGCGCGTCGGCGTTGCTTCCTTCCCCAGGCACCGGTTCGTACCTCCCGGTCTCGACGTTGACCCTGGACACCCGCTGCGCCAGCATCCGCTCCCCGATCCCGACGAGCGCCCGCATGTTCTCCGGCGTCGCGGCGTCCACGGTTGGCCGCGGCGCCACGGAGCGAATTGTCCTGGATGCGCAGGTAGTCGCCGTCGCTGTGGAGCGACTGGAACAGCGCGGCGACGTGGATGTCCACCAGGTCCGAGCTGGCCGCCATGAAGATGTCGATGATGGGGGCCATGCCGTTGTTGCGGATCCACCGGCAGATGCCCCAGCCGGAGCACTGCCGCGCCGTGTAGAGGCCCTGCTCGGACGCGGACCCCGTCCCGACGGACAGCACCAGGAACTTGCGGCAGTCCGACGGCTTCACCGGGTACAGCTCCTCGGCCTTGTCCTTGCTGGTGAGCATCTTCTTGGTGATCTTCGTCATCGCGACCATCGTCTACAATCGGGCAACGCGTGCCTAAGCAACGATTAGCATCTTCGTTCTAGCTGGGCGATGATCGATGGCAATTAATTATGGACTCGATCTGATCCAGTTCAGTAATGATGAATTACCGGATTGTTGGCGGCGACACCGCCGTCGATGAGGTTGTATTCGCGTTCCTTGCCACCACTGGCGTCGTCCTTGGTCTGGAAGTAGTGCGCCGGGAGGTAGGTCGGCGCAGCGGACGTGCCGATGCACACGTCCGAGAGAAGCGCGTTCTTCAGAGGCATGCTCTTGGCCTGCGCAAATCATCAGCGCAGCAGGCATGTCTTGTCAGCGCGTGTAGGTAGGCAGCCATGTGCATTACAACCTACTCCTACAGCTGAATTGTTCGTACATCGTAGGTGGAGAAGATGATAGGCTGCAGCAGCCTGACGTCAAAGGCAGGGATGATGACGTTGGTGAGCGTGTCGCTCACCCTCGTCTCGCCGAGCATGCTCCTGATCAGTCTGCGCAGGCACTTGCCGTTGTACCTTGGTTTCCTCAGCGCGGACATGGCGGCCGAAAGCCTGCTCCTACTCACATGCAGCATTCACCGTGCGGACATTGATGATCTGTAGGAGATCGAGACGTAATAGATCGAGCTAGCGAGGAATGCAAGGCCATCCAAGAATGGCGGCCGGACGACTCACTTTTGAGGGAAGATGCGGGGGCAATTGTCCATGTAGAACTGGTTGATGTCCTTGGCAGCGTAGAGAGGCCGCTTGTCTTTGCCGGGCGCGGTGATCATGGCGGTGATGAGCCCGCCGGTGCTCGTCCCGGCGATGTAGTCGAAGTAGTCCGCGAGCCTCGCCTCCGGTCCGTCCAGCTCCTGCAGCCTGGCCTCGAGGAAGGCAAGGATTGTTCCCGGGATGAGACCCCGGATGCCGCCTCCGTCCACCGTCAGCACCGTCACCCTTTGCCCCAGCACCACGGGCTCGCCGACCACGCTCCCGGCCATCGCCTTCGTGCTGCACGAGTTGCATGGACGCCGCGAAGAGTAGCTCATCGCCATTGCACTCGTCGATTGTTTAATGACTAGCTACTCATTCAGGTCACGAGTGAAATTAAGAGTTAGATGATCGATCGTCGAGTATTGCTGGGAACGCGATTTCAATCGATTGCGGGTGTGACTAGTGATGAGGATCGGAGGAGGCAACGACAGATGGCTGGTATATACATAGGCACTGCGTACGTGCTGCCCCATTTTTGGAGTGACACGCAGGAACTGGCGCATACTGTTGCATGCAACCATTACTAAAACGGTGCTTCACTCTAGGGGTTCTCCACTTTTTGATGATTCTTTTTGCTAAATAAGGAGATATGAAAAATTCAACGCAGGGAAAGATATTTTTTCAATCCATGTTATTTTGAAGCCGCCCATATGTACTATTTATGAAGAAACATATATGTGGAGTCTAATTACAAGAAACCCTTAGTCTGCGGAGCATAGAGAGCGGAGGGAGCAGCGGAACGGCCGCCGGCGACACAGCGGCAGTCTGCGGTCGCTTCTTCCACGGGCGCCAGGAAAGGTAGAGAAAACGGAGGGGGCGTGGTGCAACGACGAGCGACCCGGAGCTCTGTTGGCCGGCCTAGGGAAGATTAGGAAAGGGAGACGGGCGGAACTGGTGTCGGGCCGGCGCACACATAAGAGGAGAAGGAAGGTGCGGCCCGCGCAGGAAAATAAAGGAGAAGGTGGATGGTGGGCTAGGCTTAAGAAGGAGAAGGTAAAGGGTTTGAGCCCGAGATGGTAATAGAGAAGGAAAATTATTTCTCTTTTATACGATGGAGGGATTTAGTATAAGATAAGAGGGGTTTTGGGAATTCAAGGGAGTATTTTTTTTGTGCCACAAAAAAATATGCATATGGTGAAGTATCCATTCTAGATTTGAAAAACATTTCTTGGAAAATGGTTTTGTAGATAGCAAACAAATTTAAATTTGTCACAATTTTAAAAAGTTAAATTTTTAGTGGAGTTTAGCATGAGAAAAAACACAGTGTGTTACAAATGATCATATTTGTTCCTCTAGAGATATTTTATGTGGTGGTTGGATACCTACCCATTGAAATCGATGCCTTTTATTACGACTACAAATCTATTTTGACCACCTCTACGAACCGTTTAATTATATAGTAGTAGAATATTGATGGTTCTAGTTTTGGAGTTCCTTACCAATTCGGAAGGGGGATTTGAATCTAGTTCTAAAATTAATCCTTGATGAAGGAAGCAAATAGAGAACAAGAGGAAGAAGGAGAAAAACTCCTCGAAATAGAGAAGGAAAAAACCATAAGATTCCCATTTCTATATGGATCACTTAATGAAGAACCCTTTGGTTTGTAGAAATTTCTTATGAGAAAAATTATACTAACTTTTATTTTCATTGATTTTAAATAAAATCGTAGTAATACAAACTCTTGGTGCGACTCGAATAGAATTTGATTATTTTAAAAAATGTCTACCACACAAACATCATTTACTGTTTCTTGAATTATGTGAAGAACCCAGGCATACGTTTTCCTAGTACTTCCTATATCCCAAATTATAAGACGTATGATCTTTTTATATCCCAAGTTTAATTGTTCCTCTTATTCAAAAAAATTGTGCAAACATAGTCAAATTTAAGTCCTTCTTAAAGAACTTTTATTAATAATAAAGAAGTGATATTTTGCACAAATTTTTAAATAAGTTGAATGGTCAAACTTGGGATGAAAAGGTCAAAATGGCTTATAACTTGGGATAGAGGAAGTAGTAATCAAATCTCTATTCATAATCAATTGTTATGCTTTCTGATCATGTTTTTTCAAAAAATGTTCCAAAGGAGTCCTAAAGAGCCACAACAAATTTAGAAGAAGAAAAAACAGTAGGGACGATGGTTTCCAAGAGTAACCTTAGAGCAACTCCAACAGTTTGACAATTTTGGTTTGGCAAAATATGAAATTTGCCAACTCTGAAATAGATATGCCAAAGCAAAAAATATGCAATCTCCAACACTTCCCCATAATGACTTGGCGGCATTTAGACTTGGCATATCTAATTTTGCCAAAAAAACTAAAAAACTGATGTCCAATAGTTTGACATTTGGGCTTAACATTTTTACCAAAGTTGCAAATAAGAGCCCACACTTGGCAATTTGGCGACCGTGAAAAGGGGGAGGCATTTTTTTCCTTCTTTTTTTCACGGCTGAACACTGGGCGGCGCCCTTTTTTTCCTTCTTTTTTTTCACGGCGGAACACTGGGCGGCGGGCTTTTTTTCCTTCTTTTTTCCGTTTTTGCCAAATCATTATGGGAAACTGTTGGAGATTGCATATTTTTTGCTTTGACATATCTATTTCAGAGTTGACAAATTCCATGTTTTGCCAAACAAAAATTGTCAAACTGTTGGAGTTGCTATTAGATATCTCAGGACACACGTATATACGTATGTATCGAATGCACAATACTATTGTTTAAATTTAGAAGGAATAGTTGAAAATATAAAATAGAAGAGTTATGTTGAATACGTGCGCATGGACACTTGTCACAACTCCACAATACATGCATATAACCAATCTATGGAGCTATGCCCATTTACAGTTGTTCTGCACCATAGGAATAACACCAAAAACATTCTAAGCATCTTCAAGGGAGTCTTTTGATAAACTTACTCTCTAAATTACCATTTAGGGAGTCATATGAATATAAACCAATCTTGATATTATTCAGTCCTCCAATAGTTTGTCTGTATCTTATATTTTTTTTCCACCAAAATCTCTATTCTAACAAATGTTAGGAAGAATCTCTCACGTCACACGCATGGATGGAGGTACAGTTCCTTTCGATACCACGCTGAAAACAGGGGATCCTGACCGGAAAACAAGGCAGATCTAGAGGAATGAACTAACGTACGCTGCAATTCCCCCAACAAAAATGCACATAAAACTTGGCGCCACGATTCAGATGGGCACAATGCAACTATACCCGCATTATTCACGCGATGTCATATCCATTGCATTGCGTACGCACAAGCAGGCTGCAGGTGGAACCAGAACACGAGATGGAACAAACTCAGTTGCTGGAGTTTTGGCTCGAACTGTGTTTCTGCAAAGGCAATGTTAACGTAAATGGAATAGCTACCCGGCGGGAACGGGAATTATTATTTTGTTTGGTACTGGTGTGGTAATAAGGGAAGCAATTAACTTTTGGTACCGACCCGAGCAGGATGGGTTACTGCCCACGAGGCGCTGTAATCGACGCGCCGAAGGTCCATATGTATTCCCTAGCAATCCGATTATACGCGAAACAAACAATAACTAACGCAATTGAGTACCGGTGTGATCAGATCACGCTACAAAATAAACCAACCAAACGACACCTCAGTGTTTTTCTTTTGCGAGAAAGATTCTAAATGTTTTGTCGTCGTCATAACCCCACTACCGTCGAACCGATCACATCGATTTAGATTAGCTTTTGACCTTTTTTGTTTCCACTTGAAACATCACGGTGTCCTTTCCATTCATTTCGATTAAGACGTGGACACGCAACAGCTCATAAACATGACACCACACATGTGCAGCATCTTATTCTTAGGTCATCCAGACACCTATTGTGCTCTATTTGTATCGACAAAGAAATTTTCATGTACAAGTGCATAAAACTTCTTAGTACAAGTATGGAACGATGGAACACGCAGTCATATTACTGCAATCACAGAAAATGACGATGAATTAATCAGTATGCAAAACTTTTGCTAGCAATTGCTCTTGTGTGACCCGCACCACAATGCAACAAATATTCAAATATTTGCCACAACATAAATTCAAACAATAATGTTAAGGTGCTTGTACAATGAAAAATATTCAAATACACAAATTCAAACAAGTTAACTCAATCCACTAGTTTGAATTCAAACACACGAGTTTATACAAATGACAAATATTAAAATCAAATGGCATGGAGCTATGTGGACATTATCAATGAAAACCATCTAAATTAAAAAGGATTACCATAATGCATTGGTATGTATGTAATTATGAAATGCAAATGCAATATTGAACCAACAATGCAATTTAACTTTGCAAGAAAGAAAAATTGGATTAACTTTGAAAGTGAGCAGGGAAGGACGGTGGATGCTGGCGTGCTGCCCTGCCAGGAGGAGGGGTCTACGTTAGGGAAAGATGCCCCACACTACGTTAGGGAAAGATGCACCACACTAGACAAGCGGTCATGCTGAGTTGCAACCACTCCAAGAGGAGGGGGCACACTAGGGGAAGAGAAGGAAACACCGACGAGGAAGGAGTTGCACTAGGGTAGAGGAGGTAGCACTAAGGGAGTAGGGCCACACTGAGTGAAGGAGACAACACCAAGGTGGAAGGAGACAACACGGAAAAGGGTGCTAGAAAGAAGAAGATTGTGTCAGTGTGTAGTTGCTATAGAAGGGACTGACGGAGGCATGATAGGGGAGGGAGGAGGTTGTGCTAAGGATGAAGGAGACTCTATTGAGGTGGAGAAGGCCGTGCCAAGGAGAATGGGGCCACATGAAAGTGGGGTCTGGCTAGGGAGGGGGCATGCTAGAGGAGGCCAATGAGGAGTGCAATTCTGGACGATATTCATAATACGCACGCACACTCATCTGGTGAGGTCGGAGATCACTGAAAGTATGTAATTATCATTAAATCCTATAAAAATTTCATAAAAATACTAACACATGTGCCAAGTCGAGGAATTAAACCCGGATAAATAGGTTCCACCGCAAGAAAACCAACCAACTTATTTATAATCAGTTCGCATAAAGGTTGGTTTTTAGATAATTAAAAAGTTACACCCTCTACTATACTTCACCGCAATAAAAAAACTAAAAATGAGACGTGTGCCTTTTTAGTCTCTTTTAGGACCCATCCGTACGTGTTAGTTAACTGATCGTCGACCAAGTACTAACCCATCTTTAGCCTTAGCTAGCGTGTGGAAAGATCTCTAGCTCTATACCCAAGTTTTTCGATAAAGGATATTCAATATCTGGCCTCTACATCTGGGGATGTACACGGCCAATAAATACAAAAAGAGATAGAAAAACAAAAGAGAGAAAATTCATAGTCTTATACAAGACCAGGACAAATACAACAAAACGATAAATGCTTCTACCCTCTATTTGATCGACGAGAGGGCATTCTTGGCTTGCTCTTGACGCCGCAGCCGAGTCCCAAATGCCGCAGTGCAGGCATGGCTAGGAGCGGGTGTGCTTGTGTTGATGCCTTCAAGAAAGTTAATGACGTCTGCAGACGCTATTATCAACGAAAGGAAGAGGAAACTTCAACGACGCCTCCAAGGGGGAAAATGACGTTGATTGCGTCATTGCCGCCGGCCCAGCACCGTCAGGCATGGTTAGGAGCGGGTGTGCTTGTGTTGATGCCTTCAAGAAGGTTAATGACGTCCGCAGACGCCATTATCAACGAAAGGAAGAGGAAACTTCAACGACGCCTCCAAGGGGGAAAATGGCGTTGATTGCGTCATCGCCGCCGGCCCAGCACTGTCAGGCATGGTTAGGAGCGGGTGTGCTTGTGTTGATGCCTTCAAGAAGGTTAATGACGTCCGCAGACGCCATTATCAACGAAAGGAAGAGGAAACTTCAACGACGCCTCCAAGGAGGAAAATGACGTTGATTGCGTCATCGCCGCCGGCCCAGCACCGTCAGGCATGGTTAGGAGCGGGTGTGCTTGTGTTGATGCCTTCAAGAAGGTAAATGACGTCCGCAGACGTCATTATCAACGAAAGGAAGAGGAAACTTCAACGACGCCTCCAAGGGGAAAAATGACGTTGATTGCGTCATCGCCCGCCGGCTCAGCACCGTCAGGCATGGTTAGGAGCGGGTGTGCTTGTGTTGATGCCTTCAAGAAGGTAAATGACGTCCGCAGACGTCATTATCAACGAAAGGAAGAGGAAACTTCAACGACGCCTCCAAGGGGAAAAATGACGTTGATTGTGTCATCGCCGCCGGCCCAGCACCGTCAGGCATGGCTAGGAGCGGGTGTGCTTGTGTTGATGCCTTCAAGAAGGTAAATGACGTCCGCAGACGTCATTATCAACGAAAGGACGAGGAAACTTCAACGACGTCTCCAAAAGAGAAAATGACGTTGATTGCGTCATTGCCGTCGGCTCAGCATCACCGAGCAGGGTTTTCACCCGTATTCTAATATCATGCAAGACGCATCCAAGAATTGGTCTGGCTGAAGAACCGAAGCTTTTTGATGAAGGGGATCGAGGATGTGACAGAGTCACGGAGGCTTTTGCAGCGAAACGACAGTGCCGTCCTTTTTTTTTTTTTGAATCGTAGACATGGAAAACAACGCTTCTTCTGCCTAGGCAAAATCAATGGCCACCTATTTAAACTGCTCTCAGCTGTCTCGCCTCTCGGCCGGCTCACACTGACGAGTGACGACACCCAGAAGAGAAGACCGCGGCCTCGTCGTCCATCACTCGCGGGCGTGTAGCGTCTTGGAGGACATCGGACATGGAAAGGTCGCGCCACTGCTCCCGGCTTGCTCTGCTTCCCCTCCTCTGCCTCGTCTCGCTCCACGCCTGCTCCGCCGCCTCCGTCACGGCCGGCACCCCCGACGGCTCCGAGCTGTGGGGGTACGTCGAGGTCCGGCCAAGTATGTAGTAACACCGTAGCCCTCGTTGCAACATATGAAAACCTCCCATCCTTTTCTCCGTTCAAGTCGAAGCTGCTGCTATATATACTATTATATATAATCAGTTCTACTGCTAGCTTCCTTCCAATAACTTAACAAGGTGTCACCGTTGATGCTTGCTTGATCACAGAGGCGCACCTGTTCTGGTGGTACTACAAGAGCCCGCAGAGGACGCCGTCCAAGCCATGGCCGACCGTTCTCTGGCTGCAGGGCGGCCCGGTACAAACACAGCTGCTCTGCTGGCGCCCTCGATCTCTTTCCTCCTGGCACCACACACTTGAACACACACATGATCCTCTGCTCTGCTTCACGAGAAGGAACGAAACCGTCATGCTATGGCTGTGCAGGGCGCGTCCGGGGTCGGGCTCGGCAACTTCCTGGAGATGGGCCCGCTGGACGTCGATCTGAAGCCGCGCAATTCAACGTGGCTACAGAAGGCCGACCTCATCTTTGTGGTCAGTCAGAGCTCAAACCGTCGGACGCAGATCGAGAGCTCACTTAACATTTAATAAAATACAAATGAAATTTATAACAGATAGAATAAGTACTACAACTTTCGCTTAACAAGTGGAGAAAAATATGTGGCAACTCATAAAGTTCAAAATTAGAAAGCCAAAATCTAGATTGACAAAGTGATGCCATATGGATTGGAAGAGTGCATTGAGTCTTTCTTAAACTCATTCTCTAATCTTTCATTTGGAGAGCCTTTTGACTAAAATCATGATCTATATCTTTTCACCCTCCAACAACTTCTTTATATCATGTGTGCACTCTAGAAGGTTAGTCTTATTCTCCATCTTTGACTAGCGAGAAATCAGAAATAAAGGATGATAATATTTGGAGATCTAAGATGTTGATGTCTTTTTACTAAAATCTCTATTCCTGCCAATTACGGAAGGATATCAAGATGCCCTTGGAGTATATCTGATGCATGCAAAGCTAGAAATATTTAAAAATCTATAAATATGGATGAATGATTTCTAACCTATACAATTGGATATAGAAGTTACAAAGTACATGTTTGCATGTGTTACAAAATAAACAGGAAAGGGATCGAAATAAATATAACAATTTTTAGTAGCAGTGACTTCTAAATTTATCAATGAATTTATTATATTTACATCTCCAAAGATTATAACTTCTGTAGGAGTACACTAAGGGTTGTTTGGATTCTTAGGTCTAAAGTTTAGTCGACTAAAGTTAATGACTAAATTTCAGACCACTTTAACTCATCTATGTGGTCTAAAGTTTTGTGAGATGGTCTAAATTTTAGATAACACTTTAGACCTTTTGTAGTTTTGTTGAAAGCCTTAAGATAACTAAAATGGTTTAAAGATTTAATGGCTAAATTTTAAACCATGGGGGTCTAAACATGTGCTAAATGCCAGTCTCCATCCGAACAAAAAAGCATGTGACTCCTAAAAAGAAAGCATGTGCAATTTTAAATGACTGTAATCCCATAGGGAAAGTTCTTATGGAGCTATTCAATATAAATGCCGCGGCCTCTAAAATTCCTTTATTCCATAGGAATTTTAGAGCATTTCTACTCATGTAAAACTTACATTGTGTCTACCTCTTTTATTAGGTTTTCTAGTAATTTTTACATGCTTTCTCTAACCGGTTATTTCTACAGTTTTCGTCAGTTTTTTCCTTCCCTGAGATCGAGATATGCTATAACATTATTCCAATCCTGTGTTTTCTATCCTTATTTTTATATTGCCCTGCATTCAAAAGAGGCTCTCAGAATTAGCAGAGCTTCGATGAGTAGATTTTTTTTTAACTTGTTTCCCTTTTCTTTGGCAGGACGTTTACAATTTCATGCTTGATTCCGGTATGGACCCGGTGGCACTCGACATACCTGTGGGTTCATCACTGATGAGCAACTTGGAGGCCATGAAGTACACAAAGTCCCATCGCGGCCAGGACTCCCAACCTGACTCCAACACCATAGACGGCATCATGAATGGGGTCATCAAGCAAAAGCTAAAGATAATTCCCAAGAACTTCACGTCAGTCAGTGCTCATCAGTGCTCACAATCGGTTAATTTCCTGACAATGTTGTGACGCTGAAATTCCAAATATGTAGGTGGGGGCAGCAATCCGGTTCGGTCTACACAGCGCTGGTCAATGATTTCATGAAACCAAGAATCAATGAGGTGATCTGTTCTAAGCACGGCGCTTCATGATTGAATTGAAATGCGCCCTCAGTTTCAAAGTGGTGCTCGCTTGATAACTTCTATGTTTTCTGATTCAGATTGATGAGCTGCTGTCTTATGGCATTAATGTCACGGTGTACAATGGCCAGGTCAGTAACACTCTACAAGATTTACGATCCCCATCATTTTAAAACTACTCGGAGCTCGACAACCATTTTAACTGCGTTCTGTTAGTTCTATTAGAGTATTACACTGTCATCCTATCTACTGTAAAACCGTCCACTCTTTGCAAAAAGGAAAAGGATCAGATCATGAAACTAGAAGATAAAAACAGGATGTAGCTAGGCAGGGGGGCGACTAGTCGCGGCGACTGGTCCAGCGCGCGCCGGCGTCGCCCGGGTCGGCCCCGCGGCCGAGCTCTGCTGCCTCTGCACCGACCCGTCGCTCTCGCGCGCCGCCGCCGTGTTTCCCAACCCGGTCTCAGCGCTCCTGCCCAAGGACGGCGCCGGAGAGTCTCCGTTTCTTGGAGGCGCTAGCGGGCGGCTGGCTGGGCGGAGAGCTCTCGGCGGCCGCTGGTGGGGCTTGAAGGCGCGCTGCCGCGCCGGTGAGGACTGTGTGGCCGGAGAAGGCGGAGCCGAACCGGTTGAAGCTTTCTCTTCCGGGACGGTGACCTCTGCTGAGCTTGGTCGGAAGCGCGGGGTAACGCAGAACAGGAAGGCGAACGCACATCTATTGTTCGACGTTTGGCGTCAACCGGGAAGGTACAACTGAAGCAAGGAAATCGTGGTGGTCTGGTGACGAACGTACAACGGCTGACGTACTCTGCGACATAATCGGTTACAAGGTACGAATTCGATTTCTTAGAACATTGGCTTCAGTTGTTCCCTAAGTGGTCCAGAGTTTAGATGGTTTGGCCGCCAATTTTTACAAGGATTAGAAGCTAAGTCTGCTATATCCTGTAAAATATGGCTGAGCAAAGAGTGATAAAAGTAACTTAGAGGTGTCGAAAAAATTGCAAAGACGTCATTCAGTACCCTACCTCTCGGCGTCTTCAGAGCCACTAGGTGGTGTTGATGGGTCGTGGAGAGGTTCTAGATTCTGGGCGCTGGGAGATGAGAGTGACGATGACTGCCTTGAGACTCGATCATTACAGGAACAAGAAGGGGATAATGATGCAGAGGAATATAATTCTGATTTGGATCTCATGCGAGATGCAACTAGGTTAGGTTTTTCTGTTGATGAGGTGCTTAGAGCTGAAACGATGTTATCGGAGAACTTTCATTCTCCAAAGTTTTTGTCAGCGGAAAGGGGGGCTGGGCAAGCTAGACATCCTCAGCCGCTGGCATCAAGGATTACCGAGTCAGTGGCAAATTTGCGTTAAAAGAAAGGCATGAATCCTTGGCAGGGGCCGTTGCCTAAGTCACGGTCCCCACAAAATTGGCTGCTGGGGGACTTGAAGGTCAAGGATCTAAGGATCTTGCACTTGACTGAGACAACAAAATCTCTAAGGGCCTGTTTGGAACGCAGGAATTTCACAGGAATCAGTTCATTTTCACAGGAAAAACGCAGGAACGGGAAAAAATTCCCGCGTTCCAAACAGGGCCTAAAGGATTTGTTTCCCGTCGAAGCCGAACGCAGTAAAGGGTTCCTAAAGGAAGGGGAGCATGGGAGGATTGGACCGGTCTGGGTGCATAGAAGGCCATTGGGCCGTCCACTCGGGATACCTCTGACGAGCGTGCGGGTGAAGGTGGGCTCGCACCCGGCTTTTACGCCATCAAAAGGGTTAGCCGCCCTGTTTATTGAGGCGGGGGGACCGAGAGAGATCGACAGCGATCAGAGTGTTCTGTTCCCCTGTTCCTTCGTGGAGATAGTGCGCGCAGGCCGTAGACCAGAAGGGAAGAGCGAGCCGAAGAAGATGGCTGGCAACCGAGGTCAGTTTGACAGGGAGGGGAGAATACCCGCTAGTGCTTACGGTCCCTATCGCCATGATAGGGGATCAGTATGCATGGGTCGAGGTTGGGGGGGGAAGGGAGAGCTGGGCGCGGGGTGGGGGGACTGTCCAAGATCTTCGTAGGGGAACTCCGGCGGGTCGGTTTGGGGGCTTCGGAAGGGGTCGCTCGGGACCGCTGCCCCCACCTGCGGGGGCTGGAAGAGGTGAGTGGGTTTGGAGGGAAGATCGAAGACAATCACCGGTGCAGGACAAGAGCACTGGATCGGAGGAGATCGGAGAGGCAGGGGTCTTGGCGACCGGGGCTGGTTTTGAACTCGGTATCAATACCGAGAATGGCGAAAGCAGGGAGGAAGGTGAAGCAGTCAGGTTGGGAGGCCGTTGTTCCAGGTGTTCCAAAAAGGGCCATCATGCAGCTGCGTGCAAGACAGAGGTTTACTGTGTGATATGTGACTCTCATGAACACATTAATCACAAGTGCCCTCTGCTCAAGGCGCCGAGACCTATAGCCCATGCTGCGGGCTACGCGGTATTGGGATTGGGATTTTACCATATCCCTCATTCGCCACTGCCCAGATTGAAGAAGGATTCCAAGATGGCGCGAATCTCTGTGGCTGGTGGTACTTTGACGGTGGATCAACTGATCATGCAACTGAGGAGGGTGGTGCCAGTTAAATGGAACTGGGAACTAAAGGACCAGGGGGAAGGCCAATTTCTCACCCAGTTCCCTTCTAAGGCAGAGTTGCAACGCTCAATTGCCTATGGGGGAGCTGATGCTAAGGGAGAGGATGTACCGGAAGGTACCAGACTGCAATTTGAGGAATGGCATGAGAAAGAAGAAGGGTTTTTGTTGCCGAAGGTATGGGTGAAAGTGAGGTGCATCAGAGAGCCACTTCGGGAATTTCTCATTTTATGGGCAATAGGGTCACTGTTAGGGTCCACACAAACTGTGGACATGGAAACCACTAGAAAGGGCGATTTCGGTCGAATTTTGGTCACTGTACTTGATCCGAAGCTGATTCCGAGGAAGCTGGATGTAGTAATCGGGGACCATTTTTTTGAACTGGAATTCGAAGTAGAGAAAAGAGGCTTTGATGAGAATGGTGAAGAAGCTGATGTTGAATGGTTTGGGGGTGAGGGTGAGGATGATGGTGAAGGGAAGCGAAGGGATCAAAACACTGGTGGCAGTGTGAATGAAGACTAGTCAGACGAGAGAGTTAACAAGCGGTCCAAAGGTGGGGAAGGAGGTGCTGATGGGGAAACAAAGTGGCCTGAGTCGCATTCTGAGCAAGGTGACCCAACGAATGGTGGCCATAGGCTCAGTGAGAAGGAATTCAAGGAGTTCCTGAGGTGGAAAGCAGAGCAGGTAATCGATGTAGTGGTGAAGGCCTTGGACGACCTTTCCACAAAAGTGGCAAGCGAGGGTGCTGTTGCCTTTGATGAGAAAGCACTTGCCATGGTTACAGATTGGCAGGAGGAAAGTGAGGCTGAGGATGTAGCGATGGAAATGGAAGAGAAAACAAATTTTGACCAGCTTGAGAATTTAGAGAAAGAATTTGAAAAGGGTGCTGCAACAATGCGGCTGAGGGGATGTACGCTGGGGGCTCCAGACGGACCTGCTGATGCAAAGGTTGTGGAGGCGGCGCTGATCCCAGAAGTTGTGCAGTCCCCGATCAGGGCGAGTCCACGGCTGGCTGGGGTGACGGCGGAACACTCTTTGGTGCGGGCGGAACGTCTGGTGCAATCCAGGAATCTGGAATGCAACAGAGGTAACAATCTCACTGTCCCTTTGTGTTCTCTTTCACTTTCAAATGTTGTAGATAATTTACAGGATCTAGGCTTAGAGGTAGACAAAAGAGACAAAATATCTTTTGAGTTAACTGTGCAAAGTTTATTAGAAAAAGATTTTGTTAGTGACAAATCTTTCCCGAGGGGGGTAGGGGAGAGTGATTTTTCAGATAGGGAGTCAGTTGACTCAGAGAATTGTGATATGAAGGCTCTAGAATTATTATGTGGGGATCTGATGGAAGATATTTTTGATGATGATAGTTATAACCTGAGTAGTGACTTTAAAACGGTTCAAAGGAAGCCGGGCTCTAAGAAGCCAAGGAAAAAGGCTTCGAGAAAGCTGAAGATTAGAGTTAATAAATTTGGTGCCAAATGAGGGGAATATTTTGGAACAGCAGAGGTCTTCGGGACTTGGCTAAAACTAAATTTTTAAGTAATACTTCAAGAGAGCAGGAACTAGATTTCATTGCGCTCTTGGAGACAGGTAAAAGAGACTTCACACAGGAAAAGCTTGATAGAATGTGTGGGGGTAGGAACTTTATCTGGCACTGGACCGAACCACATGGTAGATCAGGGGGATGCTGCTAGGTGTTAATCTAGATATGTGTGATATAGGAAGCATAGAAGAGGGAGACTTCTAAGTTTCACCCAAGAATGAGAGAGGATGATTTCCACTGGTGTCTAGTGGCAGTATATGGTGCTGCACAGCCAGAATTTAAGGAGAGCTTTCTGGCTGAATTAGTACAGGCATGCAGTAAAATAACCCTCCCATTACTGGTTGGAGGAGACTTCAACATTATTAGAAACCCGAGCGAGAAAAATAATGATAATTATGATGATCGATGGCCCTTTCTTTTTAATGCCATTATAGATGGTTTAAATTTAACGGAGATCGAAATGTCGGGCAGGAAATTCACTTGGGCTAGCTCTAAGAGGGTACCAACTTATGAAAAATTAGACAGGGTGTTAGCCAGCACGGAGTGGGAACAGAGATTCCCCCTTGTCACTGTAGATGCACTGAATAGAGAAATCTCAGATCACACGCCCTTGCTTCTGTGCACGGGGAAAAGGCAACTCAGGAGCAGCCAACCTGAGTTCAAATTTGAACTTAATTGGCTGCTACAGGATGAGTTTGCCAGGTTAGTTGAGAAAATCTGGAAAGGTGTAGGAGTGGGACCTACTCCAATGAAGAATTGGCAAACCAAAACTAGAAAATTGAGACAGTTCTTGAGAGGTTGGGCAAAAAATGTGAATGAGAGTGTCAAAAGAGAAAAAGATAAGCGTTTCGGTTGACTCAGGAACTGGATATAAAGGCTGAATCCATGATCTTGAGCCAGCGAGAGCTTGACCTGAGGCAAAGTGTGAAGGAGAGGATCACACAACTGCTTCGGGAGGAAGAAATAAAATGGTTCCAAAGAGCGAAAACCAGGGATCTGCTAGAAGGAGATAATAACACTAAATATTTCCATATGGTGGCGAACGGGAAAAGAAGGAAAACTAGAATTTATCAGTTAGAGCAAGAAGGGGGAGTGATTGAAGGGCAGGAAAGCTTAAAAGTTTTTATAACAAAATATTATAAGCACTTGTTTGGATCAGTGCAAAGAAATACCTTCTCTCTTGATGAATCACAAACAGATGATATGCCTCAGATTAGTGAGGAAGAAAATAAGTTACTAACTGAGACTTTCACGGAAAAAGAAGTAAGAGATGCTATCTTCCAAATGAAACACAATAAGGCCCCAGGCCCTGACGGTTTCCCAGTAGAGTTCTATCAAGTGTTCTGGGCTCTAGTAAAAGATGACCTAATGGCCATGTTTCGTGAGTTCCACGCCGGAAACCTGCCTTTATTCAACCTTAACTTTGGGACAATTACCTTGATCCCAAAGCAAAAGGAGGTTAAACAAATCCAACAGTATAGGCCTATCTGTATGCTTAATGTGAGCTTTAAGATTTTTACGAAGGTCTTGGCTAATAGACTTACTACTTTGGCTGACAAAATAGTAAGACCGTCGCAAACAACTTTTATGCCAGGAAGAAACATTCTAGAAGGAGTAGTGATTTTACATGAAACAATTCATGAATTGCACAAAAAAAAGAGGAGCGGAGTAATACTAAAACTGGATTTTGAAAAGGCCTATGACAAAGTTAATTGGGGTTTCGTACAACAGGCTCTTAGAATGAAAGGCTTCTCACCTGTTTGGTGCAAATGGATTGAACAGGTTGTGATCCAGGGGAGTGTGGGGGTCAAAGTGAATGACAAGATTGGTCAGAATTTCCATACCAGGAAAGGGCTTAGGCAAGGTGACCCCCTTTCTCCTATTCTTTTCAATCTGGTGGCAGACATGCTGGCTATTCTTGTTTCGAGAGCGAAAAATAGTGGGCAGTTTAGAGGCCTCATACCTAATCTAGTGGACGATGGATTGTCCATTCTGCAGTATGCAGACGATACAATCCTGTTTATGGAGGATGACTTACCGGAGGCGACGAATCTTAAACTAGTTTTGGTAGCCTTTGAAAAGTTGTCGGGTTTGAAAATAAACTTTCACAAGAGTGAATTGTTTTGCTTTGGGAAGGGTAAGGACAGAAACAAGGAGTATGTAGAGCTGTTCGGTTGCGTAGAGGGCAGCTTTCCCTTCAGATACTTAGGAATCCCAATGCATTATAGAAAGCTCTCAAACAAGCACTGGAGCTCAATTGAAGAGCGTTTTCAGAAAAAACTTAGTGGTTGGAAAGGGAAGCTTCTTTCCTCGGGGGGTAGATTAGTCCTGATAAATTCGGTTTTGTCTAGCCTACTGATGTTTATGATGTCTTTTTTTCTCATCCCAAAGGGAGTGCGGAAAAAACTAGATTATTATCGATCTAGGTTTTTCTGGCAGTGTGACGAACATAAAAAAAATATAGGTTGGCAAAATGGGGTATTCTTTGTAAACCAAGGTGCAGGGGAGATTGAGGATCTTAGATTTGGAAGCTCAGAACAAATGTTTGATAAGTAAATGGTTATTCAAACTCTTTAACGAAGATGGCTTATGGCAGGAGGTACTAATTAAGGAGGAAGTATATCAAGGACAAGTGCCTGTCCAAAATAGTAAAACGCCCAGGAGATTCACACTTCTGGGCTGGTTTGATGGAGGTAAAGGAGGTGTGGTGCTCCAGCATGGGAGGTTTAGGGTAAATAATGGTACCCAAATAAGATTTTGGGAGGATGTATGGATTGACCAACAACCGCTAATGCAAAAGTTTCCTGATCTGTACAGAATAGTAAGGAAAAAAGATATTTCTGTAGCTAGTGTGCTTAGTTCAACCTCGCTGAATATCTCTTTTAGAAGGGGATTAGGGGGGGGGGGAGAGACTGAAAGAATGGCTGACTTTAGTTCATTCAGTGCTGCCAGTGAACCTTAACGCTGACAAGGACCAATTCATTTGGCAAATAGGAAAAAGAGGAGTCTTCTCAACACAATCACTTTACAGAGAGCTAATGAAAAGTGATAGGAGTGTTGGGAAAGAAGTGTTCTGGAAAGCTAGAGTACCTTTGAAAATTAAAATTTTTTTGTGGTACCTAAAAAGAGGTGTAATCTTAACAAAAGATAACTTATTGAAAAGAAAATGGAAGGGGGACTCTAAGTGTAGCCTGTGTGGCTTAGATGAGAACATTCAGCATCTGTTTTTTGAATGTCGGGTGGCTAGATTTGTGTGGTACACCTTGTCAGTCACCTTTAACTTTCAGCCACCAAAGTCTACTTCTCACATGTTTGGATCTTGGTTAAGGAAATTTGTTCCAGGGCTAAGAAAACAAATGATAGTGGGGATAGCAGCCATCTGTTGGGTTCTTTGGCTGAATAGAAATGATGCGGTGTTCCAAAACAAAATTGCTAACTCCTATTTGCAGGTGATTTTCAGGGGGGCGTACTGGATACGGCAATGGTCCATGTTGTCTAAAGAGGAAGAGAGGAGAACAATGATGGATGGCTGCAGGCAGTTGGAAGGCGTGGCTTTGCATTTCTTTGGTTGAAGCAGAGAAGTTGATTACTGCTACCTGGACGCTGATGGGAGCATGGCTGGTGTGTCCGCTCCGATGTTCTTTGTTTGGCGATTTTTCAAGGTCGCTGTTCTAGGGTCTGATTAGTTTGCTTACTGAGTAGGTTTTGGGCTGAGTCCCTTTTTGTTTCGTTGTGTATGGTGCCAGATGTTTTTGCTGGACCTCCCACTTTGCGGTTTAGTGGGCTTTGTCCCATTCTTGTATGAATTGGCTATAATCAATCTCTTGTGATTGTGAAGGCCGGAATGTTCCATCCCCTTATCTAAAAAAAGAAGATAAAAACAGGATAAGGCCAATGGTAATATGTGCGATAGTGGCTTAGTGAATGATTGCCATTAAAAATCAAATCATTCAAAACAACCTCAACTCATGGTGTTGTTGATCAAATGTAGCATTCAGGTTTAACAAAGCCACTTGGAACTGGAGGCATCTTGCCATCCTGCATAAGCAACCGAGTAAAGTACAAGAATAAATAGCTTTATTACTCGGTCGGGGGGGGGGGGGGGGGGGGGTAGAGATCAGATCAGGATAATGTAATGCCAACACACATGTTCTTGGTTTAGAAAAGACAAGCATCCTTTCTGGACCATATGCAAAGAAAATGCGAACCTTCAATGTGAAGTTTAATCAGACATGGTACATAGGGACAATCTCTCCGGGGCCCATACCAAGAAAATTCCAAGAAAAGAGCGTTCCATGCATGGATTTGTGGATGGATGGATAGGGATAGCCCCTTTGCCAGAGAGCTGTCAAGGGCACGAAATCTTGAGACGGCAATAGGGCATTTCCCCAACAACCGCTGGCTCACATGGCCAAATAATCGAGGCATTTGGATGCCCCATGTATATACAGTATTCGAAGTTGAAATGATTAGCATTTATTAAGACTGCATTTTTTGGGTACTGAACTTCATATAACTTTTCCTCTATCTGAAGCTCGACGTAATCTGCTCGACCATCTGTACAGAAGCATGGGTTCAGAAGCTCAAGTAAGTGTTTGCGTCTTATTCCCTCCCATTCTGTCAGGTTTTGGACAACACGGGGGTGTTTGGATTCAGGGCTAAAGTTTAGTCCATGTTACATCGAATGTTTAGATGGTAATTAGGAGAATTAAACATGAGTTAATTATAAAACTCTGTACGGGTTCAGAAGCTCAAGTAAGTGTTTGCGTCTTATTCCCTCCCATTCTGTCAGGTTTTCGACAACATTGGGGGTGTTTGGATTCAGGACTAAAGTTTAGTCCATGTCACATCGAATGTTTAGATGGTAATTAGGAAGATTAAACATGAGCTAATTATAAAATTAATTACATAAGAGTATACTAATTAGCGAGACGAAACTATAAAGCCTAATTAATCTATCATTAGCAAATGTTTACTGTAACATCACATTGTCAAATCATGGACTAATTAGACTTAATAGATTCATCTCGCAAATTAGTCTCAATTTGTGTAATGGATTTTGTAATTAGTCTATGTTTAATACTCCAAGGCTGTGTTTAGATCCTGGAAATGGGGTGAAAAAAATCATGTAGCACTTGTCACGTCACACTGTAGCAATTTTGTTTTTATTTGATAATAATTGTCCAAACATTGATTAATTAAGCTTAAAATGTTCGTCTCGCAAAGTACAACAAAACTGTGCAATTAGTTTTTTATTTCATCTATATTTAGTACTCCATATATGTGCCGGTATTTTGATGTGACAGGGAATAAGAATTCGATGTGATAGAGATGTGATGGAAAGTTAGGGAAAGTTGGGGAACTAAACACACCCCAAATTGGTGTCTGAATATCCGAATGTGACAGGGCTAAACTAGAGCCCTGAGGAAACATATATCTGAATTACTGAATGCTGTCTCCATTCGGGGATGCACTGATTTCAGATGGGATGGTCTGAAGAGTTTTCTGAGCCTGCCTTGGCAGCCTCTTTATTGCGGCGCAAGCAAAGGCACCAAGGCCTTCGTCAGGTCCTACAAGAACCTGCACTGGATTCTTAGAGGTGGGCATTATGTAAGTCCGAAGTCTAAAGTCTGAACGACCCCATTTGTGCCATCTTATTTGTTTTCTTAAACTTGGGTAAACCCAAATCTTATCTGTTTTCTGTGGGATCTTCTCTCTGATTGCAGGTGCCTGCAGACCAGCCCTGTATCGCGCTAAGCATGATCAGCAGCATAACCCAGTCGCCAGCAAGCTAGATTAGTCAATTGATTCTATGTGATTTATGCCAAGAACAAAAGTGGGCTTCAAGCAGCTATGTACAAGGTCCCCGAGGACCATTCAGCGTTCTTGAAGTACGGTACAGGTTGGATACATGAAAGGCAATGCTGTTGAGGATGGCACTTTTTTTATAAAAAAAGGACCCGTTAAAAACAGAGCACTGATTTGATATGAAAGTGGTTGTATCATCTACGTATTACGAAATATTGTATAGTGGGTGGAACTTATTTTTTTAGTAATGGAAAGGTATCTGGCTTCATCCTCTAGATAGAAGAATCATACCACATTATTGCATAAATTACACCATAACATCTCAAACGAGTTCACATATCAAAATTTGACTCATAACTAAATTTTTGAAATAAAAGGTCATCCAAATAATGTGAAAAAAATGAAAAGAAAAATGTGTAGCCGCATGTGGAGTGACTGCAACATCGGCTCCTTCTACACCTCAGACATTGTAATCGGGCCTAAGGATAAAAAAGCGAATACATTCCTCTGAGAATAGCTTGTAAAGAGTTTTGGTCGAGCATTTGTCAAATATAACTTTATTTCTTGTCAACGAAAAGAATCTAAAAATATTTTTGCCCCTTGTATTGTAGGGTACCAATTATGGTGGACTCAGACCTAACACCGTATAAACCACTGCCCACAGTAACCTAGCATTAAGTGCACTCAAAGAAAAGATGTTAGATAGTTTCTGGCTTACTACAAAAGCAACAAGTTGTGTCACCTTTCCAAATTCTCTTTAATAATTTTATTTGTGAGAATGGCCTCACCCCATCTTTTAAACGACGAGGATTTTATCTTCAGAGGTGTATTTAGACGGCGAACTATTTATGAAACTTTAACCACATTATTGACTAGACATTTATATATAGATTTAGTATAGAAGATAATAATATTCTTATGCAAGTGCCAAACAAACACGTCACTGTGTCAGGTTCTTGTTGCAGATTTACATTAGTCAGTCTACCAATGAGGTTTCCACTCTAAGTTTATTGCCCACACATGTCCTCTTTACTGAATGCTATACTAAATAGATGGGAGTTGTGGGGAGAAGCATGACCAAAAAAAACTATAAAAAGACATCATTTAGCTTCTAATTTTAGATCATTTTGAATATAAATATCTTATAAGTTATACCAAATAGACTCATTGTTCCCTAACCACACTCTTCCTTTAAACATGATTAACCCATCAACTATGGGAAGTCCCATATAATTGCCCCTAAATGAATGGATTTCTTTGAAGTTCTTAGGATTAAACTTATCGGTCGAATCATCCTTTAGCTTAGACATATTAGTTGGTGATTTCTTCTTAAGCATAGTATCTAAAACAAAAGGTATGTTGAGATAATTAAGGCCCCGCACCAAAAGAGCTAGAGTACTCAAACTGCTTAACATATCAACTCATGACAAAACTATAGAGACCGTCGAGGTGGTTTTCCAAGTTGGCCAGGTGGTTTCAGTAGGTTGGTTGTCAAAACCTACAAACACCTTTTTTGAACTAAATCTACAAACACCGCCTTTCGCAATTATTAGGGTTCAAAATTAATAGGCTACGGAACTAAAGGTTGTGGTTAGCTCCTCTGAGCAATTATCAGGGTTCAAAATTAATATTTTTTACAAAAGTGAACTTTTCTGCTATGGAACGACCAAGGAATATGAACAAGAATGTGCATGCTTGTTCATATGCCGGTTGGGAAGTTTCCCTTCCCAAACCTAGGTATTCAACGAACCATATAAAATTATCGAACAAGGATTGGGCTTGCATTTAGCAGAAATTCCAGAAATACTCTGTAGTTGAAAAGGTAAACTACACTCAATTGGGGGATAACTAGTCCTCTGTATTTATGTTATCTTTTTTATGTCTTTGGAGGAGTCCTTCATAAATTAGATTACTATCATTTATTTATTTTGGTAATGTGACGGGCATAAAATGAATATTGCCTTGCCAAGTGGAGTATTCTTTGCACAACTGTTAACACTGAATTTTGGCATGGTCAGGAAGATGACAGGTGGGCCGGCGAACAGTAAATTTGCGGAGGCAGGTATTCGGAGCATTCGGCAAGTGTTCATGCGATCGGCTAATTTCTTCCGATTCGGCAAATTATCGTGCGGTCGGCTATTTAGAGGAAAGGCGGTTTTCCGTTGAAGAAGCGACGAAATCGGCAAGTAAGAACCGATCGGGCAACAAAGATTGCGATAATTAAGGAAATAAAGACTTCAAAGGAAACTAGAGTTAAAAGTGTCGTGTTTTCTTTGATATTTTGTAGTCGTGTCCTTTTAGGACTCATGTCATGACCAGGGTATAAATATAAACCCTTGGCCATTGTAAAGTGTGTTCACAACTAAATCAATACAACCGGCCCCGTGCCAATTTCGAGTCTCTTGTCATGTCGTTGAGTTCTTCGAGAGGAGTCATCGATAAGTCCCGACAACCTTGTTATCATGTCTAGTATCATGCGGTGGATTTCGATGTTGATGCAAGTAGTCTTGTTGGTTTTCAATGATCGTGCGGCGGATCCTTGCTTGACAATCAAGAAGTCTTTGCTTATGTTTTGTTTACGATTAAATACCGTGCGGCAGGTGTTTGCTCGATATGCTTAGCAAAAGCAAGATAGTTATCGGTTCTATTAGATTTGGCAAGATCTAGTAGATTCATCAGCTTATCACGTGTTGCATGCTTTAGATCTTTTATATACTTGTAACACTCTTTTGCCCAATCTAGATTGATACGATTCGGCTCTTTTCATTCTTATAAGATATGTTTACGCTTTAACAAGTATTGTTTTCATGATGTCTTTATAAATAGATCTACGTTCATAATATCTGAATTAGTTTGATCTAGATTGTCACGTGCTGCGAGTCCGTGCATGTCAATCATGTTTTAGCTTTGATAAAGTTAAGTATCGTGCGATGGATATAAGCTTTAGATTAGTTTGATCATGTTTTACTTACGTGTTCCTTCATCATGGATCCCAACTCGGTTGAATTGCTGAGCTTGGTTATGCTTTAAATCATAGTCAATTATGTGTCATCCAAACGTACTTTTCACATGCATGCATGTTCGGCAATTAATGTTTTTTTACGTACATCATGGTTGTTTTAGCCGAATGATCTATAAGACCTGTTGGCAAACAACTTCTATAGTTGTATGTCATTGTAAGTGTTTTCAGGGTCGTATATATGGAAATGTCTGGTTACACCCGACATGTTCCAGTTTGTATCTAATGATTTTCATCCCTTGTTACTTTCAGGTCAAACAGACTAGCACGTTTCCAGACTTCGAAAGACCCGGGCACCCGATTGAAGCCACGCTTTCCAGCTTGCTGTGTGTAAGGCATAGTGCATCACATTTTGTGTCCACACACTTTTTGGCACACCCAGTGGGACAACCACATTTCAAGATGCTTGAAATCGATAATAGCCAGGTTCTGGACGTGACTATGGATGAGTTGCCAGAAGACCTAAGGAATATGGTCCAGCAAGCGTGTGATGAGTTTCAACAGAAGTGCTTGTTGTCCTTTTCAAAGAATAAAAGCAACAAAGTTTTTTAGAAGCAGTCACTCCCAAGGATTCTCCTTCCACATCAGACTGATTACACTGAAGAGGAAGATGCTCAGAAGATGACTGAGATGGTTTACAAAGCCATGAGTGACACCATGAGAAATCATCATACCGCTTTCTTGAATACCTTTCGCACTATCATAGTCAATACTTTTGGCCCATTTGCTGATAAATACTTCGAAGAAGTTTTTGGTCCAATGCAAGGACCGACATTGTTCCACGTGCCATTATAGTGCTATTGATGCTCTCCCGAATCCAGGGTATAAGAACTCAGCAGGATTGCCTTTTGAGGGGCAAGCACATGGAGCTCCAAATTCAAATATTGATCTGATCATGAATAGGATGGCGGACATGATGCAGAATCAGTTTGGCTTAAAGCCAAAGAATCAATCCTATGCATACAAGTCTCCTTATCCGAAATGGTATAACCGAGTGGCACTCCCTCCGAGGGTGAAAGCTCCCACAGATTTGACCAAGTTTTCTGGTCAGGATGATACTAGCACCATAGAACACATCAGCCGATACTTGATGCATCTTGGAGAGGCGTCTGCGGATGAAGCTTGGAGGATTCGGTATTTTCATTTGTCTCTAACAGGGCCAGCTTTCACATGGTTCACGTCCCTGCCGACAAATTCCATTGGTACATGGGCAGAATTAGAACAGAGGTTCCATGCGTATTTCTTTACAGGTACTAATGAAAAGAAGCTAGTTGACCTTATGATCTTGAGGCAAAAGGCTAATGAAACGCCCCAGGAGTATTTCCGCAGGTTCAGAGAGACCAAAAACCTCTACTATTCCTTGAATCTGCCAAATGACCAGCTACCAGGGATGGCGATAGCAGACATGTAGCCGAATGTCAAGGAGAAGTTGTTCGACATGGACTTTAATGACCTTGGTCAGCTGTTGCAGCGGTTAGCAATGATGAATAATCAAGCTCAAGGGTTCAGGAGAGATAACCGCTTCCAGAAAGACGACGTGGCTAATGGGATGTATCAAAGTTTCCTCGAAGAAGCAGCGGAGTACGACGATGAAGATGAGATAGCCGCAGCCGAATTGGTCTGGGCAAAGGAGCCGACTCAGGTCAGTCAACGATGGTTGAGGCAGCAAAAGGTACTTACGACTTTGATGTATCTAAGTCAGACAAGCTGTTCGAGTTGCTATTGAAAGGACACATCAAATTGCCAGAAGGACACCCCATGTTGCGTCCTGAAGGAGTAAAAGACAATAAGTTTTGCGGCTTCCACAATACTAATTCCCATTCCATCTATGACTGCCGAGTGTTCAGAATGAAAGTCCAGAAAGCTATTCAGGAGGGGCATCTGAAGTTTGATGGAAAGATGAAAATTGATGCTAATTGTGACAGAACCTCTTAAGATAGGGCCCACTTGTCAGGATTAACCAACTTAATCCCAACAGATGATCCAAATCTTAATTAGTCCGTCAGGTGTCGCCACTTTGCAGCGGGTCGTCCACATCTTTCCGAACAGGATCTCCTCATTACAATCATTGCAAAAGTAATACGAGAATTTTATATTACATCAAAGTAGCGGAAAATTTAAAGTCATATTACAAACCATAAGTTTTGAAACATAACTTAAGTGTCATACGTTAATAATACATCAAGCTGCTGATAGAGTATGAACAAACAACCAAGGTACTCTTGCCCAAGAGTCAAGCAAAGACAGTTTATTCTTCATCTTCATCTACACAGACCACGGTCCTGTAGCATGAAGCCACACAAACCGGATTGTGATCCTCATCTGCAATAGGGGTTAACAAACCCTAAGTACGGGAGTACTCAACAAGACTTATCCGACAAAGAAAAGTATTTGGTGGACAAAACAGTATGCAAGTCATGGGATTCAAGGTGGGGTTTTACAAGAATCAAAAGTTTTGCATAAATGAGCATTTATAAAAGAATTGAAATTCATTTGTTTTATTGACAAGATTACACAGGTACCGATCTAAATGTATGATCGATAACAAGGTAATAAACATCCATGAAGGGATCCAACAACTATCCAGTTCAAGTTTCATTAACTACGAAGAAGAAAACAGGGTTATGCTTCCATTTCCGAGGAACACGACGATTCGAACCGGTTTATCTCAGATGGGGCTTCCCTATCACACGACATATATAGCCGCTTAAAGCACGCATATGACTACCTTTCCCTGGATCCTCTCGCCAAAACCGGGGTTCCGCCACCCGAGAGCACCGTACAGCTCCATCCAGTTCGCTAACTTGGAGGGTACACACTATTCTCGCCATCTCTCCACTCCTAGTGCGGGTTAACCGTTCTTAAGACGAGAATAGTCAGAGTTCAGCTTCCCAAAGCATGTGATAAGTACTCCAAAGTCACAACCCTAGTCATGCATCAACGAACGGTCCCTAATGACACAGGCGGAAAGAACCCGCTCACCAGACACCGCTGATGGCTCTCCAACACTGTGTCCGCCCGGTCCCGATTATTACTTCCAACAACAACATCCCTTTCTCAGAAAACATAACCATTTGCCAAAGCAATACGCTATGCGTAGGTGACCAGAAATCACCTACTATAAAAGTTCTAAGCATACTAAGCATTTTTATGAAACTTTGCATCTTTAAACAAGTGTCAAGGTTAAAGGTACAACTAGAACAAGGATAAAGCTATTCATCAAGTAGGAATTTAATAAAGTACCGTAAGGCAATAGTATAAACATAAGTGTATTTAAAACAAACAATTTTAAATACAAGGAAATATTTGAATGCACCGGGGCTTGCCTTGGTTGGAGGGATAAGTGAACTCAGGCTCAGATTCAAGAGAGAAAACCTCTTCACTAGAGGTATCCAACCCAACCAACGAACAATCTACACGATATAATGACATGTTTTAGATGATGCTTGAATAGTAAACATGATTATCAACACAAACAAACATGTTCTTAAGAGATGATTAAAACAGATTACACCTTGAGTACAACTTCCATTCATGAAGGAAAGCAAAACTAGGTTATAAAGCAATTTAATTAAACCCTATTTAACTTAATTATTTAAGTTAGTAACTACATCCAAAAGAACTGAGTAAACAATATTACATCAAGCATGTCCATCTTGTGGTTGTCACTGGACAATGACCATTTGCATCAATTAATCCAAAATCACTCAAAGCCTAAAGTCATTAGAGTTTCTAAACATTTTATATCTAATTAAACAACTAGCCATGTATAAAAGTTCAACCAAAAATTCCCAAACTTTTTGTACAGTAAGGTAACAGTGTATAAAGTTTACACAAAAATTTCTAGAATTTTTGGAACAATAAACAGAGCATGAAAATTCATGGAAAACCCATTTTTCAATTAATTTGGGCATTTTAACAGGATTAAAAACATACTGAACATAGACATGTTATAGTTTTATTAAATACTACACATCACAGAGAGCATACACAAATTTTTGCAGAATTTAAATATGCACAAATTTAAACATACAAAAATAACAAAAGATATTACTGTGCAAAACTGGAAAAAAGGGAAAACCCTTCATATAACCCACTGACGGTTGGGTCCCCGCCCGTCAGTGGCACAGACGTAGAGCGGCGGCGCCGACGACCACAAAACGCGGCGGCGCGTCGCCGTCGATGACCAGACCGAACAGCTACCCTCGAACCTGCTTCGACTCTCCAAGCCGAACCCAACGAGGTGTGCCACGACCAAAACCATCCCTCAAAAATGTCTCATCGACGGCAACAGCGGCGACCGGAGCTCGACCGCACGTACGCCGGCGAACACAGGCCTCGATCGGCTCATCCAACAACCCCAGCATGCTTAGCGGCCCCCAAACAACACGAAGCGCACGCAGAACGAACTCAGAGCTAAACACAACATCCTCATCGACGGCCAAGGTGGTCGGCGGGGATCTGCGCGACGTGCGCCGGAGAAAACACGCACACGCTCAAACAACCACCCCTCGAAACAGACTCAGGACGGCTAGACGAAGCTAGCGCAAGACTCGGAACAGAAAAGGATCAACTACAACGACCAGACGACGAACACACCGCCGCGTCGGCCATGAATCGCGGCGACGCTCGAGGACAGAGCTCGAAGGCTCGATTCAAGGACAATCGAGGGTGCGGAGAGGTTGAGGAGCTCACCCTGGTCACGAAGCGCTCGCAAGCGTGGCCGGAGATGAAGCAGATACGACTGTCGACGAAGACCGTGCCGGCAGAGACGATGAACCGAGCGGCAACGATGATGTTCCTGGAGCTATGGTCCACCATTTGCAAAACGGAGAAGCCGACAAGGATTAGTGATGAACAAGGAGCAAGAAACACAAGATGAAAAAGCAATGTGGCTCCTGTGTATCCCGGTCGAGGGCTGACCAGAGCGGCCGCGCTCTCGCCGGAGCTGAGGAAGAAACGGTCGCGCCGGGCAAACGAGGTCTCGGCGACTTCAACTAACTCGACCCGAGGATGCGCGAGGTCAAAGCAAAGACAATAGCAATGGATTGAGCGGTTGGCAATGGCTAACAAGCCCGGACGAGCTCGTCGACGATGGTGGAGAGCTTGGCGAAGCAGAGCGGAGCGATGGCGCGGCGTGGAAAGGGAGGCAGGAGTGGACGGTGTCCCGTTTTGAAGACGGCAACGGTTCCGCGACGCCGCCACGCACACGACAGGATGTGAGTCAAGGCCAGGAGTCGCACGGTGGCGTCGACAGGTGGGCGGCCAGGTGTCGGCGTCGAGCTCAATGCCGCCATGCAACTGTTTGATGAAATGTCTGAACTGCCCCTGTGACTATTTTGCAAATTTCTCAAGCTTCCAGGGGTTTTCATGAAAAACTTTGAATACGAAAGTTGCTCAAAATTTCATGATCTACAACTTTGTAAATACTCACATTTTCAAAATCGGCATAGAAATGAAAATGCATTTTTGAAATTTGAAAACCTTTTAAAAGGATTTGCCCCCTTTTCAAATACTTTTAAAAACAAGAACAACACTTGAAAAACGGTAAACACAACAAAAGCACAACAAACAGAGCTCTACAACTATGTTTAAACAACCATATGCAAAATCTTTATAGATTTTGAAAATCATGTTTAGGGTTTAATCCATCCCCTCTAGGAATTAGGGTTTGGATTCAAAATTAAATTTGAGAATTTGAAAAGATGACCTGCATTCAAACAATTGATCAAACATAGACAAGTAAACTCATTTTAGTTCAATGCATATCCAGGTTTTCAAACAAATGAATGATGCTTAATGCATATGATGACATGATCATTTTTTAATTAAGTGATTAACACCAGGGGTGTTACACTAATCCTTTTGCGCAGAACACAATGTATTTCTCTATGAACATGGTTGCCATGGATGATCCCAGAGGCAAGGGCAAAGTGAAGGTGTTGACCTCAGACAAAGCGAGAAGAGCTGGTGTTGTTGATCCCAATCGGCAAATTACGAATGAAGAGTTTCAACAACGGGCTCGGTTCTAGAATAGCCGAAACGAGAGAGGGGAAGCTTCTAGGCCCAGGGTTACGACACGGATTCTGTTAAACAAATGGCGACGGGAACGCAAGCAGTATCAGAGGCAGAGGCATCACAAGGAATAGGAGTTCATAGAGGAACATCGGAGGTACGAGGAAGAGATGTACCAGAAAGAGCAAGAGTACGTGAGAGAGCAGGAGCAATCTCATTGGGGATGCTCATTTTTCAAGCATTGTTGGAATGAAGGCCTGAAGCTGCCCACCAAGGACAATTGCCCCGAATGCAGTGATCAATATTCAGGGTACAGGCAGTCCTGGGTCAACCATCGTCCAATCCATGAAAGACTTGGAGCATAGTTCGCTGAGGACTATCGGCGTTTAAAAATAGACAACTCTAAGAATCGGCGAGGCAAGAGATTTGCCGATCAGGAGTGGGTCCATTATGAGGAAAACGCTGAAGAGGAAGAGCACCCTGAATATGTGTGGCAGAAGGGACAATGGTTCCCACCGGGTTTGAGGAAAAGTCAGAAGAGGAGAGTACAACGCTTGAGGAACAGGGAGTTGGCATAGACAGTTGCCGAACAGAAACAGGTGTAGCGTCCTAAGAAAAAACCCGACAAGCACAACCATTCGGCTGATGCATGCATGACTTTTTTCCATCTGTCAGAGTTCATAGCTCCCGAGAGCCAAGACGTCCAAGAGGAGGTGTGCTCGGATTTCGATGAGAGCGAGTATCAAGATCTAATGGCCCAGCTTGTCTTGACTCGGCGGGCAGCTTTCGATAAACCAGCCAAACATCGACATTTGAAGCCGCTTTACATGAAAGGATACGTCAATGGCAAGCCTTTGACCAAGATGTTTGTTGATGGAGGGGTTGCCATCAATATTATGCCTTATACCACCTTCAGGAAGCTCGGGATGACTAATGAGGAGCTGTTGAAGACTGACATGGTGCTTAGGGACTTTGCTGGCAATCCTTCTGATATCCGAGGGGTTGTGCACATTGAATTAATGATTGAATCAAAAACGTTGATTACTACCTTCTTTGTCATCGATGGTAAGGGGGCATATAGTTTACTCCTAGGAAGAGATTGGATCCATGCTAATTGCTGCATACCTTCAACCATGCATCAGATTCTCATTCAGTGGATTGGAGATGATGTTGAAATTGTTCATGCTGATGATTCGGTAAGTGTTGCTGCTATAGAGCCTACCTTCTAGGAATATGATAACGTCGATTGTTTCTTTGGAAGAGTATGGGAGGGAGGTCCTGTGAATGTCTTCGACAAGGACCAACAACCGATCCAAGCAGTCGGCTCTCAAAGCAATTTTTAATGGGGAACCCGATCGATGGCAACAAAGGAAAGTTGGGACGTGGTTTTATGTCGGCCGACAAATTAGAAGAGATAAATGTTGGTGATGATGTCAAGCAAAGGCCGATGTATATCAGTGCAAATTTAGATCCAGAGTGTAGATTAAAGTTAATAAACCTTCTAAAGGAATTCAAAGATTGTTTTGCTTGGGATTATACGGAGATGCCCGGACTGGATCGTTCTATTGTTGAGCATCGATTACCGATTAAGCCCGGGTATCGTCCTTACAAACAACCTCCTCGCAAGATTTTCAAGGAGGAGGTATTGGCCGATGTGAAAAAACAAGTTGAAAGGTTATTAGAAGCAAATTTCATTCGGCCATGCAGGTATGCAGAGTGGATTTCAAGCATAGTTCCAGTATACAAGAAGAATGGAAAGATGAGGGTCTGCATTGATTTTAGAAATCTCAATAAAGCCACTCCAATGGATAGTTACCCAATGTCAGTTGCCGATTTGCTTGTCGATGCATCGGCTAGTTATGAAGTCATCAGCTTTATGGATGGTAATGCTGGCTATAACCAAATCTTTCTAGCAATAGAAGATATTTCAAAAACAACCTTTAGATGCCCTGGTCATATTGGTTTGTTTGAGTGGATTGTTGAAAGGTCCTAGATGGCTAGAAGGGGGGGTGAATAGCCTAATAAAAATTCTACAAAACACTAGAGCAAATGGTTAGATAACACTTAAGCGAAGCTTTTTGCTCTAGCTCTACTTGGGATGCAAAGCCACCTATCCAATGCAATTCTAGTCAACTAAGTGTTTGTCAATCAATAGCAAGAACCTAAAGCACTTAGCACAAGCTAGCAAGAACAACTACTAAAGAAGCTAACTAGCAAGCTAACTAGACAAGATATGAAATAGTAAATACAAGATAGGAGGTGATTTCTATACCGATGCCTTGTGATGGATGGATGTCAATAGGATGAACCAATCACAATGAATACCAAAGAGTAGCCGGGAAACAAGATGCCAATCGATTTTTCTCCCGAGGTTCACTTGGTTGCCACCAAGCTAGTCCCCGTTGTGTCGACTACTCAAGTGGTGATTCGGTGGCTAATAGGAAATGACAAGCCTAGCCCACTAACTCGGGCGCCACAAGAATCCACCCAAATGAGAGTAACTCAATGACACGAGCAATCTACTAGAGTTACCCTTTGGCTCTCCGTCGAGGTGGGTACAAGCCCTCTCACAATCACCGAAGTCGGCCGCAAACAATCACCAATTGCGCCGAAGCTTCTCCACAATCGCCAAGCTGTCTAGGTGTTGGCAAACACCAAGAATAACAAGAAACCACGCGGCGATGACGATGACCAAGTGCCACTAAGATGCAATGCAATGATCAAAGCACTTGGATCACTCAAACTCTCACAAGTATGCAACAAGAGTGAAGAGAGTGAGTTGGGGGCTATCTAGAGCAAGAACAAGTGTATCAAATGAATGAGAGGTGCAAGAGTGTGCTCCTTGAGCCGGCCAAAACATATTTATAGCCTTCCACAAAAGACTAGCCGTTTTCCCCTTCATCCTTGCTTTCCTGCGTAGCTCTGGACGCTGTTTCATAGGGGGGTCTGGACCATCGCGTCTGCGTC
Organism: Microstegium vimineum; assembly: GCA_022036555.1. Taxonomy (NCBI): domain Eukaryota; kingdom Viridiplantae; phylum Streptophyta; class Magnoliopsida; order Poales; family Poaceae; genus Microstegium; species Microstegium vimineum. Next base: position 2,628,133 of record CM039124.1, on the reverse strand, counting down.
CGGACCCTCCTCCATTTGAATTCGGTCGTTGGCGCCCTTCCTGCTGCTGACGTGCGGCATCCGGACGCGTGCAACAGTGGCGTCCGGATCCTCACCCAGAGAGAGTCCAGAGAGCGCAACTGCCCAGACACGCGTCCGATGTCCTCGGTCCGGACCATGCTTTGCATCCGAACCCTCTTCTCTGAGAAGTCCAGTGAGCGCAGGACTCCGGACTCATGACCGGAGTCAGCGTCCGGACGATGATCTGCGTCCGGACCTCCTGTCCAGAAGCGCTGAGAGCTAGGGTATGCCACCGGACACATGTCCATTTGTCCGGACGGCCTTTGCCCTGCGTCCGGATCCCTTTGCCTTGTCCAAACAAATTGCTTCTTCTTCTCCAAGTTTTCATGTGCTAACACCATGTCTTCCACACATTGTTGTCATGTGTTAGCCTTTTACAACATATCTTCTTGGATTTAGTTTTGTTCGTGTCACTTAGTTTCATTTTAGATATGCAATGCAAATGACCTAGTGGCACATGATAACCGTAATCGACATGAGTTTTCCCTTCTTGATAGTACGGCTATCTATCCTAAAGGTGATCACACTCTCTATAGTGTCTTGATAACTAAACCCAAAAAAATGGCCCTATGATATACCTTTGCCTTGAGCCCATTTTTGTTTTTATCTTTCTTCTTTTCCTTAGTCCATGAAGCACTTGATTCACCATGATCATCCATCTAGCTCCATGTTCCAAGGTGAATCACCCTATCTTGATCATACACTTAGTACAAGGGTTAGTCCATAGGTTTCATCAATTACTCAAAACCAAACAAGGTCTTTCAATTGTCATGACTTTTGGTTTAAAGAATGCCGATGCAACTTATCAAAGGTCCATGAACTATATTTTTCACGAGTTGATCGACAGAATCGTAGAAATCTATATTGACAACGTAGTGGTCAAGTCTAGAAATCACAAGGGACATTTAGCCGATTTAAGAGAGACTTTGGAGTGCACTAGGAGTCATGGTTTGAAGATGAACCCGAAAAAGTGTGCCTTTGGGGTCTTGGATGGTGAATTTTTAGGATTTCTAGTCCATAAAGGAGGGATCGAAGTCGGCAAGAAAAGCATGGAAGCCATAGACAAAGTTGTCCCTCCAACTAATCTCACAGAGTTGCAATCACTGCTCGGCAAGTTTAATTTTGTAAGAAGATTCATATCTAATTTATCAGAAAGAGTGTTGCCTTTCTCTCCATTGTTGAAGCTTAAAAAGGATCAAGAGTTTGTATGGGGTGACATACAACAGAAGACTTTTGACGAGATCAAAGAATAGATGAAGGCGGCACCTGTGTTGGTACCTCCAAAGCTTGATAAGCCTTTTTAAGTTGTACGTGGCGGCCGATAACCTGACAATAGGGTCGGCCCTCATGTAGGAGTTTGAGGGAAAAGAAAGAGTAATAGCTTACCTTAGCCGAAAGCTGCTAGATCCAGAGACAAGGTATTCGGCTACGGAAAAGCTTTGCTTGTGCATATATTACTCATGTACCAAGTTTCGACACTACTTGTTGAATGCCGAATGCGTGGTAGTTTCTGAGTTTGATGTAATAAAACATATGTTACTAATGCCAATTTTAAATGGAAGGATTGGCAAGTGGATTTTAGCTTTGTCAGAGTTTGATTTAAGGTACGAATCGGCAAAAGCAGTAAAGGGTCAAATTATTGCCAATTTTGTTACTCAACATTGTGATCCTTCTACTAACATGATGAGTATTGCACCTTGGACTATGTTTTTTGATGGTTCATCTTGTAGCAAAGGTGGTGGTGGTGGTATTTTCTTGATCTCTCCACGAGGGGTGACTTTTAAGTATGTTGTCCCTATTAAATTCTATGTTACTAACAATCAAGCGGAGTATGAAGCGTTGCTTAGAGGACTCCAGCTTCTTGTGGAGATAAAGGTCGTTGTTGTTGAGGTCTTCGGAGATTCTGAGTTGGTAATTAACCAACTGAACGGCCAGTATGAATGCAAGAGTGATATGTTCAGAGAATATTATGAAGAATGTCGAGAGCTTTTGAAGAGTTTCCAAGTGGTAACCTTGCATCACATCCCTAGGGGGCATAATGAAGAAGCAAATAAACTGGCTCAAGCTGCTTCGGGATACCGAGAGGATCAAGAGATTTGTGTTTTGAATGAAGATCGAATAGTTGATGACTGGAGAAGCGAAATTGTCGATTACTTAAAAAATCCATCACAAAGGGTTTCCCGAAAGCTCAAATACAAAGCTCCCAGATTCGTGCTCCTTGATGACCAGTTGTATTACAAATCCATAGATGGAGTACTCCTCAAATGTTTGAATTAAAAAGAGGCCAGAAAGCTGATGTATGTAGTGCATGAAGGGGTATGTGGTGCACATCAATCGGCTTACCGAATGAAGTGGATAATTAGGAGAACCGGTTATTTTTGGCCAACCATGCTTGAAGATTGTTTTGAATATTATAAGGGGTGTCAAGATTGTCAGAAATTCGGTAATATTCAAAGAGCTCCAGCATCAGTTATGAACCCGATTATCAAGCCTTGGTCCTTTAGAGGATGGGGCATAGATTTGATTGGTCAGATTCATCCTCCTTCTAGCAAAGGACATAAGTTTGTGCTATTGGCTATAGATTATTTTACAAAATGGGTTGAAGCTATCCCTTTGAAGAAGATTACATCAGAAAACATGGTCAATTTTGTTAAAGAGCATATAATTCACAGATTCGGAATTCCTCAAACTATAACAACAGATCAAGGAACCCAGTTCACTTCGTCCGAATTCTGTGATTTTGCTGAAGAAATGGGAATTAAGTTGTACAATTCTTGATGAGACCGTGCCAAGGCAATCAATATTCACCGTTAGTTCTAAGTATCCATTCAAGGTGAAAGCTGCACTTTATTCCAATTCCTTTTGGCTTCCACCTATACGGCTACTACTTGGTTTATATGATTCTAGATTCAAACACCTTGGTGTGATGGAAGAAAGATATATTGATGTTATCACAATACTACAAAGTGATGTCCTAGCACAATTCTTTGGACTGCAAGAATTAGAGTCGAGGACGACTCCTTTTCAAGAGGGGGAGGATGATGAGGACATGTCAGCTCAGCATGTGGTGGAACATGAAGAAGATTCACCATCTTCTACAAATGATAGAAATCATGGTCCAATTACATGTAGTCGAGCCACGAAACTACATGAAGAGGTGAATTCATTCCTAGCTGAAATTCATTTTAATGTTAATGAGAATTATATACTACCTAAGTCGTACATGTTGCTATTGCTTAGGTTCACCAAGGAGGACGACCAGTATGCACCAAGGATAGAGCACAGAGAAGAATCACGCTCGAACTCATCCAGTCCTGCTGAACCGTCCGAGCAAAACTGCCATAACTTTTGACTCCCAAAAGCTATGATGGTGAATGAGGACATTTTGGAAAGCTTATGAAGTCTACTTTCAAATGCCACCAATGATGACCAGTTTGGAATTTTCAGTTGGCCGGCCGACCAGTTTTTGTATATACTGGTCAGCAGGTCAACAGTCTGCATGTTGTCCAAGTTCTCGTGTCAAACTGTACCAATCTACGATGTTTCGTGATGCATGGTATACATGTCTGGAAAGCTCTTCAAGTCTACTTTCACACCCAACAAACGGTTCGTCCATTGGACTTCCCAATAAGGAGTTATAATCCATTTACTGGAAACTTCTCTGGAGGCCAAGAGTCACGCGAGACCACTTTGGGAAGCTATCTCGTGGTGACCTTTCACATAGCTCATATTCAGAAACTCCTTTTCGTTTCCACACCTATCTAGGAGGGTTGTTCCTAGTATAAATATCCCCTACATCTAAGCTATTAGCAACTTTTGATGAATTAAGAACCTATATGGTATTGCAGCCGAGCTGTTGAGTGTCTTACTCAAACCTTTGTTCTTCCTTGTTCTTCTTGAACTTGTGAAGAGATTCCTCTGGGATCCCCTACTTTGTGCTCTACGGCTTCCGTTCGGCTGCGCCGTATTGTGTGGATTAGTTCCGGATTGTGGTTCTGCGGTCGTTCGGAGATCGAATCGAAGTCTTTGCGGTTTCGGTGCCTCTCTCCCCGTCGCTTGGTCGCATCCAACCTTGGACAAGTATAAAGCTAGTTATCCCCTACTGTTCGTAACAAGTTATCTCTTGAATTCGTGACCTACTGTCGTGAAGATTGGGCCAATCCTTACCGATCCATATCGGGTCTTGTCATGTGGTAATCAAAGATGTGGTTGTCACGGTAGGTCTTATCATCATCCACATATTTAACCTCATTTTATCCATCATATAGTATTGTTTTTGTTCATCACCTAAAGTCCACTAAAAAGCCACAAAAATCCTATAGCCCTTTGGCGGTACTGTTATCTTTGTGTTGTTGTGTTCATCAAGTTGCTAGTTATCATCTTCATATATATTTGTGTCGTGTTTCATTTGTTCTCCATACCCCCTGTTAGTATAAAAAAATCAGAAAAAAATCAGAGAAGAAAGAACACAGTCAAAAAAAGAGAGAAAAAAAAAGAAAAGAAGTTGAAGGGGTTTTGTTGCTGATTGTTTGCTGAAAAATTTCAGTTTGTAATTCAAGTTGGTGGTGGTTTTCAATAGCAGCAACTTCATATCTTTTGAAAGAAGCAAGAAAATCAATTGGGAATTACCGAATGTATAGAAGTGGGGGAGATTTACCTCTGGAATTTCGTCTTGAGTCGCCATTGAAGAGTTGAGATGAATTCAAGAAGTATGCTGGGGCTTAGATTTTTGAGCGGCGGCCGCAGTGTTGAACAGTTTTGACCTAGGAGAAAGAGGAAGCTTGCGGTCAATTTTGGAATAAAACGACTTTTATCCCAAAATTGAGAGGCATGTGTTAACACTGGATTTTGGCATGGTCAGGAAGATGACAGATGGGCCGACGAACGGTAAATTTGCAGAGGCAGGTATTCGGAGCATTCGGCAAGTGTTCATGCAGTCGGCTAATTTCTTCCGATTCGGCAAATGATCGTGCGGTCAGCTATTTAGAGGAAAGACGGTTTTCTGTTGAAGAAGCGACGAAATCGACAAGTAAGAACCGATCGGGCAACAAAGATTGCGATAATTAAGGAAATAAAGACTCTAAAGGAAACTAAAGTTAAAAGTATCGTGTTTTCTTTGATATTTTGTAGTCGTATCCTTTTAGGACTCATGTCATGACCAAGGTATAAATATAAACCCTTGGCCATTGTAAAGTGTGTTCACAACCAAATCAATACAACCGGCCCCGTGCCAATTTCGAGTCTCTTGTCGTGTCGTCAAGTTCTTCGAGAGGAGTCATCGATCCGTCGACCTCCGTAAGTCCCGACAACCTTGTTATCATGTCTAGTATCATGCGGTGGATTTAGATGTTGATGCAAGTAGTCTTGTTTGTTTTCAATGATCGTGCGGCAGATCCTTGCTTGACAATCAAGAAGTCTTTGCTTATGTTTTGTTTACGATTAAATACCATGCGGCAGGTGTTTGCTCGATATGCTTAGCAAAAGTAAGATAGTTATCGGCTCTATTAGATTTGGCAAGATCTAGTAGATTCATCAACTTATCACGTGTTGCATGCTTTAGATCTTTTATATACTTGTAACACTCTTTTGCCCAATCTAAATTGATACGATTCGGCTCTTTTCATTCTTATAAGATATGTTTACGCTTTAACAATTATTGTTTTCATGATGTCTTTATAAATAGATCTACGTTCATAATATCTGAATTAGTTTGATCTAGATTGTCACGGTGTTGCGGGTTCGTGCATGTCAATCATGTTTTAGCTTTGATAAAGTTAAGTATCGTGCGGCGGATATAAGCTTTAGATTAGTTTGATCATGTTTTACTTACGTGTTCCTTCATCATGGATCCCAACTCGGTTGAATTGCTGAGCTTGGTTATGCTTTAAATCATAGTCAATTATGTGTCATCCAAACGTACTTTTCTCATGCATGCACGTTCGGCACTTAATGTTTTTTTACGTACATCATGGTTGTTTTAGCCGAATGATCTATAAGACCTGTTGGCAAACAACTTCTATAGCTGTATGTCGTTGTAAGTGTTTTCAAGGCCGTATATATGGAACTGTCTGGTTACACCCGGCATGTTCCAGTTTGTATCTAATGATTTTCATCCCTTGTTAGTTTCAGGTCAAACTGGCTGGCACGTTTCCAGACTTCGAAACACCCGGGCACCCGATTGAAGCCACGCTTTCCGGTTTGCTGTGTGTAAGGCACAGTGCGTCACATTTTGTGTCAACAACAACCAAAGCTTTTTTATCCTAGGAATACTTAATCTAAACCTACATAATAGATGTCTATTGGGCAGTGGTTGTTTAGGTTGATTAATGAGGATGGGGCATAGCAAAACCTTTTAAGAAGGAAATCTCTGTCAAATATAAATCAAGTGCATCATAGGCCTAGGGATTCACATTTCTAGGATCGGATCATCAGGGTAAAGGATGATTTTTTTTTATCTTGTGGCACTTTTAAGGTACAATGGGGAGAACAAGTGCGCTTTTGGAAGGATGTATGGTTAGGAGATAAACCTCTTAGCAAGGTTTATCCTACCCTATTTTGAATAGCGAGGTACAAAGATGATAAGGTGGCTAATGTCCTTGGTTATATACTACAAAATGTGTCTTTCAGACGAGGTCTGGTTAATGTAAATCGAATGGCTTGGTTTGATTTAGTGTCAAAGGTAATACAAGTCTACCTCAAAAAATGAGAAGAATGTTTTTGAATAGAACCTTACTAAGAATTGTTTGTTCATAGTATGATCCTTATACTTAGCTTTCATTTGATAGGGTGTTCCTCTTGATTAAAGCCCTCTTTGAAAATTAAAAATATCATTTAGAAATAAATCTTTTATGTGGTATTTTAAAAAGGGTGGATTACGAAAGATAACTTAGCCAAGAGGAATCGATAGGGAAGTGTTAAATGTTCTCTTTGTAGTTCGATTGAAACCATTCAACATTTATTCTTTGGTACCACTTCGTAAGCTTAAAAACCAAGTTTTACTTAGAGCTGCTACGCTTTGTTGGTTGATATGGTTAAATAGGAACAATATGGTATTTAACAAAGCTAAATCTAGCGCATCGATGCATGTAAGTTTCAGAACAACATATTGGATCTGTTAGTGGTCCATGCTGCATTGGGAGGAGGAATGACCACTGCTCAAGGATGGATGCATACAGCGGGAGACTATGATCATGGCTATTTTTATGAAGTTTAGCCCAAACTTCTCGCACCGTATTGAGGCTTAGTTTCTTTGTTTTTCTTGTTGCGCTCACTATGTGGGCTAAACCTTACCTTTATTTGTTGTGTCATGCGTTTGTAAGCCTTATGGCTTTGGTTTGTATTGTATAACATTCTGGATGATAGAGGCTATGACCTTATTCTATCATCTAAAAAGATTAAATTATTGATCGGTTCGACAACATTGTTGCTTTGCCACCCGAATATCTAGCCTCTTGCCAATTGGCTCACACTGTTTGACGATACTTATTACGATTGCTGCTGATATGTTGTGAGAGAAACATTGTTCTATGGCTGCAAAATAAGTTAGATTCAGACTGGTAAGCTTAAACGAACAGATACCTCATATGAATATCTCACCAACTATTGATGATTATTATTTATCTAGCCCATATATATATATACATTCGGCCATCCTGATCATACCTTCAGCCAACTAGCCAAGCAAAACGAGTGAACAAATGAATGTGGACAACTAAGTCGATTTCAAATGAAAAGTACTTTCTTTTAATTAAGGAATAAAAACATTCCGGTTTGCATCATCCACAGGTGAATGTAAAAAATCAAGTAAACTACGTACTCGACCGAGTGAACCGAACGAAATAACATTTTTTTTAGTATATGTTTTTTTCCTCTATATATATAGTGGCATTTTTCAGAGCTGTATATTCGCGGTAGCAAACCAATCTGGACACCAGCTATTACATTCCTTTTTTTCACCACTTACTTTTGACACATACTCGTAGTGTCTAGAATCGAAGTAGAATCACGAACTGAGCATAGCTCCATCGGTCGAGTTTCGATCTTTTGTTGGAATATGTCTACTCAGATTCAAGATTCTCAATTTGACACGGGCACTCACATTTATATAGACCTCGCACCCTAAAACACGTCAAAATTGCATCGTGTAAATAAATCCTTATATGGGCGAAGCGAGTGGCAATGCAAGCCAAAAGGCTAATCTGTGACGGAGAGGAGATAGAGGACCCTCCAAAAGAGCCTTTCCATAGCTATAGATGGCCATCGGGCCGTGCCGTGCCGATTTCCGTCGTGTCTCGCCGTGCCGTCGTGCCGGCCGTGCCGTGCCATCCCCGTGCTTCGTGCCAGGGGGTCAGCCCAAGGCACGGCCCGTGGGCCATCAGGTCGTGCCGCCCGCCATGGCTAGCTCTAGGAAGGGCAGCGCGCGAGGCGAGCTCGAGTCGAGGCGGAGCTCGGGGAGGCAGCGCTCGGGGAGGAGAGGCGGAGCTCGGGGAGGCGGCGCTCGAGCCCTAGCGCCTCCCGCCGGCGAGCACGCGGAGGAGAGTGGAGCCGACGTCGGCGACGCACGGAGGAACGGCGCGGGTGGAGGCGAGGAGCGGCGACGCGGGTGGAGGAACTGCGCGGGTGGAGGAGCGGCGGCGCAGGTGGAGCAGCGGCGACGCGGCTGCTGCGGTGTTGCGCGAGCGCGACCGCGCGACTCGCGAGTGCGCGGAGCGGGGGTGCGGCCTTGCGCTGTTGCGGCGGGGGAGGAGGCAGAGGCAAATGTTAGGGTTAGCCGGTTGGGGACTTAGGGGATAGGGATGGGCCGTTAGCATGCCGCCACTGGGGGTCGTACCTGTGCTGTGCCACGGGCCAAGGTGGTGGCCCAGGCACGGCCTGGTGCATCAGGCCGTGCCGGCACGGGCACGCTGGCACCGGGCCGTGCCGTGCTTCGGGCCGGGCCAAAACCCCGTGCTGCGGGCCGGGCCATCGGGCCTCGGACCATCTGGCCATCCATACCCATAGCCACTTTGCTGATTGCAGCATCATTTTCAGTGCCAGAGATAGGAAATTGATCGATCCGATGATGTTTTGGATTTCATGTCACGGAGGCATATTACATATACACTAGAAAACAATGTTTCTACATCTGCGTCGGCGTCTTGCCCGTGGGATTATATTGGGATGGCAAAGTTCACAACACGCAGGGTTGCCTGCCAATTCAAGAAGACTATAAAGGCACCTTACCACGGCTACACCGGGCGACGCAGGCGCGCTCACTTTCAGCAGAGCAGACCACACACGCCTTTCGGACATGGACAGGTCCTACTACGCGCTTGTGCTCCTCTGCCTGTGCCTCGGCGCGCTCCGTGCCGGCTCCGCCGCGTCCGTCACCACCGGCAAACCCGACGGCTCGGAGCTGTGGGGGTACGTCGAAGTCCGGCCAAGTAAGTAGTGTTAGCTCCTCATGGATCGGTTGCCAATCATCGAGCATTGTCTTTCTAGCTAGTCCATGTCCTGACTCATGTCGCCGCTGTTGTTGCAGAGGCGCACCTGTTCTGGTGGTACTACAAGAGCCCGCAGAGGACGTCGACGCCGGGGAAGCCATGGCCGACCATCCTCTGGCTGCAAGGTGGTCCGGTACGATTAGGACCGCGCGAGCCGGAAGTCCCGCTCAATTCTTGACTGGACTAGCTCCTCTCTGCTCTGCTTCAGGAATCACCAGCCTCTGTGTCTTCCTTCCTCGCAGGGCGCGTCCGGCGTCGGGCTAGGCAATTTCTTGGAGGTGGGGCCGCTGGACGTGGACCTGAAGCCGCGCAATTCGACGTGGCTGCAGAAGGCCGACCTCATCTTCGTGGTCAGCTTCTCGTCTTTTTTCTTCCACACCACGCCCACGCACGGCTCAGCTGTCGGTGATGTTCACATGGTGCTTGCTTGACGGCGGATGCAGGACAATCCGGTGGGCGTAGGGTACAGCTACGTGGAGGACGAGAGCCTGCTGGTGACCACCGACTGGCAGCAGGCCGCGGACGCCACCACGCTGCTCAAGGCGCTGGTGAAGGAGCTGCCCACGCTGGCGACCAGCCCGCTGTTCCTGGTCGCCGAGTCCTACGGCGGCAAGTACGCCGCCACGCTCGGCGTGTCCGTCGCCCGGGCCGTCAGCGCCGGTCAGCTCAAGATGAAGCTCGGAGGTGTCGCCCTGGGGGACAGCTTCGTCTCGCCGGTGGATTTCACGGTGAGATCGAGCTCATCGCATCGCGTACCAGGCTGCTCCTGAGCCAAAAACCAACCTTCTTTTTCTGAATTCTTCAGTGCACAAACCACTTGAATTCTTGATGGAGTGATTCCTGCTTTTGGATGGCGCAGGTCTCGTACGTGCCGCTGCTCCTGAGAGTGTCGAGGCTGGATGACAACGCCGCCGCCGAAGCAAACAAGTGAGTGAGAACGGGTTATTACACATTCCTCTTCCCCAGTTAGGTATAACGCATCCGATGTCTCGGTTCTCACTCAGGAGGACGCAGACGGTGAAGAATCAGATCGCCGCGGGGCAGTTCGCGGCGTCTCAGGGATCGTGGAACGACCTGCTGGCCTTCATAGACACCAAGAGTGGCAGCGTGGTAATTAAGTGCTGCTGACACCACCGTTGACTCTTTACTAATTAATCACTGCCGCGCGTTTATTGCCTCACCATGCTTTGCTCGCTCATACGCTCTCCTTTTTTTCTTCTTCTTCTTCTTCTTGTTCAGGACGTGTACAATTTCCTTCTTGACAGCGGCATGGACCCGGTGTCAGCAGATACGCCGGCTGAGGGCTCGTCGTCGTTGGTCAGCAACGTGCAGGCGTTGAGGTACTCGAGGTACCTCGGCGGGCAGCAGGACTCTGCAGGCTCCATCGACGGCATCATGAACGGGGTCATCAAGAAGAAGCTCAAGATCATCCCCAAGGACCTCAAGTGAGCGTCGCTTTCCTTTCGCACCGCACCACGACGCTCAATTCATCACTCATTGGATTAGTAGCGGTGTCAGTGTTACCATGCTACTACGACTGCAAATTGCAGGTGGGTGGAGGTCTCCAGTGCCGTCTACTATGCGCTGGTCAACGATTTCATGAAGCCAAGAATCAATGAGGCGAGCAAACAAGCTAGCTATACCACTGCTCTATACGAATTAATCTCAAGGGATATTGGAGTTTGATCAACTCTGTTTCTTTTTTTTTTCTGTTCATTTTGCAGATTGATGAGCTACTGTCCTATGGTGTGAATGTCACGGTGTACAATGGGCAGGTCAGTAGCGTTCTGCCATTTTACTGTCTCCAGCAAATCAAAACTACTATTTTTTTTGTCTGGTCATGATATACTTATGTTGATTTGTTGTGAGAGAAAAACATTGTGTGTTCGATAAAAATACTGCTGAAGTAGTACTGAATTACTGATCAACAGGGCCTAACTTTCTTATGTTAGTGCTGTTACGCTGCTATGCCAGCAAAGTTGTGGAGTGGACCACCATGTTGACACAAATGGATAGGATGAAATGTTAGTGAGTGCCTTAGTGCTTGAGTGATGATCCAGACACTGAAAACGATCCCATACTGTTTCTGTTTCTTCCACGCAACTTATCAGTAGTCGTCGTAGCACACAAACAAAGTTCCAGCTAGTATAGTGTTTTCGGTTACTTGGAGCATTCAGGTTCACCAATTCATCCTGTGTAAGCAACCGAGTACAGTATAGTAGTCCTTACAATTCGTCAGTGGGAGAGCAGGATAGCGTGACGCCAACAAGTCCGTGTTCAGACTTCAGAAAAGATCGGCATCGTTTCGGGACGCATGCCAAGGAAATGTGAGCCTTTGATTGTATATTGCCATAGGAAGTTAGGAACGGACAACCACTCCCTGGCCCATGCCAGGAAAAACACACAACAACAGAGTGTTCCATCTTCCATGCACGGATCTGCCTTTTTTCCAGGAGCTATGACTGACACGAAACCTTCAGAAGCCGGCCACAAGGGGTTTTTCTCAACCACCACCACATCACATGGTGGCTCATGACTCACATGGTCAACTAATTGGGGGAGATCAGACAGACCCTCCTCTCTTAACTAAACACTTGGATAATCCGTTCACATCATATAATATTCCCAGCTGAAAACATGCTTAATAAGAGTAAATAAGTCTGCAATTTTCAGTACTGATGAATGTGATACTGATACATCTTTTCCCCTCCTGCCTGAAGCTCGACGTAATCTGCTCTACCGACGGCGCAGAAGCATGGGTTCGGAAGCTCAAGTAAGCCTTCCTGTATTTCTATCTCTTGCCCCCACATTATACTTATACCAGGGTTCAGAAAACATATAGTACATCTCAGTGGCTGAACTGAATGTATACTGTCTCCTTGGGCATGAACTGATACTGGCACTGATTTCAGATGGGGTGGGCTGAAGACCTTCCTGAGCCTGCCGAGGCAGTCTCTGTACTGTGGCACCAGCGATGGAACCAAGGCTTTCGTCAGGTCCTACAAGAACCTGCACTTCTACTGGATTCTTGGAGCTGGCCACTTTGTAAGTCCTGCCTGCGGCATCTCGCATTCACCTAGGATCTGCTTCCCATCCCATGTGAAGGTCTTAAATCGGGATGCCCCCGAATGAAGCTGACTTGTTTCCTCGTGTGATCTGTGATCTCTTCTTTGACTGCATGCAGGTGCCTGCCGACCAGCCTTGTATCGCGCTGAGCATGATCGGCAGCATCACCCAGTCTCCAGCCAGTTAGAAGAAACGTCAACTGGAAGCAGCTAGCAGCCTAGCACACGGACACAATACAGCACTCTTGACTCTTGAGTACAGCGAAGGTCCCATACTTAAAAGGCAGTTCAGTTGATGATACCTGTGATTTGCTTACAATTTTCTATACTGTGAAAAATAGAGCACTGGTGCGATAGGAAAAGTGGAAAAGTCCTTTTTGTTTACTGATTTTTGTGGTGCGTCCATTGATTTATGTTGCGTTTGGGAGAAAAAAAAAGGTGTAAAGTTGCAAAAAATCCATATTTACCATAAACATCCGACCATCGATTCAGCGGATTCCGGATTGCTATCAATAATAACAAATGTTGGATCATTACTACAACACATGTGGAGATCTACGACGATCTGTTTATATGTCACAAATTAGGGAAATTTCACCATAGTAGTAAAGTCTATGATGTTTGCATGATGAAAATCTGTTCGTCTTGATCATGCGTATCGTTTGAATTTGTCGCTATTTAATTCAAAAATCACTAAATGCATTAGGCCCATGGAGTGAGCAAGGTACTAATGGACTGAATCTAATTGAAGGCTAGTTTTTTATGGGCCAAGCCCATCGAAGATCTAGCAATTCAGATTGCCAGATTACAGGCCCAATTTATTTAAGGTTAAGCCTAGTTGCGAGTCCAAAATACTTTAGGTTAAGCCCATTTATAGGCCCAGATTGTTTTGGGTAGGTACTTTTTATTTTCTTAGGATATTTTTTTTACTGTAATTACATTTTCTATTTTAGGCCTAATTGGCTAATTCACTTTTGTTTTAGCAGCCCATGGTGTGGGCTTGCAAACGAAAACAAACTAGTGCGAGCATTAAAAAAATGTTCTCTCTATCCCAAATTATAAGATATCCCAAAAATCTTGAAGAGTCAAAGCATCTTAAGTTTGACCAAAATTATAGAGAAAATTATAAAAAAAATTTATATCAAATATATATACTATGAAAATATAATTGATGAAGAATCTAATGATTGACATCATAAATATTATTATATTATCATATAAGTTTGAGATGCTTTGATTCTCTAAGAGGCCGTTTGGATCCTTTCATTTGGTAAAATTTAAATCTACTTAATTAATTATGTCATTTGGCTTGGATTGTGACATTTCACCACTTTTCAAAGTTCACATATAAGCCTACCTCAAATTCATAAGGTGGGAGATAGAATTTGATTGTATATAGATCATCATGTTATGATTCTACTTTCTAACTTCTAGCACACTCTTCAGCTCACGGAATACAACACATAATTATTTCTCTCGTATAGCCAACAATAATATACAAATATAATCCATATATAATCATATTAGCTTAATATAATATATGTCTAAATTATTATTATTAAAATAAATTCAATTCCAAAGGGGTCCTAAGTGAAATTTCTTATATTTTAGGATTGATGGAGTAGTATTTAATTATTTATTCGTGGGGTGAGTGACAGATCCCACGACCGATGTCCACAGTATGCGCATCGAACCCTCTGACATACGGAGTACTTCAGATTACGTCCACAGGGATATCCCATTCTGAAGAACATGCACCCATATTAAAAAAAAATTCTAGTCCTAGAGGTTGATAAAAAATAAAGGAGCAACTATGAGACACAAGGAACGAAATTAAGACTTTGGAATGGCACGCTTGGATTAGATGATCTTTGTTATTATCTACATACAACAATGCCCAAAATCAAAGCTAGTGCGCTCTAAATAGAACCTATATAGAAAAAAAATTGGTGCGGTTTATTATATAAAAAAAGTCATTATTTCAGGATAGTCAAATCGACCAACACAAAGCTTGCAATGCCTACCAATACTAGTAAGTATTATTAGGTAAACAGGACACCATGAATTTTTTTGCATAACGTACGAAAGAAGTGCTGAATGGTTTTCACCTCACAACAGCTAGCAACAAGAACACATATATTAGAGACTAATCTACAACAGCCTGTCGTATCTCCCGACGAGCGAGATATGCATGCCCATATGTCACGTGTACCTAGTCCTTGGGTTTGTCCGTAGGCTAGTAAACAAACGCATCGAGAAAAACGTACGGCAACAAAGCGCCACGCCTTGCATTTCTGCCTCGGCATCTCCGTTTGCATTGGCGCTGTAGGAGGTGCTACCTGCTATTTAGACCACGGTCGGTCGGACACACACGTACATCGATCATCGCCACTCGCAGTCACAGTAACAGTCAACATGGACAGGTCCTTGGCCCTGCTGCTTGCTTTGCTTACCCTCCTCGTCGTCGGGGGCTCGCTCCGCTCCGGTTCAGCCGCAACGACCAGCAGCGGCACCCCCGACGGCTCAGAGCTGTGGGGCTACGTCCAAGTCCGGCCAAGTAAGCAGGCTATATATTAGCTCCTTAATTATCACTACTGTACTGGCCAAAAATCACCATCATCGTACGTCTACTTGCTCTTTTTTTTTTCCGGTCGTATACTCTCTTCGCATTACTCATTATTACACACCTCGTCGCATGCATGCAGAGGCTAACCTGTTCTGGTGGTACTACAAGAGCCCACAGAGGACGACGTCGACGACGAAGCCATGGCCGACCGTCCTCTGGCTGCAGGGTGGCCCGGTACGCACCGGTCGCCACTCCTCCGTGTTTATTATTTCTAGATAGAATTCGCTCCTCTGTATGTACAACACCTGAACCTTGTCATGTCACCGAACCTGTGGTCGTCGTCTCCACGTCCGGTGGGTGGCCGGGTTTGCAGGGCGCGTCCGGCGTCGGGTTTGGCAACTTCCAGGAGATCGGGCCGCTGGACGTCAACCTGCAGCCGCGGAACTCCACGTGGCTGCAGAAGGCCGACCTCATCTTCGTGGTCAGGACAGACAGATATAGCATCGCTCGTCTTTCTGCTGCTGCTGCTGCTGTATGCCTGTACTATTATCCTGCGTTCTGTCTGTACTGATGAGCCGGCGTTCTCTGCCGACGTACGGCGCAGGACAACCCAGTGGGCGTCGGGTACAGCTACGTGGAGGACGACAGCCTGCTGGTGACCACCGACTGGCAGCAAGCGGCGGACGCCACCACGCTGCTCAAGGCGCTGGTGACGGAGGTGCCCACGCTGCAGAGCAGCCCGCTGTTTCTGGTCGCCGAGTCCTACGGCGGCAAGTACGCCGCCACGCTCGGCGCGTCCGTTGCCAGGGCCGTCCGCGCCGGCAAGCTCAACATCACGCTCGGAGGTACGTTCATACAGCAGTAAGGAGTTGTTTAGATGCACCAACTAAATTTTAGCTAATTATATTTTAATTATCATGCATCTAAATAGTCTAGCTAAAGTTTAGAGCTGGCTAAATTTTAGCTAAGGCTATTAACTGGCGCATCTAAATATCTATCTTAAGTTTAGTTGGAAGATATTTTAGCTGACTAAAGTTTAACTCCGAAATTTTAGTTAACTAAACTTTAGTTTAATGCTTCCAAACAAGGTCTAATATGGGCACAACACTTAGCACTGAAGTACTGAACCGATAATGCGTTGCGTTGGTCAAGCGATTTATGTACGTGCTCATCGTCAGAGATTCTCGATCTCTTCTTTTTCCGGCAGGTGTGGCGCTCGGGGATAGCTGGATCTCGCCGGAGGATTTCACGGTGAGATCATATATATTCGACGACACACCATCATATCTCTCTGGTTTCTGTGAATAAATAATCACAGATCGATGAATGCACAAGGCCACAAGCTAATTGAAGTGAGCTCTTTCTGGATCGTGCATGCAGCTCTCGTACACGCCGCTACTCCTGAGCGTGTCGAGGCTTGACGACAACGCCGGCGACGAAGGAAACACGTAAGCACATTAATTACACCGCGCCGGCAAGAAAGATACGACCAATCCGAGATGCATTTCTTTCCCCCCCCCCCCCCCCCCCCCCCCAGTCAGTCACATTCACAAGCGCACGCACGCCGCGATTCTAAATGTCATCTCGATCAGGAGGGCGGAGACGGTGAAGGAGCAGATCGCCGCTGGCAATTTCAGCGACGCGGAGGGTTCGTGGCAAGATCTCCTGGATTTCATCGAATCCAGGAGCGGCGACGTTGTAAGTAGTGTTGGCCTTTCCTTCGGTGTTCTGCGCGCGTGCTTTATTGTTACACTCAAACAAATATAAGCAGCTGCTCGGCTATTGTTTTATCTCACGCTCGCTCTCTTTTCAGGACATATACAATTTTCTTGATGGCAGCTTGGACCAGCAGTCGTCGTCAGGGAAAACACCGGCGGCCTCTTTCCCAAGCACTACCGTGAAGAAGGCTATGACGAAGCACTCGAGGTACCTCAGCGGCAAGGAGGATTCCAACTCCATCACCGGCATCATGAATGGAGTCATCAAGGAGAAGCTCAAAATCATCCCCCAAAACCTCACGTGAGCGGCCCCGGCCCCTAGCTTTACTCCAATTTTGCACCACACACCACTTAACAGCATGTTGTGTTTCTGGCAAATGCAATGCAATGCAAATCATCTGATACTAAGAATTCCAATTATTTCAGGTGGCAAGAGATTAATCCTGATGTTTATAACGCGCTGGTCAATGATATAATGAAGCCAAGAATCGAAGAGGTGAGCCAACTAGTACGCCTCGATCAGTATATGAATGATCACCATCGACGCTAGTTAGACTAATACCAGAAACAGTAAAGTTGTCGAGTGCTTTGTACTTTGTCAGGAGCTTTATATCAGGCACTTGGCAAAAAAATCTTTGCCGAAAGCCACGCTCGGCACATACATACGGGAACTCAACAGCAATACCTTTGCCGACTACCCCACATATATATGGTCTAATCATACATGTATATATACCCGCTTACTAGACGCTAGACTTGAGGCCTCCGGCTAGAATCTAGGCCGTGTCTCTAGACCAACACGCCTATATATAGGCGTGTCTTGGCGAGTAATATTCAGGAACTAACAGCTAGCTCAGTTCGATTGACTGTGAGTGTTCTATCGATCGCAGATTGATGAGCTGCTGTCTTACGGAGTCAATGTGACGGTGTACAACGGCCAGGTCAGTACTACTACTCTGCCTTTTCATCAACTCCCAAATTCTTGAGTTGTCCACGTACTCTGTTTGGCAGAAATATTACATCATGAAAGTTAAAGATTTAAACATGTTATTATAAGATCAATGAATTTATTTACGCGGGACAAATTGATAATACTCTCTCTCTCTCTCTCTCATTATCCTTTGATATATGCAAATCGTTTTTGAATTATGTACACAAATTAAGTGATGCATTATAATTAGTGAACTCCCATATCTTTCATGGTCCATGCAAGATTTTTTATTCAACTAGATGGTGCATGCAAGTTAATATGACATCAGGACCAGAGGTGGTGTCTGGCTTTTGTGCAAATTGAATAAAAATATTTGCCCACTCCTATTCCATAAGGGGATTGCCTGCCTTTCACTGTTAGCCTAGGGCAAAGCACCCAGCGTACAATCAATCAGACTATCGGTTAGTACCTGGGATCTTCTCTAGAAAAGATGGCATCCTTTTCTGGAAATTAAACTATGAACCTTGATTGACAAGATTAATCAAATAAGGTACATATGAACAACCTATACCTCACCTACAGTTAGGCATCTCGATTATCCATTCGTATATTATTCATAGTTAAATGCACAGGATTTTGGTTGCAATTTTCAGTTCTGCACTTGATACCTATGTTTTTTTTCCACCAAACTGAAGCTCGACATAATCTGTTCCACCATCGGCGCAGAAGCATGGGTTCAGAAGCTCAAGTAAGTCCTCCTGTCTTTTTGTTCCCATATAAGTAACAGGAGGGAAATATCTTAATGACTCAGTGCCATCATTTGTTGATACAACAATCTCAGATGGGATGGGTTGAAGACGTTCCTGAGCCTACCGAGGCAGACTCTTTACTGTGGCTCCAGCGAAGGCGTCAAGGCTTTTGTTAGGTCCTACAACAACCTGCAGTTTTACTGGATTCTTGGAGCTGGCCATTACGTATGTAGTAGTATAAACATAACATCTTGCCTGGGATCTGATATTACCATGCATCAATGCATGTGATCCTCTCATACTGGGATAGATGCCCAGAAGCTGATTTGTTGATCTGCTCTTTGCTTGCAGGTGCCTGTCGACCAGCCTTGTATCGCACTTAGCATGATCGGCAACATAACTCAGTCCCCAGCAAGTTAGTAAATTATACTTGAAAGTTAGTAAGTTATTAACTCTGTCCGCGGCAAGTACATTATAATGTACCATTCTCCAAGAACTACAGAAAAGGTTATACTTGAAAGACACATTAGTACGATCTCTTGAGCGCTATTGTAATTTTGAATTGAAAGACATATTGTGTTCATGGATCACTGTGAAGTGGGAACGGTTAGGTATACAACTTGGTTTACTCCCTTGATCCATCAATATAAGACAAGAGTATATTTTCATTGTTGGCTTCTCTTAAACTATATTGTCACACGACGCCACTATGAAAATAGATCTTAAATGTTCAAAAAAAACATAGATCTTTAGAGTCCACTAGGATAGATTTTTAGAGGTGACAAAGTTTTCTGTCTCTAGTACGAGGTCTATGTAAATGAAGCATTTTCATAGACAACCGATTATTCAGCTATCTCTACAAATAGGTTCAGAGAGAGGGTGCTTTAAGACACCGCCTCCATAAACAATTAAAAAAACACTGCTTGCCGCCAACGTCGGCGGCAAGCAAGCATTGTCCCCTCTCCAAAACTCTCTATCACCAACTACTACTACCTCACGACCGTCTATATATACTTGACAAACTGTTGTGTAGCCCCCCTATAACTTGAAGTGGATCGTCCCATCAATAGTTCTCAATACGGTCCGAGAAATTGCAAAAACCATTGATCGGTTTCAGGACAGTTTTGGCGGTATTGATTTTTTTAAAAAAGAAATGATTGAAATTTAGCCAAATTTTGAAACATTTCGGCCAAAAACCAGCCTACCGGTCTTTCCGATCCCCTCTGATATTTTTCGTCTCACCAAAATCCAAAACCATGGTCCCATCATGCTGCAAGACCAGATGATCTACAACCGAACACATAACACATCAGACTATCATACATCATTAGCACAAACATTTGACAAGCTTGGGGATAGGAAGGGTGCTATAAATGTGTCTAAGTGGGAGTAGCAAAGTCATGATTGATGCATAGAGTCCTCAAAA
The DNA here is from genome assembly GCA_022036555.1 of Microstegium vimineum. Classification (NCBI taxonomy): domain Eukaryota; kingdom Viridiplantae; phylum Streptophyta; class Magnoliopsida; order Poales; family Poaceae; genus Microstegium; species Microstegium vimineum. The sequence continues at coordinate 2,608,136 of CM039124.1, read as the reverse complement.
CCAGTGTCGCTAGTCCTCGGGGGCGTAGAGCAATGAGATTGTCCTTGACCCGCGCCACCACCTCTATGCTAGATTGGACTCGACTTAGCTCAATGGTGGTTGGCGTCTCGGTCGGAGAAAGAGAGGAAAGATCGGTGAACGCCTGGATCTGAGATGGTTGTGTAGTAGGGGCAATAGTGCGAGTTGATAGAAGGGGTAAGTGTGAACGACTAAATGTGCTTACACTAGGCTAAGTGCTACTAGCACAACATGGCTTATCCTGTGTTGAATGCCAGCCCTCGATTGAGCCCTTGGAATGGCACAACACAATTTGGTTCCTTAACTATGCCACTCTAGTTGGGTTGGGCTCCAAGAACTCAGGCCATGCTATATTATATTGTCTCTTTAGTGATCTCAAGTCTCAAGAAGTCTTAGTGGAAGTTCTATCTACAATCTACAATTAATATATTGGCACATAAATTCTTTTAATGATGTGGCAATGTATTTAAAAAATAGATATGAAGCTCTCGGCTCGGTTTACAACTCTCTAAATATGAATAGTACGATTAAATGTCTATGAAACAAAGATAAAACATAATTATGCATTGAGTTGATTGTTTTCTGCATTTTTCGTTGTATTCTTTAATTTGAAAAACAACAGTATAAAATTTTCCATTGAGAATGGCCAAGAGAAGTTACAAAACAATCAAATCAACTACCATGTCCACATGTCCACCCGTAGGAACGATGTACTCTCTCCATTCTAAATTATAAGGCAGACATATGGTCCATACTATATGGACATCTATCACCTTTAAACCATGAATTATAGCTATATTGGATTTTGCAAAAAATATTTATTTTATCTATATATACCTTATTCTATATATATGTACACTATAAAAGAACATGTTTTTCTGGGACTACTCACCCCTTCTAATTGGAGAATCTCCAATAATTTACCAAAATTTACTTGGCAAATCTTATGATTTGGCAACTCCCTAAAATATATGTCAAGTAAAAAAATAGACTGCCTCCAAGGGTTTACCATTTTGACTTGATAAAATAATGAAGTAGGCCCACATCCTACTGGATCCAACTATAAACTGCGGCTTGTTCTATAGCGCCGTGATCCTTCTCCTCGCGTGCTACTCGATCACTTGATGAATTTATTCAAGCACATAAAGAGATCAGAGACAACAAAACACATGTGCGGTTGAAAGAAGACCTCATCGAGCACATTTGAAACCATTATCCAGAATTATATTAACTATATAGTAATTTTTTTTTCTTAAAGATCAAAAAAAATTCCACTTGTTTTATATTTTCCAATATTGGTAGCAGACAGAAGACAGGTGCAGCCGCGGTCACCTGATGACAGCCTGCAAGGCTCAGCATCCTATCTTTGCCACCCCATGCGATTGGCCATCGCATCCAACAGTAGCACAACCACTACTCCAACAAATAACTAAGTTTGCAAACACAAAACACCATGAGTTGCAATTTGTTCGTGCGTACTGCTGGTGGCTAGCTAGTGAACAACATGCAGAGAATATACACATTTAATATATAAAATACACGTTTTCAATAGGTAGAGTTGCATGTAGTAGAAAATAGGGTAAAAATTATGTTTTAAGTGGTTGCAACAAGCGTTAATTACGCTACAGTCGAGTTGTAATTGTGTTATAACCATGATAGCAACTCATAGTACATTGAAGTTGCAATTACGTACTTTTAAAAAAAATCATCCCAAATAGTCTTTGTTGGATCTCGTTTTGTTAAGCACATTTTTTTTCAATAACCTGGTGCAAACGGATCTGAAATAGGGACTACGGTTTAGGAGATATCGCATTTTTTCAATCCAAAACAAAAAAGATTCCCTGCATGTGCGGGACAAATGCGGCGTGCTGTCCAGGCTGGCGCGGCGGGCGGATGGACAACGCGCACATGGACAGTGCACGGGTGGTGCGTACGGACGTGGGTTTGTTGGGTCTGCACCTGAGTGCATTTTAGCCTCAGACGTTGGATCTAGATCCTGTGACCTTAATTGATGGTTGCATAAGTTGGTTGCATATGATAAGTTATCATATATATATATATATATATATATATATATATATATATATATATATATATATATAGGAAAAAAGAATTTCACCCGGTGACAATTAATAACAATATAGAAAAACTAAGAGTGAAAATATTATTAGCCGGATGAATTTATAGGCTACACCATCAGCATCTGTCGCAGTTCGATAGAACTGCAACAAATTTCTGAACATGTATATATAACTACACACGGTCATTATCAGTATATTTTGCAATGGGCACTGCGGTGCTGTAAGACGACGCCACGGCACCCTCCTTGCTGCGCATCTCCTCGTCCTCCATGGTGTCCGACATGCTCCTCCCCCTCGTCTCCGGCAGGGAGGCAGCGAAGAGTCCGGAGCAGCCGATGACAATCCCAAAGACGCCGAAAGACCAGATACTCCTCTGGCGGCCGAGCGCAACGAGCACGGGCGCCGCCATGCCACCCAGCACCATCGCCTGGCGCACCAGCCCCACCGCCGAGTTACGCACGGACGTCGGGAACAGCTCGATGGAGTAGATGAGGATGACGTCGTACGCCGTGCACGTGGCGAAGAAGGACAGCAGCTCGGCCGCCATCCGCGCCACCTCCGCGCGCCGCGGGATGGCGACGCCGCACGCGAAGCTGCACGCCCCCGCGCACGCGGCGAGCGCGACGACCGAGCTGCGCCTGTTGAACCTGGCGATGACAGGCCACGAGACGATCGCCGACGGCACCTCGGCCAGCGCGTTGTACACGGTGCTCAGGTAGAGATTGGAGCCCAGGCTGCCAACGGTGAGCGGCATGCCGAAGTAGACCATGCCCACGCCGAAGCCGGCCGCCATGATCGCGGCGAGCCTCCTGATCGCCCATGGACGCTCCCACATCGCCTGCAGCGTGGCGAACACGCCGCCACCGCTCGACCCACCGTCGCCGTCGTCCTCGTGCTGCATGGTGGTAACACATGCTTCCAGTTCCAGTTCCAGCATGGAGAGGTTCGCCGTGGTGTTGCCGCCGTCCGGCGCCGGCGTGGCGGCGATCTGTCTCAGTGTCTCGATCGCAGCCGTCTTGTGGCCGCGCACCAGCAGCCACCGCGGCGACTCCTGGGCGAGGAAATGAAGCAGAGCGGCGTAGAAGAGACAAGGCACGGACATCCAGAAGTACATGCTCTGCCACGACTCGTCGCGCAGCGCGTAGGCGAGCGCCGGGAGGGAGAGGAACCCGATGGTGTAGCAGAAGAACGCCGCCACGCTCACCGTGTCGCGCCACCTCTTGCCGACGAGCTCTGTCGACAGGACGAGCGTGCACGTGCCCACGATCGACCTCGCGAACCCGGACACGAACCGCAGGGCGGCGTACGCCCAAACGTTCGTCGCCAGGGCGGCGGTGAGAAGGCCGGCGACGGACATGGACACCAGGGACACGAGGAGCATCTTCTTGCGCCCGAGTACCGAGTCCGCAAGCGTCGTGAGCGTGAAGCCGCCGACCAGGCAGCCGGCGAAGAAGGACGACGCCGGGAGGGAGACGAGCGCCGGGCCGGCGCACTGGAGTGCCCACTCCGACACCACGGACGTCTTGGCCGGCCGATCCCATGCCCACGTCTCGAGCGGCAGCGCGCACGGCGAGGCCGCAGCCGGCGTGCAGGACGAGTTGTTGCTGGCCGGTGAACCGACGCAGTGCCACTGTGGCTCGGCATCCGTGAACACGGAAATGAACACCTGCTGCGCGTCGAAGGCCCATGCGACCACCAAGACTGCCTTGAGCAACTGCATGGCGCCGGTGTCTCCGATGTACTTCTCGATCATGTCGTCGATTGAAGTCGGAGGAACCTTCTTCGCCGGATTGGCTTTGTGGCTTGTCAGGAGCGGGGCGGTGATGGCAGTGTCAGCCATTGCTGACACGGTTGTGTGTGTGCGTGGCAGCCGTGGCTTTGTTCTGGGCTGCTTTGCAGGTTGCAGCTATGAGACCACGCTGGAGCTATTTATGCCTTGTTTAGGGGCTACGTTGCCGCAGCTGGGTTTCTGGTTTGCAAATGTGGAAATGTTTGCATTCAGATTCTACTATATACGCGTGTGATTACGAATGATCGTACTACTAATATATGCAGTAGGTCATGCAATCTCATGAATTTCATGTGGTGTAATTGATTCTGAATCTCCATGCTTGATTGCATTCAGATACTGTGTATTTTTTTAATAAACAGAGAAAAATTGAGATTGCAATCAATTACATGTGGATTCTCTCTACATTGACTTATAGTTAATTATAGTATATACCTCTCATTAAAAGTATAATAACTTCGTATTATATCCCGGGATTTTAGGAATGTTCATATGTTCTCATGATTCGAATGATTTTTTTTGCAAAGTTGCCTTGTGAAGATGATTTTTTTACAACATTGGCTTGCATCCTTGTTTTCCGGTCTCACCATCTCCGGCACTTCCACGTGAGTATGAATATGTTAGTGTGTATCACGATTATTATATATAATCCCTGTTTGGATCTAGAGGTTAGAGCTAGTTTGAGCTAAACTAGCCCAAAGTATATATCAAAACAGTAGGGCTAGATTGAGCTAGTTGCAACTAGCCTAAAAAAAACCATCCACACCAAGAGGTGATTATTTGGGCTAGTTTTGGTGAGTTCCACTAAAATTTTATTTTTTGCTAGTTCTAGTGGGGTCCACTGAAATCTTCACAAAAAACCTATCTTTATTATCATTCTAACCTTTGCATCTAAACATGTTTTCGGTTAGAACTAGTTCAGAGCTAATCCTGGGATAGAAACTAACTCTAACCTCTAGCTAAACTAGAGTATCCAAACATGGCCAATGTATATATACTATTTACCCGTACAATGTTATGGGACAACCAAATTTTTATACTTAAAAATACATAGAACATACGATAAGATAATAATATTATGGATTGGATTGTGGACTATCAAAGAATCCTTTGTAGAAAAGGAACATAAAAGAGTTAAACCTGATTAAGGGCTATAAACAGAAGATAAAACCCACACACAACCTAGCCCTGCTCGCACACATGTGCCTAAAAGCTAAGATGATACAACAGAGAAAAATTGAGGCCTTCTATGTGTTTTTTTTTGTTTTTTAATACGTTGTTCTATATTATATTTTTCTTTCACTACTCCATTTTTTATTTTCTTTTCACCGTGATGTGACTTTTCAGTTGTTTTCCGTGTAGTTCTTGTGCGTATTCCATGAGAGATACCATGGTATATATTTTTATTTAGAACACTTATTATTATTAAGAGATGGGACTTTTTCCATTAATGATAAAATTATTTTTTATCTCAAACAGGTGTAGTGGTTGATGAATACGTACTTATTATTATACCATCGGTCTCGTCTTCGACTTCACGTGTCGGTACGTATACCAAACGTTCGTATATGATGTATGTGCAGCACTGCTACACGGACATACTCCCTGTGTCCTTAAATGCACGGAGGGAGTATGAGGCACAACACTAGGGTCAACGACGTGGAAGATCAACCGCGGCGTTCTTGCTGGTTAACCGCGGCGTTTTTATTTAATAAGGACAAACAAAGAAAAATATCATCTAATTAATCACTCTTTGGCACATCTTGGTAAGCGTAATCATGTTCTAAGGGTAAGTACATTGGTGTTGTCTCAAAGGTCGTCTCGTATAATGCCATGTAATTTAAGACGACTTAACAGACCACATATATAATAGTTGATTTTTTAAGTTGACTCGTAGTAACTCATAATTTTTTAATTTATGCATGGAATAAAAATTAATTTGTGAGGTGCATGGCAACAACAACTCATACAATAGTGTAATAGTTGTCTCATAGTCATAAATCTTAACTCATGAGGTGGTTGTTTTGTGAAACAACGACCTCTTTGTCTCTCACATTTTTCTTTCCTCCACCTAAGTAAAAATCTTATGTGACATTGTATGAGACGGTGTATGAGACCGCTGAGGTGTAGCAATGTACCTGCTCTAAACGACTTCTAATTACGATATGGAGGGAGTATGCCAGAATATAAAGTAGTAATATGCCGGCATGTGCATTGCTTTTTTTTTTCGTTGAAAAGCGCATCGCTATTTTTAGGGTTTACATTTTCTTGTCATATAAATCTGAGGCGGAACCGGGCCACAGGTCATCGGTCCAAACCGATGGAGGGCAAGGCCCGGCCCATCCCTCCCGTCTATGCTAGCTCGTGGGCTGAACTGCTGAAGGAACGACGACCGATCCTTCCTTCACTTGTCTTGGCCCGTGTGCGAACATCGTGTCTCGTGTGACCGACTCGTGTCCAGTTTTGGTTCTGCTTTTCCGGCGTACTAGTACATCTTGTGTCGAGTGACGAGTGTCGATGACTTTTTGGTTTCACCAAAGCAGCAGGGCACACGACGCCAACCAGTCCTGGATACCAAGTGTTAGTGCTTCTGCATCTATATATGAAGAGCATGATCAAGGGTCAAAGTTCACCAAACTTAACAACTAGGCCGGTGATCGGAGTTTTATTCGTCATGTGTTGGGGAAATACCATATACACCTTCCGTTTGAAATTATGAGCTTGTTATGGTTTATGTTATACTATCAATCTAGGAATTAATCAGAAAATTATCTAATTATTCAACATTTTTATGCTTTGATCATTCTCTTCTCAGTCATGTAGGGTGAGTACAAAGCAGCCCTCGGACAACAAGAGGAAAATCAGGATTGAAATGGCAAAAAAAATGGCTCAACCTCTTGCTAAATGTTGTTACGAATTTCATCGGTGTTCGTGGACCCCGATAAACGCCGGTACATATCTTCTCTTATCGTCCTCTCCGAACATGAAAAGTTTTCTTTATTTTGACTTTTTATCTCCACCATGCTACAATATGTCGTGGTTTCATGTACATAATATATTAGATAACATGTCTATAGCCACACATTTGTGGTGTTTAATTTAGGGATTGAGATACTTTATCATCCTTTCACTTCTCAATATTTAGTTTGTGGAATGGAATGAATTAATATTTGGTTTGAGTTATTTTACCAAATTTATGATATATATACTATTTAGGATGCATTAGTTCATCTATAATAGAATAACACTATTAGAAAATTAAAGCCAAACCTTTTTTTTCGCACGAGATGATTACCTCCGTCTCAGTTAATTCTCACGATCTCGTCATCACTCACAAAAATCCTATTTGGATACAACGAGCTAAAGTTTAACCAGCTAAATTTTGATGGAGTTTAGCTGGATTAAACAGCTAAAAATTAGCTACTCTCCTAATTGAACCATCTGGATCCCAGACAGCTAAACAAACGTGGAGTTTTTAACAGCAGACCTGGATGCTGACCTGTCACACTATCACACTATAGAGGAAACTAGTAAAATGCGCTCCCCAAGAAAATATAGTGAGTAATAATAAAGAAATCGAATAATCCCCTCCCGGCTCCAGGCCTCCCTCCAGCACAAGCAAAGCGGTGAAGCCATTCCTCGTCATAAAGGGCAGCAGGATCCCCCAAAACCAAACCAGCTGCCTCCGTCCGCACCCACCATTTCCTCCCCCAAACCACCATGGACTTCTCCGCCGGCGGGAGCGGGAGCGGCGGCAGCGGCGGAGACCCCGGCGACGGCCGGGCGCAGGCGGAGCGCTGGCTGGAGATCGCCGAGAAGCTCCTCGCGGCTCGCGACCTGGTCGGCTGCAAGCGTTTCGCGGAGCGGGCGGTGGAGGCGGACCCGCTCCTCCCCGGCGCCGACGAGCTCCTCGCCGTCGCCGACGTCCTCCTCGCCTCCCAGTCCATGGGCCCCATGGGCCACCCGGACCCGCTCGCCCTCCTCCAGCTGCCGCCCGGGGCTATCCCCGACCAGGCCGCCGTCTCCCGCGCCTTCCGCCGCCTCGCGCTCCTCCTCGGGCCCAGCAACTCGCACCCGGGCGCCGAGATGGCACTCCGCCTCGTCAACGACGCCTACGCCTACCTCTCCGATCCGTCCCGCCGCCCCCCGCCATCCGCCAATCCCGCCGCCACTGGTATCCCTTCCTCCTCCCAGTATGCCGCCGCTGGCGCGGCCGCTCACGCCCCCGACCCGCCCGAGTTCTGGACGGCGTGCCCCTTCTGCTGCTACGTGCACCAGTACCCGCGCGACCTCATCGGCCGCGCCCTCAAGTGCCCAACGAGGGCTGCCGCCGCGGATTCGTGGCTTCTGAGATCCCGACCCCACCCACCGTCGTGCCGGGCACTGAAATGTACCACTGCGCCTGGGGCTTCTTCCCCCTCGGATTTCCTAACGCCGCCGACCTGGGTGCCAACTGGAAGCCGTTCTACAAGGTGTTCCCCTGGAACACGTCCCCCAGTGGCCAAGGTGGTGGTCGTGGTAGGGGCCAAGGGAGCCGTGGTGGTAGGCAGCCACAGAATGACAGTGCTGCTCGTGGTGGCTCCTCTAGAGGTAGGATCAAGAAGACCACCGCCCGCAAGAAGGTCGGGGCAGGGCCCAGGAGGCGTCTTGGTGGTGGTGTGGAGAGCGGCATTGATTCTTCGATGCTTGGTCAGGAAGGCTGGGCTGGGGATGAGGACGGTGGAGATGGAAGGGCTGAGGAGGTGAGGGGAATTAACATAAATGAGGCGGCGCAGGCTACAGATGGCACTGGTAGGGTCAATGTTAGTGGTGCTGGCGGAGTTGAAGAGATGAACTTCCATATTGATGTTGATGCAACAGAGGATATATTGGGGAATTTGCACAACCTGCCCTTCTTGAGGGTCGACAATCTTGGGCGGATGATTTAGTGGCTGTTATCTTTTGCTGGGCTAGAAAAGTATTGTATGATGAGCCAGGCCGAAACAGATGTCTGAGGGACTGGCCTTTGCTGTTCAAGTGTTCATTTTATTGTAACTGTTCCATCCCCTGTTATGTCATGTTGTAGCTGTAGACTTGTAGTCTACCTTGTACCTGTAGTTCCTTAGCGACTTAGCGTTGGACAGGGCAAATTTGTATCTCCAGTTGATGGAGTTGCATGCCCTTTGCCTTAGCAAACAAACTTGCGGAGTTTTCTGGTGATGGAAATAATGCTTCACAGGTTGGACTGGCAATGCTTACCATGCCACTTTTGGGTTTGTTTCTCGCATGGTGACACAAAATGTTGCTGAGATTAAGTAAGTGAATTCTGTTCTGCTTTCTGAGTTCGGAAAAACTTTCTTGGCTACAACAGAACTAGTCTTAGTTATGATAACTTATTGATTCGGTAATGATCATTACATTGTTCTGCTGTGTGAAGTTGACACTTGATACCTCTGGTTTTTTTATAGCCTGCTACCTGCCTAGAGTTGCATATGTTAACTAATGAGATATATTCCATTTCCCATTGATCTGTTAGCAATATTTATACCACTTTCGTCATGATATATTCATGTGATACCGATTATTGTGTAGAGGTCATATGCCTACATGTGAAGTGAATGATCCATTATCAGATACATATGAGTTCTCAACTTGTTGCTTGATGTCATAGTTTAAGTTTGCTCCTACAGAAGATAGGATTCAATGATGACATGTCACAAAAGATTAGGTGTGATTTGTCTATTAGTTGGATGAGATATTGTCTTGAATCAAAAGGGCCTCAAGAACAACACATCCTACTGCCCTTTATGTTAGCACCATTTCAACAGTGTATTTACCCATAAGAAATGGGTTAATCCCATAAGACTATGCTAAGTAGTAAATACAAATGCTTATCTTTCCTGTATCATTTAATCTTTGAAACACATGCAGAACTTGTTCTAGATAATCTTTGCGATAGCATGGAATAGAAATCATTTACTGGGGTGCTTAACATAGCAAGGGCTTGATGATTTAAAGTTACTCATGTTCATTGTTGCTGAGTATCCATATTAATGCAGAAGGCCATAGATCATTTGGTTGTCGTAATTTTTCACTGAGAAAGAACAAAGCAGTGACTTTTCATCCGGGGAATTTGCATTCTGTTATCTAGTTTAGCCCTGAACCTGTCCTTGAAAACTGTGTTTTGGAAAGCCACTTGCCTTGGTTTGTTCTATAATATACTGTCTGTGTTTATGTGCTATGCTAAGCAAGAGTGTTTCGAATTTAAAGCAGTTCTCTGAATGATGCAAAGGCATTGGTTTGAGGCTGCACATCCACATCTATGGAATTCTTTTAGCAAACATCTTATCGTAGCCAAGCAGTAGTTAAGATTAACTGTTTTACTTATTGACCCCCAAGTAGAACCCTTTGAAACACGACTAAGTATTCTGTGGTTTCTTTCAGGTAGATGACTGTTTTGTTTGTCAACCCACAGTGGGTTGTCCATACCATGAAGGAACCAAAATGACTTGGCCGGTTGGCCCAGCTTAGTGGGGATATCAGCAGCCCTAGTCTGAAGGGCGAATTCCTTTTGCTGCTCTGTCTGAGGCCTTTTATCCCCATGTCTGGGAGAGAAACCTATGCAAAACTCTGCTATGAGTTTGCCAAGAAATGCTAACTGTAGTTATGGTTTCAGCAATTTCAGGCTCAGAAGATTTTAACTGACTTATGCTTATTTATATTTAAGTCGAATGAAACTTGAAGGTCAAATCGTGACCGATAGTGGTGACTATTTGGCTCGCTTACTCACATTCTGAATGGGAATGGTTGCGATTGGATTTCGTTATAGTATATGGGCCCGTTTGGATCCTTAGGCTAACAATTAGTTGCTAGCTCCCAAAACACTGGCTAAGATCCTGTTTGGATTCCCGGTTAATATTTTACTACTCCCTCAGTGTTCTAAATTATAAGATGATTTGTTTTTAGATACATTTATTTTACTATGTATTTAGATATAGTAAATACCTAGGTGTATGACAATTGTATCAAAAAAACAAAACATCTTTAATTTAGAATAGAGGGAGTAGCTAACAATGCTTCTCTCTATTTTAAATTATAAATTGTTTTGGCCTTTCTAAGTATATTGTTTTCCTAGATACATAGAAAATCTATGTATTTAGGAAAAAAATATGTATCTAGAAATTCAACTTGTAATTTTAAATGGTAACACATTTGCTGGTTTTCTTAGGGTAACACAAACCTAAAAGTAAAAGGATTCAAACTAGGCCTTATGTGATGTACTGATATGCATGTTCGTTTAACTTATTAGCTAACTTATCATTTATAGTATAGTATTTTTTTCCTCACAACAAAATAGCCAAAGTTAGCTTATTTTCGGCTTATGGCTGGAAGCCTAGGTGGAAGTGGCTGGAAGCCTAAGTGGAAGTGTGGTTTCCTGAAATTGGGAGACCGGACGTGAGAGCACATTTTCTTTTACGTGAGCAATGGTACATGGTAGCGGGCTAATTCGATGTCAACACACAAAATTTGCTGCGAATTCAAACTTTAATATGGTCATGTTTATCAGCACTACTCCAACACTATTTTTCAATAAATGAACAGTGTCTTCCTCTCAAAACAAATCAGCATAAACATTCAACAAAGCCAAATTTCAGCGAAACGAATAGAACGATCCCCATAAATTTCAACATATGCACATAATTTGGTGCAAATTCAAACTTCAATGCTATGCCCATAAATTAAATCCACGAAAATGGGATGTAGTAATTCCTTCTTTGCCTTTTTCTTTGCTCTTTTTATCACTTACAAAGAACATGTCATAAGTACATGGCTCTCTTTGACCCTCTCTATGAAAATTCAAAAGCATCATATACATGTATGCTCACGAATCGCGATCTTTAGGTACATATGAATGCCAACTCTATAAGATCAAACGAATCACCTCACCATCACCGAGGAGTAACCACCCAACCATTTCTTGCAGCACCGTGGGTGGTCTGGAACGATAATCCTTGTAATCACAGAATGCAGCAAATGGCTGCTTATGCGATACAAAAGAAGCCCTCCTATCCAATGATTTGTTCTTTAACAAAATCATCTGATCGCAGCTGCAAGCTTACCATTCTAAATTTGCCCAGGTACACCAGCACGAGCCTGCAGTGTCTCGGTACGTTTGCTTTTTTCCATTTGTTCCACCAGCCAGTCTATGCCAGACTTGATCCCCCTCCTGCAAGACCAGTGTCACATTAAAACAATATAACAGACCTTTAAAAAATCATGCAGCCAGTAATCAACGGGTCATGTTGAAGGCTTCTCAGTTCTGTAGTACTCCATTCAAACATATAAACCCTAATTTGTTTTGGAAAAGTCAAACATACTTTGACCAATAGGTATGCTTAATCTATAAATTTGTACAATTAGACTCATATTTCAAAGTGCTTTCCACGATATTAATTTTGTATCTAACATGATATATTATGTTAAAAACTATTATCAAAGTTTGGTTTTGAAGAACGAGTGAAAACAAAATATGCCTTGTATTTTTTAACTGAGGGAGCAATTAGCATGAGCACACAGCGTATGCTTCAGCATGAGCATGAACAAGACCATCAATGTAGTTACTATGAGACAAATGTGTAAAATTTTTTGCATGCTTGACTAAAACTGCCATTTCTTTAAAATTTCATGGGGAGACAAATTTCCTTAGGAACCAGTTGGGTTTCTGTGCTCACCCATCATATGCAGATATAGCCTGAAATGTATATGGCCTCTCATCCAGTTCTTTATGCAGAAATTTAGCCAATTCTTCATCATCAATGGCCCCAGGTAAATCCTAGACAACGAAATTCAGAAACATGAGAACAAGAGGCAAATAATTAGTAAACAATTTGATAAAAGAATGTGGATCCAGTTTTACAAAAACAGACCATACATATAATCATTGGTTGCCATGTGATTTTTTAGGCATTTTTAATTGATTTAAAAAGTTGACATTGTTATATGTTATTTGATTCTGGAAACTCAACCATTCGTTAAGAATCCTCAATCGAGTGTACATGTGTGTTTGTGGAAGTATGCGGCTGTACTGTGTATTTGGCAATTCTAGAGTAAGGGATACAGACATGTGTTCATGATTGCCACAAAGATATCTCACAAAAAATATTATTCAAACTCCAATGATCTCTCACATTTTTCAGGACATGCTTTTATTGAATAAATGGTCAAAGTTTTATGTTGGGCAATGAAAAAAACTAGTCTGATTGACCTTTTTTTTTCTTGTTTCATGAATATGAAAATGTTTTAAATGCATGTCAAATTGTCAATGTGGTACATGTATATCTGTACATTAATGGGCCAAAACATCTGGTATTTTTTTTCCCTCAAACATGCAGGAGACCTGTATGTCATTGTATTAAAGAAAACATATGGTATTCAACCTCACAATGGTGTATACGCTCTTTGTAATATAAGAATTTAGATTTGTATGCCTCAGCGTGTGCACATGACAAGAATGTTATTTTAAGTTTCTAACTACAATGCCAACTTTGTTTTAAGCACTGAATCTTTCAATCCTAATTATGTCTTACATATAGAAAAAAATATTCTTCAAGATATTACATGAAAGTGGAAGTAACTCTTCACCTGTTTGTTTGCAACTATCAGGAGTGGTGCTCCTCTCAGATGCTCATGGCGGATAACCTTCTCTGAAGTGAGAAATTTAGGTTAGCTTCTCTAGGATGAGTTTTCATCTCGTTTACCAGAAGAGACAATAAATCTCAGCAATATCTTCTCAAAAAATCTAGCGATAGCAATAAACAAGTAGTTTATAATTAACAGAAATAAGAACTAGCTTACCCAGAGCTGATTTGGAATCTTCAAATGACGATGCAGTGGCAGCATCAATAACATACATTATGGCATGAGCCTCTTCATAGTATTTCTCCCAGATCGTTCGTAGGCCAACCTGTCAAGCAGGTAAGTGTGTCAAAAAACTGAACTTATCGCATGGAAGCTTATAGTACTGGCATGCAGTGGTATTGAGGTTAGCTTTACACTAATTCATGTAGCAAAGAGAGGTGATTCTCTTCTACTAGTCACCCAATTCCTAACCATCACATTTTATATACATGAACATAACAGATAACTCCAATATGGGATGATATCTCATGTTTCTCCAATTATTTCCTCCTTCATCAGGCCTCAAGCAAATTCGTTCGACACACACATAGCACATTGTGAATGTTAGTCAACAGAGCAATTATTTTCAGTTAACGACAAAGATTCACTTTCAGTGTACCAATATAGAGCAATTTAACAATGAAACTTCCATTGAGCATGCAATATAATTCTCCCGGAACCCCAAACGTGCTAGGTTAGTAACCACATCCTAGTTATTTGTTTTTATAACATGCATTTCCCAGATATTAAAAACCCTGAGATAACACTGAACATGATGCCAATTCGATTAGCTAGATAACATTCAAATATCAACCATTGTAGAGTGAACCATGGCAGCATAGGGCTTACTATGACAACAGAGTCCATATGCGCTAGTAATCTTACCTGACCACCAAGGTCCCAGAAAACAAGTTTCGCCTTTGCATCTTCAATGCGTCCAATGTTTAGTCCAACTGTTGGAACGACACGATCAGGTGGAAGTCCTTCCCCCTTCAGATACATTGATTTCAACTTCTCCAGCAAAGTCTATGGCAACAGTTCCAGAAACATGTCAATACTAGAGATCACACACAAAGGTAAAGTGTTCACAATGTAATGCAGGTAACAACATCATGATAAGCAGAATAGGAGCTGAAGCATGCGCAGGTATGGGAAGTCAGAAATCTGTCGAGACTCAAGCGTTGATAAGTTTAAGTAATTCGACAACATGGACGATAATGTTGTGTAATAAGTATACCAATTTCTTTTCAAAAAGGGAAATAAAGGCTGAGAGAAGATACCGTCTTGCCAGCCTTGTCAACACCAAGAATAAGAACACGGAACTCGTCCTTGGTGAACACATACTTCCATAGGCCATAGAACAAGGAGAACATTGCCCAAACCCGGTGGGTCCTGTCACAGAGGATTTCCCGCTTATCCGGCGATACCCAATCAGCACGTCACGTCCTGAAAAGCAATCACACGTCACAAATATTTTTCTTCAAATCAGTAACAGTAAGCAACCAAAGCAAGAAGGCTCCCCAAATTGCCAGACACAAAACTAGAACCATCCTCATAGTACAGGGCCGCAGTATGATCGACATTTCCAGTGCAGAAAGGATAACATATCCCAAAGGGACAATCAAATCGTAACGACCCCTCGAATTGGGCGGAATTGTGAGGGTGAGAAGGCAGCCACACATTGCAACACCCTTTTAGCCCCACGCCACGAGCGATTCAACCTACGGGGCACAGGAACGCGTCGAATACGACGGGACTATCGCAACCAGGGGGAAGCCCAATCCACAACGAATCGTATCGATCGAGAAAGAAAGGCGAATAAGAAAAACATGTAGGCGCGCTCGAGATAGCATTGGCGGGAACAGAGAGGGGGAGGGGATGCGGAGATCTGGACCTCTCACCGGAGAGCCCGACGATAGTCCGACTCCGCGACCGGGCTGCTTCAGTCGTGTCGACTGGAGCGCGGGAGGCGGGTTTTGTGCCGTCCGGCGGGTGGGAGCGCGCCCACCGGAGTTAGGAACTGCGGCACTCCGTCTCGCGCCGTGGGGCTCGGGTTTGGTTGACTCGACAGACACCCGCTCCGCGTCACGGACAAGTGGGCCCTTAGTAGGAAAGTGCTTCTTTGCCGGTATTGCCAGTGGCGGTGGGTCCGGGGAGAGCGTGCTCACCCACGTACTGACCACCGAGAGGTGCTGCTCGGACTTTGGAGACGTCGCGGTGGGCGAGTTGGCCCCCCACGCAGGACCCGTGGGGCCATGATCGGTGGGGCCCTGCAGGATGCCGGGACGGGAGGTCCGCCCGGTCAGTGAGGTTCACATGTCGGTGTGACCTCTCGTGGAGAAAGACGGGACCACCATTTGAGTACTGAGTACGTAGTGTAACGGTACCAGTGGTTGACCCGCTAACACCGGGAAGGCAGACTTGCGCACCAATAGACGATTTCGGTACTTGTGTCCAATCTACGTGCGTCAGTCAAAGTCTATGAATCTATGATGATGTCAAAAACAAAAACAAAAAAACGTTAATACTCCCACTTGTTTGAAGCCCTTCAACGTCACCTCGTAGCTTCGATGGTAGGAGATGATACCTCGGGTTAAAATCTTATAATCGGAAACAAAGTAGTGTTACTTCTTGTCAATCACATGTGAGACCAACTCTATTATATTGTCATAGGTCTTATTATATTTCTTCCGGGTCATGGGCTAGAGTAGTTAGTTCTTTCAATCTTAAACATTTTTGGAAATTATTTTGTCAATCTAAAAATATGCGGGGAGTGCCCGTATATAAATTGATTTCTTTCCGTACTAAAAGTATTGTGTATCTCATACTTTAAATAAGTATATAGATACATGTAGGTTTTGCACCGCCCTAGTTATTCAAAGGTCGTGTTTGATTTTCTTTGTCTCACCGTGTTGACACCGTTTTTTGGTACGTGTCAATATGATCTAAGGATTGTGCCGATCAGCAAAAGGCTAGTTGCCGTTCCTTATCGGCATTGGGATATTACCGGTCAGATTGCCAATAAAGGCAAGAGTGTTGCTCATGCAGACAGAGACTTGTTGCCGATTGAGGCAGGAAGACACTGTTGATGAAGGCAAGGGGATGTTGCCGACAGGAAGAACATTGCCGATGAGAATTGAGGCTCATTATCGATATGATGAAGGCAACAATGTTACTGATGGAAGCAAGAAAGCGTTGCCGATGGGAGCCAAAACCTGTTGCTGATATGAGGAATATTGCCGATGAGGACAGAAAGCTGCCGATGAATGATGATGCCGATGGAAGCAGGATGAAGTGGCTGGCGTCAGCAGAGAACTGCCGATGACAATAGAAGAGAAGTTGCGGATTGAAGGAAGTCTGCCGATGGAAGGTTTCATCGTGAAGGAGATAGATATGGAAGCTGGTAATTTCATGCCAGTATTAATAGATTTATTTCGAGTCCGACTCTTACGCGAGTCGTTTGTTTCCTTTAGCGTGAGTCGTTTATTTCCTTTAAAATATGAGTTTTTGTTTAGGAAAGGTACGAGTCGTGTCTATCTACAACTCCTTTTGCCGGAGTATAAATATGTATCTAGAGGTCGTGAAAAATCATATTCAAGCATATCAATACAAATCAATTACTTTTTTATCTACTTTACCAGTAATTTATCTTTACCGCATTAGGTTTAATTATCTACGAGTTCTTTCAATGCTTTGATGGGTTGCATCTCATCGACCTCCATCAATCTTGCAAGTTCCGTGTTTTGAGCAATCAGAGCTTTGACGTCCGGGCGCATCGCTATCGTCTCGTTCTGCTATTGTTCTAGTTATCCTTGATCAATCTGAGCCTTGGCGTCTGGGCGTATCGCCGTCGTCTCGTTCAGCTTTGTTCTAGTTATCGTCCCTGTCGATTAACTGGTCAAATCGACTGGCACACCCTCGGATATCAAATTCGGGTGTAAGCTCGAGGTGTTCGCAGATCCTCGACGACTTTTTGCGTCAACACACCGACGCTAGGCACAACGAGGTTGTCAGCTCGGACGAGCCAATTCAGCTCGCTTGAGCTAGCATGGGCTAACCTCGCCCACAGAAGCCTATGAGTCACACTTGATTGTGAGAAAGGAAGTTGGTCCATGACAATAATATTGAGATCAATAAGAAGGCAATCATATTTAAGGCATTGGAGGAACTTTGGTTCTTCTTGATGGATTGTGCGGTGAGATATCATAGGCTTTACACACTAACACACTGTTAAAAAAATAGGATTAACTGGATTCGTGCCATTACAAAAATCGTGTTTATGAAATTTACCATTACAATTTGTCTAACTCGAAATTTGCCATTGCGATTTCACCTGTACTCGAGTCTTGCCAATTTCTACATGTGGCCATTGTTTAGGCCCACTTGTAGGTTGTATGCACACACAGGAAGCTCGTATGGACGACATTTGACCCCGGCCATGACCCAGCTCGTGGATGTCATCTCCATTCCGTCTCCTTCCCTGCCCCTTCTCCACGAACCCTAAATCAGAGATTTTGGCGGTGGCGGTGCACGCGAATCGGCGGCGGCAGCGTCGGTGCATGCGAATCGGAGGTAGCGGTGTTGTTGGTGGTGGAGGCTTGGCTTGGCTCTGCCCCTGTCCTTGTCTGTGCGGCAATGGTGGCTAGATGAGCTCCATGGCGCTGGTCCCAGGAGCACCACGACGACGATGGAAGGCACTGAAGATAGGTGTGCATCTGACTGAATCCCTCTCGACCTAACCCAAGATGACAAGACTTAGAACGGGTAAATCCACCTCATAATGTAGTAGATGTGCCACATTTAACATTTTTACCTTTCCATTTGTATGGTGATAGGCCCGATTTCTTCACGCTAGAGCTGAAAGTGGAAGGTTTCTGTACAACAGATGCCTTCGGTAGAAAATCATACAAAAAGGCTGCAATTATTAAGTGGGATTTGGAGATAGGCTCTTTTACTCTAAAGATGTTGATGACCAACTTGTGCAATGAACTGAGATGGTCTTGTAACCAACCTGCATGCGTGTGGTTTTTTGACAAAAATCCACGTGAAGATGTCAAACTACTCCATGAGGAGCAGATGGCAGGACTATTTCTCATGTATAAGAAAGAGATGTGTTGCCAGTTTGTAGTTGGAGTGTTTGACAAAGAGGTGGGTGTAGAGCATGAATTTGATGAATTAGAGGCTTTGTGTATGATTCCACATGATGATCCTAGGATTAGTAAAAACCCAGAATGTTAGCGTTTAAAACCCCACTGCAGCCAACCAAAGCACAACACCCAATGGTGGTACTACCCAACCCATAGGAGATGATTCAAACCTTGAGGGTGAAAGGGAGCCTGATATGTTTGACAATGAGGAGGAGTATCTTGGTGTTGATGATGAGCACATTTACATTTTAGTCCCATGTGCATAGACAAATTTTGCTGACAATGTAGAAGTTGTTGATGATTATATTTTTGATGATGTTAATGTCGAAGGAGGAGTTCCTCTCGAGGCAGAAGTCAATGATGCAGATCCTCAAGACATAAATGTCATGCATGATCCAGAAAACCCCAACATAGTGAAGGGGGCCTTATTTCCTAACATAGTTTCATTTAGGAAGGTTGTGAGGCATTATGTTGTGACAAGGGGTTTTGAGTTTACTGACATCAAGACTGACAAGACAAGATTCATTGCTAAATGTAAAGCAGAGGGTTGTCCTTGGCGGATACAAGCTTCTAGAATTTTTATGGTAAAACAATAGAGGTAAGGAGTACATGCTGGTTTTGATTATTATATTTTTTATTATATTTTTGACAAACTTTGCTGAGTACATGCTTCCAGAATTTATAGTACAAACTTTGCTAACAATGTAGAAGTTGTTGATGATTATATTTCTGATTATATGAACTATTCATGTTTTTTAGATTAAAGTGCTTCCTGTTGATCATAACTGTCCCACAACCAAGCTCAGGGAAGGGAAGATGGCTTCGCAAGGGTGGTGTGCAGATAGACTGACCTATTGGCTAAAGAAGAACCCTAACAAAGGTCCTAAAGATGCAAAGGACAAGTTAGAGGGTGATTATGGAATTACTTTGAAATATTCAAAAGCATAGTCTGGACTGAAGCTAGCCCTAGAGCAGGTTCATGGTACATATGAGGAATCTTTTCAACTTCTATTTAATTGGAAATCCCAAATTGAGATGAGTTCCCCTAGAAGCATCGTAGAAATTGAGTTAGAAGGTACAAAGAAGAAGATATTTAAAAGGATTTTTGTAGCTCTAAAGCCATGTGTAGATGAGTTTTTCAATGGTTATAGACCCTTTGTGGGCATAATTGCCTCTTGCTTGAATGGACAGAACACTAGACAGTTGGCTTCAGCAACTAGTGTTGATGGCCATAATTGGTTATATCATTTGGTATTTTCTATTTTCACTCAAAGACTCAGAATAATTGTAAATGGTTTTTACACAAGTTGCGTACAACTATAGGCTTACTAGAAGGCCTTGTAATATGTACAGACGCTTGTAAAGGGTTGGAAATTGCAGTGGGCGTGGTATTCCCAGAAGCAGAGAATACAATGAGTATGAGGCATTTGTATTCAAACTTCATGAAGCACTACACTAGAGATGTATTCACTGGCCATTTATATCCTGCAGCAAGAAGCTATACCGAGGGTCTTTTCAAGTGGCATATGCAGAAAATTTATGAGTTTGCTCATGATGTTATAGAATACCTACAACAATATCATGGCATCTTGTGGTATAGATGTGGATTTTCAGAGAAAACTAAATATGATTATTTGACCAATAATGTGTCTGAGAGTTTTAATGCTCAGATCAAGAAGTCAAAAGGCTTGTTGTTGCATGAATTTCTTGATGGTATTAGAGAGCTCATCATGGAGAAGAGGTACATAAGGAGGAAGATAGGGAGAGAGTTGCAGGAGGGCATCCTTCCTGGTGTCATCAAGGAGCTAGATACAATTAGTAAAAACCTTAAAGTTGTCAAAGTTACAAGGAGTGACGAGGACATAGCTGAGGTTACTTTGCTTGATAACTACAACAACCAAAAGAGGCACTCAGTGGACCTACAACACCATTCATGTTCCTGTAGGGAATGGCAGATCACAGGTAAGCCTTGTAAACATGCTTTGGCATGGATACTTTCCAATAGAAGGATCAAAATTTCTGATTTTGTGCACGAGTATTATTCAATTGCTAGATTTAGGGCCGCATATGCAGCTAGAGTGGAGCCCATACTAGATAGAATACAATGACCAATGGTTGATCTTGGCTTTAAAGTTTATCCACCACTGATGGGTAGGTCTGCTGGAAGACCCAAGGTACTGAGAACCAGAGGATGCTTGGAGACAAAAGCAAGCAAGAAGAAGGTCAAATGCAAATGGTGTGGAAATTTTGGTCACTTCTCTAATACTTGCAAGCTACCAGAGCAAGGTGGAGATGAAGAAGCTGCAACAGGCTCACAAAACAAAATGTTGCTTCTCACCCCTTTTTCAGATTTCTAATTTTGTTGCTATGTGTAGTAACATGAAATTGCTCCTGTTACAGGAAGAGGCAGGAAACAAAAGATGGTGGTGGACCATCTCAAGTGAAGAAAAAGGCTGCAACAAAGAAAAAGAAGACTCCAAAGAAAACAACAAGCAGATCAGCATGCTAAACTTTCTCCATGTCAGTTGTTGCATTCTTATGTGTTTTTTCAGTATACTACACTGCTAGCTCAAAATGACAAGAATTATGGCCTGCAAGATGGAATAGTTCAGACTTTCAGGGTTCATATACCTAGTTAAGAGCTTGTTGTAAGACATCGTTTAGTGCTTTCTCATTAGCTATGCAACATTGCTTCTTCCAATTTCAGTCATTAGGTTGCATGGAAGGGCTTCAATTTTCATATAATTGGGATTATTTTTCTTAAGAGATATAGATTCATATTTCAGTTATTCTGTCCTTTTTTCCATATTCATATTGGCTTTGCATCTACTTAAGAAGAAAACATTGTTAATTTATTTGCGATGCATCAGCATGGTTTTAGTGTTTCTACTTGTGCAATGGATTTTAGTGCGTGACAACGTAATTTCACGGGTTTTACACGGATTTCAGCACATGAGCCTTCTGGACACAGGATTTTTTTTGATAAATTCTGGATGCAGGATTTAACATATATCCTCTTATGTTGAGCTGATATTGAAAGAAAGTGGATGATCAAATAAAGGAACAACGACATCCTTGTTGTAGCCTGCTTCTTTAGATCCCATCTCTTCACACCACCTGCATTTGGTGGTAAGGAAGTATGCATTCTACTTTCTTTTCAACTACTGGTGCCGGCACTCAAGTTCTTATGTGAAACATTGGTGGATCAACAAGTAAAAAAGTTACAATATTTCATAAGACAGTAACATCTCCACCTTTTTAAAATCAAGACAGTAACAAGCACCATATTTTCATAATAGAGTTTCGGACTCCCATTTTTATATTAGAATAACAACAAAAACATGGAAGTTTTTTTGGGACGAAAGAAGAATTATATTATATGAAACATGGGTACATCAATACGTTACATGCACTTTGCAATACGAAATAATACCCATTTTGTGAATAGCACAACTCAAAACTAACCTGTTAATCGCTTTGCAGTGTAGATGACCGCACATGCAAACAGTCGGCAAATCGTCAGAGAACAACTGCCCAATGAACTACGAGCAACATTTCTATAGGTGGAATTGAGGATCTTATTCTTCTTTCTGGTGTCTTTCTTCTTCTTCTTTCTGCTACCGAAGAACGAGGAAGACTACTCTGAAAAATATTCTACCTATTCATCGTGGTCAGAATTATTTTTCAACGACGTTATTTTTCTGCTAACAAAGAAAAGTCCGGAGAAAATTATTCCTTGACAGCGACATCATCTCCGCATTGATGCTGCCACCGGAAACAAAAATTTTCGTGTCGTCATGTCGATTAAGATGGTGGCGCCAAAATTGTTGTCCTAGTCTTCAACGAAGCCGCCATGGAGAAGACAAATTTGCCCTTCTCCTTCACCATTGCCGGAGAAGAGAAGAATGAGGAGATAAAACTCCAATACCAAGAACTTTGGCATGGAAACCCTAACCCTAATGACTGAATCTACTAGAGAAACTTATTAAAATCAATGGATCCCCACTCCCTTCAACCTCCGGTGAGAGACCAGAGGGGGACCAGCAGTGGTGGACGGGGGAAGACGGTGGCGGCGATTGCTCACGCCCCTCCTTTCGAGCGGCCTATATGAATTGCTATTCCAAAAACATGGAAGTTGGTCATACAAGCTAAACACACTATTCGTTGGTAAAGACATTACTCCATAAGATAATTCTAGTGTTGTTTAAATTAGTCATACAAGCAGACAAGCTCAACACGCTACCTTTTATAGGAACCTGAATTACATTACTGCTACAACCATTACAGTACCTAGCTACCATCACTTCCAAACTAGGGCAGCAAAGACACCAATCAAGACACCAACAGACAATATTGCTACAAGTGAAAAATCAACCACAACCTGCCACTTTCTCTCGCATTGTTCCTCTTCTGGCATTATTTGACCTTGTTGCTTCTTCAGGTTCCAAACTTCAGTTGCAACGCTATCCAAAATTTGATTCACTTGGTTGAGTTCATGCCACAAAGCAACATATCCTTCATCAGACAATTGCATCAGTGTCATCGGATTAGAATTGGGAAACTGATTCTTTAGGCGTTGCTTCACTGCCCAAGCCTTGTACTCCATCTCAGACCGGATGAATGGACATGTAGTAGAATCACCATGTGTTCAAAATCAGTTCTATATCATACACAATACAACATTCATGAACAAGCTAACCAGTCATACACAATCCAACATTCATGAAAAAACTAACCATACAATGATTTCTCACCTTGATAAAGTACTGATCTTGGGTTTCTAGCTACTTGCTCTTAATCTGAACCAAAGGTATGAAGCACCATGGGCAATCTAGGAGGCCAGAACAATGCTCAGTTCTGCTAGCGCTCTCCATCGAGCTCGACACCGTTGCAGGGCCCTTCATCAGACTTCCTCTCAGCATGTTGCGTCAAGTAGATGAGGGCTTGACTATTGAGATCGATGAGGGCATGACCATTGAGATGGATGAGGGTCAGACCGTCGTAGTCCTCCTCTATCATCATCGATTCACCTATGCCGCCGCAAGGACAGAGTCGGGCCATGCCCAACAGCTCTCCCTCACCTCCACCACCACCAGCTCTTTCTCCATGCTGCCGCCACCTCTGATTCGCCGCTCTAGGGTTCGTGGAGAAGGGGCCAAGGAAGAAGACGAAATGGAGACGGTGTCGATGCGTTGGGTCAGGGAAGGTCAAATACAGTCTCCCTGTATGTACATATAGTCTGTAGGTGGGCCCAATCTATGGCCACATGTATAAACTTGTAAGACCCAAGTAGAGATGAAATTGCAATGTCAAATTTCAAATTAGATGAATTGTAATGGTAAATTTCAGAAACACCATTTTTGTAATTGCATGAATCCAATTAACCCAAAAAATGAGGTATATCACAATTTGCAAGCAAGCAAGCAAGCCCTTGGATACTATAGGTTCATTGAAAGAAAATCCATGACAAATGGAGGATCTCTAGTGAGAGGCTACTTCACACGTAAGAGTTGTTTAGGACTGCTTCACAAACTCCACCATAAAGCGGCTTCATAAAAACCTAGAGTTTACGGAGTACCTCTTTAGGTGCTCTCATAACTCCACATTTTTTCTTGAACAAAGTGCGTGGAGCTAAAATTGTTTGGATGAAAAACATGGAGCGGAGCTAAAAAAAATGGAGTAGAGCAGTTTGAAACACCCCCTTAGTATGGACCTTCTAAGCCCAAGAGATTATGCATGACATAGTTGCCCATCATTTTCACCATTTTTAATTGAGATAGTGAGCCCTCTTTAATTGATGCATACTTAAATTGAATGGTTATTGGGTGAAGTATGCAAAGGCATGGCAAAGAAACATGCATTTGGAGATGTTGTGGTGTGACTAGAAGGAGACATATAACCAGGTCCCATGGATATTGTGTGTATGACATCAAAGCAACACTATGGTCTCCTCTATGGCACCAAGGAAGATATGATTGGGTTCACTCCTATATAGCATAGGTTGTGCATGATGCACTTTGTAACCAATATTTGGCATCGGAAGAAGAAGTAAGTGGTGGAAAATCTTAAGGCTTTATGTTATGCATATGAGGAGACTAAATTTGATGAGAGAAACAAGAGCTAGCTAGACAAGATCATCATGAATTGATGAGGACACAAACAAGGGGAGGTTTCTGCATGATTGAATTGAACCAATCCTTTTACAAGCAGTGTGCCCTAGAATTTTGGGTGTGGGACCATACTTTCATCAATAGGTATGATGATACGTCTTCTTTCAAATAATTAGTACCAATCTTATTCCTAATATAGCTCAAATATGTTTGTCAACATTAGAGTTGTGAGGCTTTAAGCCATCAAAGCATCAAATAGCTAATGAAGACCAAGCATGCCGCAACTCGTGAAGTTTTCATTCCTATACTCCCTACCACCATTAGTCTATTATTTCTCTCATATCTTGTTATAGTCAATGCTTGTTCATGTATCGTTGGTGACACTTTAAAGTTATTTTATTGCTTTTATGATAAATAGGGGCATCTCTCCTCCCTTAGTTATCTTTACTCTTTTAGAAAAACATGGAGCATGATGGTGTTGCTAGTCTAATTTGGCTACATCTTATGATGATGTGTATTTCAATTTTTCATCAATTGGAAGAGATCATAAATTTCAAAAATATTTGTATCAGGAAGGATAGTGATAGTTTGAGGTCGTTAGATAGGGTGTTTAACCAGTTTCAACAAGACAAGTAAACTAAGATTTGGATTAAAATGTAAATGGAAAGTCTATGGACAATTTTTTCTTTTGCAACTGTGATATGAAAATGCATTATAGTCCCCCAACTCTTTATTTGGTGTAGGGATAGGGTAACTTGTCTTGCACTTAATCCTTTTTTAACATGTAGGAGAGCTACATTATCATATGTATTAAAACGAAAGATATGAGTGCACAAGGAAAAGTAGGACTAGTTTCTCCCACCAAAACACATCCATGACACACACACACACACACTAAACACACCTTGACACACCATCCACTATAACGACTTAGCTAAGAGTGTGTTTGTAGAGCAAGAAGGGTGACCTTATCATGAAACTACCATCGAATAGAACTCACATGCCCATTATATTGCAAACGACCTCCCTAGTAGCTCTTGGAAAATTTTCACTTTAGTTGATCACCACAGAACACACTCATTTGCCATGATTTGTAGCATCATCGTGACACTTGGTGTGCCTCTATTGAAGACAATAATCATATTCCTGTGTTTTTCCAAAAATATCCTAGGCCACTAGGATGCATGATGAGTGAGTTGATTCCCTATCTGAATGTTTTTGGCACTTCCTTGATCACTTGAAACCACCAATACAACTAGATAAACCTTAGGCATTCCACTTGGAACTACCAAACCCCTAGTCAAGGACTTTGCTCTTCTAATTTGCAGAATTGAAAGGAAACTCTCTGCCAGCTCTTTTTACCTGTCATACTCAGGGAGATTATAACTTATTAATTCAGTGATATCCTCCATGCCAACATACTTTATGTGCACCTTAAGACTGCCCAGGACAGTACTAGAAGACATTGATAAAATCAGGAAGAACTATCTACATAGAGAATTCAATATTAATGCCAAAGGCTACAATTTGGTTGCATGGGAAATGGTAACTATCCCAAAAAAATAAAGGTGGTTGGGTGTTCAAGATCTCTATCTACAAAATGATGCCTTAATGTTGAAGCACCATCACCAAATCTTCAACAAAGTGAATGTTCCATGAGTTCACTTAATCTGGAATACTTACTACAGAAGCAAGGTCCCTCACCTGTGCTCACCTAGAGGTTCTTTTTGGTGGAAAGATGTCCTAAAATTGATGGATAAATTCAAAGAAATTGCACATTGTTTGCCATGTATGGGGATACAGTAAGACTATGGATGGATGATGTTCAGCAACAACAACCTTTCCTTACCAAGTACCAAAACTTATATGTTTATGCAAACAACAGGAACATCTCTCTGAAGGAGGGACTAGAAGCAACCAACCCTTTGGATTTGTTCAGGTTGCCAATATCTAGGCAAGCTCACAATGAATTCATTGTCTTTAAGGATGAGCTTGATACTCTCAGGGAAGATATTAATGAAATAGATGTGTGGATTTACCACTAGAATGGTAGCCTATACACTTCTAAGCAGTGTTATAAGCACCACTTTCGAAATATCAACCCTGAACCCCCTTTTCAATGGATTTGGAAAGCTAGATGTATGTCAAAAATCAAGTTCTTTTCTTGGCTCTTACTGGTTGACAGAATAAATACAAGAGATCTTCTAAGGAGAAGACATAAGCATTTTGAAGACAAATATAATTAAGTTTCGTGTCTAGATCAAACTTTGGAAACTTCACATCATCTGTTTTTTAGTGTTCCTCTTGTATTGTTAGATCGTTCGATGTAGGCATCCAATGGAATTTGCAAGGTAGTGTATGTAAAATGCTAGAAATTTCCAAGGGCCATTCTTCATGGACCTTTTCATGATCACTGCTTGGTGCATTTGGAAGGAAAGAAATGACTTTATCTTTAATCAAAAGATCCCTTCAATGTCAAGTTGAAAGCAAATATTCGGAAATGAAGTTAAACTTCATCTCCTTAGACTGTTTATTGCAAAACGTGTTTTAATTATGAAATGGGTTAACAATTTGTAATAGTTTCTTTCTCTTTGGCCCATTTGGCATTTCCTCGGGCCTGTGCGCCATTCTTTTTTTCTTGTTTTAGGTAAGTCACAGTTTTCTCTCTCCCTCTGTTAGCATTCAGCTAACATTGTTGTACTTGTACTGCTACTTTTGTTCTAATATATTTACTGGGGAGTTTACTCCACTGTTTCTTTAAAAAAATACATCTAGATAAACGATTAACATTGGGCTCTGGTGTTATGAACATTGCCCATCCTAACTTTATTTTGAAGAATTAAGATTCTGACCCTATTGGGAAAAGATGTAGGAAACAAGAATATGTTGGATATATTATTCAACTTGGTCCCAGAGGTGGCTGGATGTTATAGGGCCTCGCTTGGTAAGATGATCAGTGGTTGTTTAAAGTAGGCCATATGAAGAATTTGCAGGTAAACCTTACTAGTTACAATGCAATTGTGGAACATTAATCTAGCGCCTTGTGATAATGGAACTTTGAAGAAAAAATTAAGGCAAACGCGTCAAGGTGAGAGCTTTCATTCACAATGTCACCAACAATAAATCACATGGTTTCCCACTATTCTTTATTCTTGTTTTACTGCTTGCCTTTTTTGGTTATAGTTTGATATTTATTGTGTGAGAAAATCATGGGTAGAGTTACAAAGATTTGACCTTCATTCATGATCTACAGATGCAATAGTTTAACCTGAATTTTATCTCTCTTTTTTTGTTGTTTCCAAAAGAATGTTGATCACGAGAGTGATGCCCTTTTCCAATTTGATATATGAAAAGAATAAAGAAAATACAAATTTAGTTTGGATTCTTTTGTATCCCATGGCTCTCAATATTTCCTATGCTTTTGAGATGCATTCAATAGGTAATATGATAGATTTTATAATTATGGGGAGTGTTTTGCCTTCAACTAGTATTTGTTTTGAGTGTTCTTCATGGACAGAATTTGAGTGATTTTGTGGAATTTAATTTGTCTATGCGACCATTGCCTAATTAAAATCCTTCATACAATTGTTTTCTTTACTTTTTAAAATGTTTCCTAAGACCATCTTATAAAATTTTGTTTATGTGCTTGTAAAATCATACATAAAGTGAATGTATACCTGCTTGGATAGTATTTTTCAAGGAAAACTCACAAGTGTACTGTCGGGTACGAAGGTAAGGGGTACCCTAAACCCTTCGATAATTTAACGCTAAACATAGCAACCATTTTTTAAACAGGAACCAACCCATTACTCAAGTCAGCGAAGAAGGGCCCGTCACACGAAGGCCCCCTGCACCGGCTACAGCAACCAGTCGTGGGCCGGCCTGCTTCGAGGAAAGTGACGGACGAGGGTCGAACGAACGACCCCGCCGCCTCCACCTCGACGCCAAGTGATGGACGAGGGGTCGAACGAACGACCCCGCCGCCTCCACCTCGACGTCAAATGACGGACGAGGGGTCGAACGAACGACCCCTCAGTCTCTACCTCGACCCTGGGTGACGGACCGAGGGTCGAACGAACGACCCCTCGGCTCCTACCTCGACCCCGGGTGACGGACCGAGGGTCAAACGAACGACCCCTCGGCCTCTACTTCGATCCCTCCAACTCCGCCTCTGCTCCGACCCTACCTCGACGCCGAGTGACGGAAAGAGGTCAAACGAACGACCCCTCAACGGGAAGCTCGATCAGCCCAACTGCTCCCGGCATGGGTTAAAGTAAATCTGCCTAACACCATGGGCGCCCGCGACCGCTGTCAAATCCATCAGCTCATCGCCATCACCCGGACCTCCGTCAACTATGCTGCCACTGTCGCCACGTTGCGAGTACGGACTCCAGAAGTACCCCTCGATAAATGAACAGTACAACCCTCGACGACACCTTCGGGAATACGACAAGGCTACCCCGGTCTCGACCTCACCCCTTGACCGGGGGGCTCAACCCCTCTCTCCAACAACTCCGGTATGGGGCCCGTCCCATCCGCCTCGTCCCGCTTCAGCTGTGGGATTCGTGCCCGCCTGCGGGAGCTGTGCAGCGACGTGCCGCGACGACTTCTACTGCCACCACGTCCCGGAGCGCCAGAAGAGTGGGAAGACCATACCGCCACAGTGATTGACGTCCCTTCGCCAGCACTGTGCCGCGGAGACGCCGCCCATACTACCACAGTTTAGGACCCTGTACCGTCGGGCCTCCCCTTGGTCTATAAAAGGGGGCACCGAGGTAGAAGAAGGGGGGGACCCCCCTCCTTTTTCGACTCTCCTGGGCCGAATCCCGGGGACTTTCAGACGACTCCATACTCACATCCCATACACCCCATCGCTCGATCGACCCCTCGGGCAACCAACCAACCACCTAGGGTAGCCCTGCTAGCCCTAGATCACAGCTCACTCTGAGCAACCCCGTGTAACTCAGCTTGTACCCCCTGTACGAGCACTTTGGGTGCGAGATAATACAAGTCATCCTCCCCCGCTGGACGTAGGGCCTTCCTTGCCCGAACCAGGATAAATCTTGTGTCCTTCTTGCATCACATCTGGGAGAGGGAGCACGCAATATACAAATTTACTAGTTGGTGGTCTTGACCCCCGGATCATAACACCGACATGTATGCAGAAATAAATCTCTTTGATTTGAATAATTCATGTTGCATATCTCTAAGCAGGAATTATGATGTGTATGTGTACTTAGTTTATGATTATTTTGTTATGTAGGCTCTCTTTGGAACCCTAGATTTTTTTCCGAAACCTTGCGCTTTTTCTATATATGAAATTGTACCGATTCTTATGAAAATACCTAAATTCCAAAGGAACCCACAATTTTAAAGAGAAATGAACTCCTTCAAACTTGTCTTCAAAATTAGTTTGGTTGAATTTTTTGATAGCCTTTCATAACTCTAAAGTCCACATGGACAAAGGAAAATCTAGTGGTGGGTGGGTGGGGCTCAAGCTCCCCCTACTGCTTCCGCGATAATATGAAGCTCGTCCTAATTTTTGTAGGTGAGAGAAATGAAGGGCTTCAGTGGGATGACTTGAACCCTCTCTTCTATAAATTTCTAGATCCGCACCTAAACATGAAAACATAAGTTTGAAGTTTAGCTTGGAATAACTAGTTTGAAGTTTGTGGAGACCAGTGTGCAGTTGTTGTAGCAATTACATACCTATTGAAGCTTATGGAGATTTTATTTAACTCCGTTCTTCATTATTGTTTTGTTTCTAAGCCTCTTTTCTTAGTCATACTATATGAAGCAATTTTATAACCTCACTTCTTACTTTAAATTGTTTTTATATTTTGGTTTTCCCTATTTTTGGTCAGCTTCTAACCATAAATATTAATTTGAAATGGTCCAATCAATTTATTTCTTCCTCACTACGAATAAACCAAATTTTATTACTAAAACGCAAAACAAAATACAAAAGTTTTTAGACACCTATTGAGTTTGAGACCCAAAAAACCAATATTTCCATCCAAACTGAGCACACAGGGGATCATCCAAAAAAAGCAACCCGAACAGCAAACAACTGAGGGTGCTCAAATATTGTTTGAAAGAGGAGGGTCTAACAAATATTCCAAAATGAAGGCAAAGGTGCTCCAAACAATAAAATGGACATTCAATGAAAAGATGAGATGTCCATTCTTTCTCAGTGAAAAAGCAAGGCACAAGAGTCATTACCTTTCCATTTCCTTTTTACTAGAATATCATCCTTTGTCAGAATTGTGTTTTGTGAAGTTAGCCACATGAAGATTTTTATTTTAAAGAGCAGCTTGGTCATCTAAATTTGTTTACTATTTAGGCCATAATTGTTATGGCACATGTGTGTACATAGATTTAACAGTGAACTTCCCAATTTTCTCAGAGTCCCAAATTGCCACATCCTTCTCTTCATTCACTTCGTATCTAAAGAAAAATGCATGCATCTAAGTTCTTTCATCTAACCGCCTCCTAAAATTTCAATCTTCAATTCTTATTGCACAAATCATTCACTGAGCAGATTGGTATAGATGTTATAAAGACCAGAGAATTTATCATTCCGAGATACTATCCCACACAATATATCATGCAAAAAAAATGATTTGTTGTTTCCACTCTCATTGATCCTCTTGGCCCTTCAGGTAAATGTCCATGATTTTAATCAGATCATTCCACACAAGGGAATTGTTTGCCTAATAAGATATTTGATGCATGCATTCGCCTTTCAAGTATATTTCTTGCTAACAATCTTCAACCATAGACCCTCTTCATGCTATAGCTTCCACCACATTTGCACAATCGACTTTATTCATTTTCCTTAAATTTTGGATCCCTAAATCCCCTTTATGTTTGGGTTTAGCTATAATATTCCATTTCACCCCTCCTCGTTGCCAAAAGAATTTTTTTTCTTGGTTAAGATTTGTCCATCTTCTCAATAATGGTCAAAAGCAGGACGTACATATACATGGCATAAGTTGGCATGCTACTTAAGGAAGAGTGTCGTAAACTTGTTCTTCCGCCAATGGAACAAACAACTGCCTTACCTTACTTCTATTGAGATCTGAATGAAATTTGCCTATTGTCTTTCTTGCAAATGTTTGACGATCAAGATTTGTGTTTATTCGACAACCTTTCCTAGGTTGTTTTGTTCACAACACGTATCACTTTGTGATGGCAGATCAAAATTTTGAAGGGAACTAACATTTGACGTGAAGTCATCATGCCATATATGGCTGGAGCCACATAGGTAGAAAATATATTACCTTACACAAACCCAAAGGCATGATCGATAGTATTATTTGTACCATTTTTACTTCCATATATAATTTGTTAGTAGTCGATGATACCATAATTTCATGACATTCTAGAAGTGATTCTGCAATTGATTGATATATGCGCTAATCAACTAAAAGAAGGGATATTTTGTTGTTGTGTAATTAAAGTTCGTTTGGTAGAATTAGGTCATAGTGATCCTCATGAATTTGTAAAGCCCCAAGCATGCATGACCCAATGTGCACAGCCATAGTGGTGAAGTGGCCCACTGTGTGGTTGCACAACATAGAAATGCATATAGAGGAGGGCTGGGTGAGGTTGCTGCCAAAGACGCCCTCTAGCGGCAGCAGCCACGCATCAAATGGGATGTTTCAACATGTGTTGCATTTTGGGCATGGCATTTTGGCGCCAAGCCAAGAAAAATATTCATGTGTTGCATACATTCACACGGTGAAACTATTTGTGGTATAAGATAGGCTAACTTGCCTTTAGTTTTCAAATTCCAAGTGAAATCATAAGAATTTGCTAGGAGAGTACAAATGCAAAATTGGCATATCTTGAAGATAGAAAATCATAAGAATCTGGAATACTATATTTTAATTTTCTTAGGTTGGAGGTAATGTAAAAATCTTCCAAGATCATTGACCCTCCATTTTTTCTATCATGGATGTGTTTTGAGTGGTGGGTGGAAGAAGGGGGTTATGAAAAAAATATAAAAAATATATCTTATATCTGCGAAATTTTAAAAATAATACATATTGTTGTCTTTTGGTACAACGACTTTCAAAAACCATCCACTAGGAAAAAAACTACTTTTGCAAAATCATCCACCAGAAAATGATTTTACTTAAAATATTATTTTTCAACGAAAATTGTTCTATGGGGAAATGATTTTAATGAAAATTGCAGAAATCAGTTTCCTGGTGGATAATTTTTGGAAGTTGTGCACTAGAAGATCACAATGTATTATTTTTAAATTTTAGTAGAGGTATGATATTAAATTTTCATAAAAATGTATTAAAAATAAAAAATGTGGAGAGGGGCGCTGCATTCCAAGCTGTTATTAATTGCTATAAGTATAGCAATATCTAACAGATGGAAGAAGACCACCGGATATACTTGGTGACAATAATGACCAATGGAAGAAACCCTTGGTATGAAGATATTCTGAGGTTAAACACCACAAGATCTACCATGATGTTTTAGGTGAATGCAAGTCACAAGGGCTGTAATCTCCTTCTAGAAAAGGCTGGCGCGCATCATGAATAGAACTCCTATATCACGTACGGGTCAAGAAATAAAACCATACATAATTGCTAGAGTAGTAATGCTAATCCTAGTCATTCAAATTCCATCATTGTTCCATTCAACTTCCTTAAAAAAATCATTGTTCCATTCAAAATTTTTCTTTCTTTGTGAACATTTTTCAAGATTTTGCCACATGTTTCAAGCATGCATTATTTATTATTATTGGAAAATTCCATGATCTTTCGAAAGATATCTCTTGGATCTCTGGCATGGATGTGCTCCATCTCTATCTCTAGTAAGTAATTAATTAGCTTAGCAATGAGTTGGATATCGCCACGAAGAACCACGCCTTGTTTGGAAGAAAGTTGATGAAATGCCAAATCTTGCTCTTTTTCAACATGTTGATTTGGGAATTTATTTGACAAGCAAACACAATGTGACTAGAATTAGCACACTTCTAATGATAAAATATAATCACATTTCAGCAGGCACAAAATGTTTGCTTACCAAAATTTAATCATGTTTTGATGTGCAGCATGATAGGGATTGAAAAAGAATGCATTTAAGAACTTGTAGTATCACTTTGATATATCAATTGCTACCATCAGCAACGTCAAACTAGGTAAAAATAATAATGTCAGCCACATCCCTAAAAAAATGACATATATCAAAAATCAATTTAATTTCAGAATATAGAAGATTTCATAGTCACCTTCAACATTAATTTTTTGACTCACTTCTTATAAGCCGGTGAAGCAGTATATAAAAAAAATCCAGAAAAAATCTACAGCAGCCATAGTATTAATTACACATAAATGCTTACCACCCTATAAAACCCATACCTTCACCTCTCTTCTTCACACCTCCAACAAGCAGCAGGCCGGTAGAGAGAGAAAGAAAGAGAGATGGAGAGATAGATTACCATCAGCATCTCATCTCCCCAACAATGGCATAGCCAAGGAGCTAGTTGGAATCTTCGGACCCTAGTTACTTATAGCTACCAGTTCCCAATCCGAGAATTGCCAAGAAAACACCTTTGTTTTCTTGGAGCAACCTTGCCATGGGCTTCCGCTGTGCCCGTGGAGGTGCCTCCTCTTTCCTGCTGTGTGAAGAGGACGTGGGGGACATTTTTGGGTGCAATGGCGACGTGGAGGAGCTTCCGGTGTTGGGGATGGACACGGCCTTTGCTGCGCTGCCATCACAGAGCGATGAGGTCGTAGCATCCCTGATGGAGAAGGAGAAGGAGCAGCTGCATAGTGTTGCAACGGGGGATTACCTTCAGAGGTTGTTGAGCGCTGGAGGACTGGAGTCATCTCATAGGATGTCTGCCATTGATTGGATAAAAAAGGTTACTGCTTTGTCTGCTTCTCGATCCATAATATATAGGATTTCTGGATTTCTATGATGCTTTCATGATTCATTTTACCTGTTCCATCCTAGTTGTTTCTGTGTTTTGCAGAAGCATTTGCATTTATTTGACTCCAAGTTTGCCCTCAACCAACCTTGGTTTCTTCAAAACAGTTTGAACTTGCTTGACCAAAACTTCGTTGTCCATATTAACTGAAATGTACGTGTACTACTTGTCTCTTCCATTTTGTATTGCAGGCCACAGCTTATCATGATTTTGGACCGTTGTCTGCTTATCTTGCCGCTAACTATCTCGATAGGTACCTCTCCACAAATAAAATCCCAGTAAGTTCTAAAAATGTACGCAGTTTATTTTTTAGTAAGCTTATATATGTCCAATCAGCATGTGATTGGCAGAGATCTTATGTGAGTTTCTTGTTGATGTACGTAGGCTGACCAACCCTGGATGCAGCTGCTGCTGTCCGTTGCTTGCCTAACCATTGCAGCCAAGATGGAGGAGACCGAGGTTCCTCGACGTCTGGACTTCCAACAGATCCAGGTGGATAGAGAGGTGAAGGTCTAATCTATATATCTCTCTTATGTGAACATGAATCTCCATTCTCTGAATAGCTTCACATATATAAGTTCTCTTTCTCGTTTGAGCAACGGTGTTCCTAAAATTTATATCTTTATTTATGTCACAGCAGGTTTCCAATGAGAAGTATATTTTCCATTTAGATGATATTCAGAGAATGGAGATTCATGTTCTGGGATCTCTGAAATGGAGGATGCAAGCTGTGACGCCATTCTCTTACATCAACTATTTCGTGGACAAGTTCACTAAGGGGAAACCACTAAGTTGCGGATTCATTTCTCGGTGTACCGAGCTCATACTTGGCACTCTTGAAGGTAGATCAGATTACTTCATGAGTGAATTGGATTGCCCATTTTTTCGATTCGATAAGCAAATATATATACATGATTGAAACATGCATCTATGTGTGCGTTTGATCTGCAGCAACGAAGTTCCTACAATTCAGACCTTCTGAGATCGCAGCAGCAGTGGTTCTATCAACGGCTGCTGAGTCTCAAGTCATTGCCTTCAGCAGCGCTCTTTTAGCTTCTGATATCCCTGTCAATAAGGTGTAGATCCTCTCTCTCTCTCTCTCTCTCTCTCTCTCTCTCTCTTGAAGGTTTAGTATTTTTATTGTATTTAGTTATGTATTGCATTTACATTGTCTCTAAAGAAATGTCTGAAATTACATCTCTAGGAAAATGTAAGGAACTGCTATGAAGCAATGCAAGAAGTGGGATTAGTGAAGAAGAAACCAGACTACAGTGTGATGAGTCCATCTCGCGTGCTGGATGCCTCATGCTTCAGCTTCAAGACTGACGATAACCAGACAGCAGGTTCATCCCAGGGAAACAACAATGACGACTACAACCAAGCTTACGCTCCAGCTAACAAGAGGACAAGGCTAGACATCTAGACTCAAGACAGAATTCATGAGATCATAATAATAGTCGTTGACAGATATACAAAATACAAAGTTTTTTTTGGTAAAGGATACATAGAGTTAAATTTGATTTTGGCTAGACATTTCTGAGTGCTTCTCAACTCAAAAGAGTCCATATGGAAGTGACATGGTAACAGCAAGCAAAGGAAGACTGAACTGTTATGAGCAAAGCCTGTTTATTTCCTCCTTTATTCATTGTTGACTTTTTTCCCTTCTTGTATACTTTAAATCATGGCATTTGCAAAGACATTTGCGTGTATAAGAATGGTGATGCAAAGATACAGCATAAATGAAGGCTAGGAAATCTTTACATGTTTTTTAATATAAGCAGAGGTAATCTCAGTTCAGTAAAGAAATAATGAAGGCCAGGAAAGGAAGTATTACTGGTTTCTTTGATATCTAACCAAGGAGAAACAAGGATGGTTCTTGTGGGAATCTGAGGTTCTGAGTTCTTGGTTTTTCGATTTCTTGTTTGATTGTTTGTGGTGAATATTTTTACTGTTTTGTTCGATGAATTGACCATGTTAGTTAGGCTTTATAGTACTTCACCTTTGGTCATTCTGAGAGTCAGTCGTAGCTTCATATATAGGTAGTATACAGTTATCATATAAATAAAAACCTCGTGGCCTTAGAATAATCGCTAGTACTAGTCAAATCTATCAATACCATATATATGGAAACTCTACTTTGTTTTTTGCTAAATGCTTCGGCGCCCTGTGTGATCAAGCAACAGTGAACAGGTTAAATCTAGGACCCTTAAATATCTTTTGCTATCGAGGTTTTCTACCCAACACCCTGGGCATTTTTGTCCTCCTACCCAAATTTGATTTGTTAGCATGCATACTACTTCTTGTAGAAAGAATTTAGATATGGTTTATGTTTCACGTACACCCCATATTCAAATTAAGGTGCTAGAAGCCGTAAAATTTAGGTATTTTACAATAGGTCTATGGCTGAAATTTAGTTGCATCATATCTATACTTAATCTAAAACACAACTATAGCTTAATTTTCAGATCCATTAGAAAATACTACCATAGTAGAAAGATACATAAGAAATTAGCATCCAATCTTGTACAGAAAATTTATTGGGCTGGCAGTTACAATTAAGCATACTACAACCCTTGCCTTGTGACCTGATGAGTGAGTCCCGATGAAACTCTATTTTTCTATCATGGTTACTGCATGAAATTACTGGATGTGATCTTAGATCTAGTGATCAGTGAGCATGTTTCTTACCGCACGGTATCAAGAACTTTTTTTTTTCAATAAAATGATCTAAGGTAGGATGGTGTCGGTGTTTGTTGCAGCTTTCAGCTGCAGCCACTGCAGCTGTTTATCTCATAGGACACTATTTGTCGGTATTATAGCTATAACTTGAAAGACCTTGTTCATCCACACTAATTCAGCACTACTTTTCAGCGAACCAATAACGTTTTTGTCTCACAGCAAATCAACATAAGCATTCAGCGTAAGTCAAATTTCAGCGAAACGAACAGGGCTAGAAACTGCAGTGGTTGTGGCTAAAAGCTCAAGCAAACAGTTTTGCCTCGACCTCAGCAATCTAGCCACTGATATGACTGATCATGCAATTCTACTTCCTACTTCCTTCCTACTAGAAAGAATGCAATTCTCGTATATGCTAAATAAGTTAGCACATTACAAAAAGAATGTATGTGTACCATGCTCATTTTATTCTCCACATGTATTTATTGATTAAACAAAAGCAAAACTTTTGTATGTATAAACTACATACTTTATTGTGCATAGTATCTATATATCATATCTTTTTATGATACCGTACCTATTCATAAGCTAGAGGTGCCTTTTTTTGACAACATATAAGTGCTAGAATTATTGCATCTTTTTATCAGGGTGGGGTAGTATCTATGTACCATTAAATTCTTAGTTCTTGACCACTTGTGTGTGTGTGTGTGTATATATATATATATATATATATATATATATAGCACGAGTACGCAATACTAAAAACAATGTCACTATATAAACACATTTAATTTACAAAGGCATAGACATGTTAAACTACCGCCTCTACAAGTCAGCTATGGCTCAAATCAAAAGTATGTCGCTATACCAGACACAAGTCTTTTAAGATATCCACCACTCCTGGTGGTGGGAGCAAAACTGGCGGACGAGGCAGCGACTGTGACAGAATTGGTGGAGGTGAATCCATCTCTCTCTCTCTCTATCTCTGGATAGTATAGATTCAGTTCATCAATTTTGTCCTCTCGAGTAATGAAGTCATTGGTGATCCTCATAGCAGGCTCAAAGAAGACACATCAACGGGAAGCAGCAACAATTAATATAGATAGTGCACATTTTAGGCAACAAGGGTGTGGTCGAGGTCAATAATATGGTGAGGCTCTACGGTGGACGACACTACAGTGAAAGTGCATCTGACCTAATCATTGGTTTTAGTAAATTAATTACAATGTAGATAAAAGATAATGAGATTTATGAAGCATTATAGTGAACTGTCTTTATACAAAAAGTGCAAATGATGAATGGAGATGGAGCCCCCCCCCCCCCCCCGCCCCCAACTCAAAGGATGAACATGCATGATTGGACAACTTGGATAAAAAATTAATTTGATCTTTTTATCTCTTTTATCATTTATTCAGTTTAGTGTTGATGTACAATCAAGGAGATTGATGCTAAGTAGCTTGCCTGTGTCCATATGCCCAAACAAATCTAACAAAACTATAGGCACCATAGGAAAAAAAACCAAGTCAAAACCATTAGTGCTTGCAGTCTAGAATTCCAATCTTGGATGGAAATTCAAGACCTGACACTACCAAAATCTAAAAAGTTCTCCTAGTGAAGTGGAGTTTTAGTGTTTGGGTATTCAAATGTAGTACAAACTTTCCCTACTAAATGTCTCCTAGTGAAAATTCTCATATGTTATGACTAGTGGTAGTGTTTTAATACTAAACACTAGGAGAAGTCCACAATTCTAGTAGTGCGACCATGGGAGGTCTGAAATTCCATTGGAATTTCCCATCATGGTCTCTCAGAATGGAATTAATTTCGCGACCGCAAACTCTAGTGTTCATTAAAAAATCCTATAGTTGTTGTTTCTTCATGGGTAGACTATGCAGAATTGGTTCTAACTCCAAGTGTCAAAATTTCTGACAGTGATTGGAATTTTCAATATCCGCCTTTTCAGCAGAGTAACAACTAGTTGAGATGATAATTATACCCTTCCACTCGATCTCTCATTAGTAGAGCTCTCGCCTAACTCGAGGCAACAAGATTTAATTTTCACTCTCCTCTTCCTTTCTACTCACTTTGTCCATGGATTTGAGATTCTAGTTGAACCATGCAAATTGAGATTGTCTCCATGAGTTTAATTCCATTATATATTGAGTACTAGTGGTACCAGTAAGCATTTGATTTCTATTTGTTACTCTTGAATGCTTGTAATGCTAAATGACTAGGTGTCACACATTGAAGCACCCAGTCGATTTTGGTAAGCTCCAGGAAAGGTTTGTATCACCTGAATATCTCTAGTGGAATCATCATGTGCTCGATCTTTGTGGTTGCTTGACAAGAGGGAAGAGTGGAAAGAGACTCAAGGACTTTGTCGTCTCCTTGACGTGGACATACGCGTGCCTTAATGGTGTGGCCAACCTCATGTTAACTCTTTGTATCTTTGTGTCCTCGTGTTGTTAAACTTGTATTGCTTTGCTTTATCATTTCAACACGATCTACGTATTGTAAAGTTCTACGTCAAAACCATGCATCTTGTGGTAAACATAGATCTAAGTTTCAGTTACTAAATTCATACTTGCATTGAATAGGATCTTTCTTTCCAAGCCTAGAAATTTGGACCACCTAGCCAAAAATGCAAATCAAGGTTGAAATTTTTGGTACTAATACTAATTTGTACAGTTTTAAAACTTCAGATCCATTCTCTAGACATGGTTTGTTCTTTCATGTAGTGATACGTGCACGCTTGGTAGCTAGGCTTCCATGCATTGAGTGGGCCGGGCTACATAGAGAGCTTGCTAGGCTAGGGATTTTTTTTATTTTTTTAATTTCATTTACATATATAGATGTGAATTCAACCTACACATACAACTTTTTAAGTCACACTACAGGTGCGGGCACTGACAATGTTCGCACACTCACCCTTCTCCTATATGAGCACCTCTGAAAGATTTAGACTGAGATGAGATATATGAGATATATTGACGAAGTGATCACGGTTGTCTTATTATCAAAAAAACACATGTCACTCAGTACTGAAAAGAATAACATTGTTAAATTACAAAATAAATCTAGATAAATATAAATATAAGTACCCACGTCGATCAAATCACATTTACTCATGGGCTTTGACATAGACAGTAGTCGGCGCGCACCTATGCCTCAGTAGGAAACACGATTTTGCTCCTCTATGTAAACAGATGTTGTAGGGGTGTGCACAAAACACAAGAGATGACTACTAATTTATCACTTCAGCTGTTCAGCAGGTACTTTTTTTAGACCAAAGGCGTAGCCCTGCTTATATTGAAAGCAACAAGTTTTGCTAGGGATATGATCTTAATTACAAGAAATGCCTAGTTCAGAGTTCTTACAAAAACATCTCCACCTCACAAAGAGAAACTACCAACAAAGGTAAACTAAAA
The DNA here is from genome assembly GCA_022036555.1 of Microstegium vimineum. NCBI lineage: Eukaryota > Viridiplantae > Streptophyta > Magnoliopsida > Poales > Poaceae > Microstegium > Microstegium vimineum. The sequence goes on along the minus strand of CM039124.1, from coordinate 2,567,278 downwards.
GACAAGAAAACCAGCCACAAGTGCCTAGACCGTGAGACGTCTGATCCTGAACCTTCAATATCCTTCCATCATTACGCATTGAGCCCCTCCTGGAGTTTCTGGATAGGTACCTGCGAATACTAGGACCGGGATTAAAAGGACCAGCTAGGGGGTCTGCGTGCATCTATGCATGTGTGATTTTCTTTTTCTTTGTTTCTTATCAGAAATGAATCAATTAAAGCGGTGATAGCAGAATATAAATATTTGGAATGTCCTATCAAAAAATTATAAACTTGTAGTTTCCCTTAGCTACAATTAATAAACATAAGAATGACTCCGAACAAAATGTTCCTCATAAATATTTACGGGTCTCAATCTAAGCTCTGCTAAAACAAATATATATATATATATAGGTGATGTCTCGGATCCACAAAAGCACCTAGACCTAGAGAGAGAATGGCCACTAGAAATATGAAGTATAAAGTCTGTATACAAACACATGCATAAACAACTCTGAGTATATTCTTCAAAGCATGCATTAAAAATATAGTATAATTTTGAATAAATATTATCTCTACTATAATTAAAAAAAAATTTAGAGTGGGAAGCCTGATCCTCGTGACACCACAAGCTCCCACACAAACAGGCTCCCACCTGTCTCGCCAAAAAAAAAAATGCCGATCCCACCCATCCCGCTGGCGTCGAGAAAACAAAAAAACGATCCCACCACGCCGGCGGCGTGCGTTTTCCTTCGCCTTCGCCTCCGCCTCGATAGCGCTCGCCGCCCTCCTCTCCGCGCCAGTTGGCCCAGACTGATTCGCTAGCGGCAGGCCGACGGCCATCGGAGGCGGAGATGGCGACCCGGTTCCGGCGAGTCGCAGGCGACGGAGAGGGGACACAGCGACCTGTCCTAGCGAGGCGGGAGCGGGGAAGATTCGGAACCAGTGATGTCGACGCGGCTGCTCGGCGTGTTCCAATCGCGGACGCAGGTGGGCGTCGACAAGGTCGGCAACCGCTACTTCACCCGGATCGAGGAGGTCGACGGCGCCAGTAGGTGTCCCCGTCCACCCGCTCATCCTGTCACCTGCTCCCCCTCCCCCCTTGCACGAGCTTGCCTCCAGTCTCCCCGCTCCTGGTCTCCTCTGGTAAGGAGGAAGGCATGTGAATGCAGGCTAAGCAAATCTCGATGTTGTTGCTTTTTGCTTCTTCTTCTTGTTGTTCTTGATTGCGGAACATGTGAACAATGAAGGAGAGGCGGTGGGTGTAGTTCAAGGGCGCCGACCAGGACTCGACCACCGTTCCAGGTTACCTCCCTCCCTTCCTGCTCATTTTTCCAGTGAGGATTTTGTGGCGTGATACTGTGATTGATAAAATGGAGAATCCCAATTTAACTGCTACGACACCGTGTTTGCAAGCATGCATGGATTGTGGCCTTGACTCTAGATTATATACTTGGATTTGTTGATTGCATATACAACATCTCATAGTTATGTCATGCTTGTAGACGAGTGGATTTGTTGGCTAAATGGCCAAAGGAAGAAAGCTCCAACACCAGAGGTAAGAGCAAATATGTGATGTGGATGTATCGTTGTGCCTTCAAACATGCTGATATCTCATTGCCTTCAAAGTTTTGCTTTTATTATTACATCATCAATTCAAACTTAGCAAGGAGAGCAACATGATCATTGCATCTGATGCTGATGTATCGTTGTGGAGTAATCCATGTGAATTTCCTCAACTACTTTATGGTAGCCCATATATATCATATTATGCACTCTATGATAATTTCCATACCATTCACTGGATAAGACTAAGAGAAATGATTTAGGTCGCTTGCAGTGCTCTTTGTCAGGGACTGACCGTAAAACGCCTTAGCTTTGTTGCCAAATCTTGCCATGTAAATCGAACTTGTGTATCTGGGTCATTGTGGGCAATTGAGCAATTGAGATACTGCATTTTTTAATGAAGTAAAACATTGAGCATAAAATCATTACCATTTACTGATTTTATAGTATTGAGCATTGAGCATTGAGCAATTGAGCTACTGCATTTTAATGGAGTAAAACATTACCATTTTCCCATCGGTTTGGCTGCTACTTATGTATTCAAATTGTAGCTATTTTTATTTCAACAACCTATTGTGAAAAGAAATCCATGTAATGATCATTTATTGTCTGTATAATATTTGAATATACCATAGTTCGTTGTATCTGTTTTGGTTAATTCATCTCAGAGCTGACATGTATAATTTTCCCACTCTTTATTATAACCCAGGTTAACAAATGTTGAAGACTAAGGCCATCTATATGGTGTTTCTGGAGGTTCTGGGGGCTATGCAGAAATAGTGTTTCGCTATGCAGCAGATGTAATTTACAAGAGAAGAGAAATAGAGGGCCCTCTTGACTTTAGAATCTTGCAAAATTCAGATTTTCTTGAAATTACATTGGAGGTAAACTCGTTCCCTTGATGATCATGGAAAACCAGTAATTATTTTACCTAGCTGGAGTGAATGTGTGTATAACAATTACCAATGCTGAATGTCCTAGCAGGTGGAGGGCAAACATGTTTTCAAGTTTGCACTTTATTATGGATTCAGGAATATGCAGAATATTGTTAGGAAGATAAAGATGGGAAAATGTGAATACCATTTTATTGGAGTTATGGCATTCCCTTCAGGTACTTCGTTATGACATGTCTTCGCATGATAGTTGTAAGTTTCAGCAAACAAGTTCTGAAATGGAGGATCTGGCTGCAGGTTGTCTAAACGGGGGAGGTCAATTAAAGTCTGTTCAAGGCCAATCTGCCAAGGAACTTATCTCACACGTGGCACGGTCGCGATGCACGTGGCGAATTAGGAGTACGGGCTATGATCGTGCGCATTATGGATCCACTGCGAGATCAGATCTGTTTGCATGGTTATGATCAAAAAATGGCATATATACCTACATTCCACACTATTGCTAGAATGTTTGCTCTTGCTATGGGACTATCCAAATCAAAGAGGAACCACTGTATTTATTCATGGAAGCGAGAATATTCTGCATGTGTATCAAAGGTTACAAATAATAAATACTGGTAAACACTTGTCATTTGTTTAAACTTTAATATAGCAAGAACACTTATTTGTTTTATGTATATCAACTAATTAATTGATCTTGTACCGGAAATTGAGAGGCTTTCTTGTATACAATTTTATGAAGTTATGGGATAGTGTCAGATTGCCACCGATTAATACTATAAGCATATATAGTCTCCAACTATATTTTAATTTAAATTATATAGTCTCCACGGGTATTAGTCTCCACCGATTAATACTGTAAGCATATATAGTCTCCAACTATATACGGTCCATGATTAGTAGGAACGCAGATAAGTTATCTGCCATGTATAGCTATCAAGATCACTAAGGATGGAATTCTTGGCTGACGTTTTGACGAGTCGTGCTAACGAATGTTATCACAACGTCCCTGAAGATCTCCAATATATAATTAAGGAGCTAGGGAGAATATAACTATGTCTTCTTAAATGCAAAAGTGTTTCATTTATTGTGTATAGGCTCAAATACTATTGCGTAAAAGTTAAACTCTGCAAAAATAGATTGATTGTTTTTTAAAGCATTTTCCTGAATAAAACCGTAGTGTTAGCACGGGTATTATACTAGTAGTAAACAGTAGGACTTTTGTCTGTTAATTAAATATCTTTTGGATAACATACTCCTTGAAGACTCAAACCCCCGCAATCAAATTATTGTTGTTTTTTAGTTTATGATGATTGAGTAGGTATAGCCATATGGTATTGGGTATTTGCATGATGCATGTAATGTGAAATTAGGTATTTTTCGACGCATTATAGCTCATGCATCTTCTGTAAATAAGCAATATAAAAGGAAGAGAGTTATAGAAGAAAAATTAAATTCAATGCAGAAAGATATAGTCTCACCTCATAATGTCATCATATAGACTCTTGCTGTTATAGTACTAGGAAATAGTACCATATTGTCTAGCCACAAAAGGTGTTAATCCTATATACCCTATATAATCAGCCCATCAGGCCCAATGCAATATATTCAATATTCCACCAATTATATTCTCCCTCATGGTATCTTTCGCCTAGGTTTAGATCCTAACCCTAGCCGCCGCCGCTTCCGCCGCGCGCCCCCGGGGAGGGATCAATCTCCACCGGGAGTAGCGCCCTTGTTTAGGCTCCCGATCCTATTGATCCGGCTACCATCGTCGTTGTCGCGCAGCTGTTGGTATTTCTTATGACTATTGGATAAATCCGCAAGCGCACAGATTATACCGATGTAGCACTTCACCGGGAGTATTCCAGGTATCGTATTTTCCTCAGGGAACGATAGTGATCTAACTAGGATTAAAGATATGTCCTATGATGAATCAAGGGGGACTATGATAACTGGGTTGAGAGGTTCTATGTAGCAAAGATATCTAACAAGGCAAAGCTGGTTATATTGGCTTTATCAGCCCTTCTCTTGCAGGAGGCGATGGGATAGATCAGAAAGAGGGAAAAACTCTAACCGGACCGCGCCATCATGTTGTATTGAGGCCTTACCTTTTAAGAACTTATCTGACACACATGGTGGAATACGAAGACTAGATAGAGCGGTCACCTTCTACTAGCATCCACAAACAATCCGCGCGATAAGCGGTTTACAAAGGCAAGATCTTGTCTAGACACCACGTCTACACTATTCTTACTACTTTAACCCTACGTTAAGGCTAAAGCACTCTACTTAAAGTAAAGCGATGAACAAGCGTGAAAAGGTGTATAACAGCTAAACTAGATTTAGAATATTAATTGCTATAAAGAACTCGGATGTATCACTTACAAGTGCTGAACTTACAAGAGGATCACATCCGCTAAGATAGAGCTCTGGAGAAGATTCTCGACAGATCCGGGGCTTTCTCCAGAAGACTTCCCTCACTCTCCTCCAACTAGCATAGCACTACTACTAAGGAGTAGTTTCTCCAATGAGGCATGAGTGAGAGTGAGGGCCTAGGGGGTCTATTTATACCTAGAGGTGGAGTAGGGGCTACTCCGGTGCCACGTCAGCGATCCGCGCCACCTCAATCAGCCACCGTAGGATGAAACCGTTATTGTAACCGTCTTAAATCAACGGAGGAGATCAAGTGGATGCATGGCGGCATGCAGGAAGTCGGTGGGGAGCTGGAACCACCATATGGTGATTCGGCCGAACCCTATGGCAGGTGGGCCCTGCCACTTTTCTTCTAGAAGCTGACCCCGCTGGTTAAGGGGCCTGTGGGTGGTCTCTGGTCCCACCTAGGCATTCGTCCGAATGCCTTTTGTGGTCAAATGGGCTCATCTTTCGCAGGTGGCTTCTAGACGTAATGCCCATCATGATGGTGTATGTCTTGTGCACATTTGCCATACTTGGAAATATATCATGTTGGGCCTATGGATCCTTGTGCTGTGAATCTGGACCATTGAGAGGTGAATATACTTGGATCCAAGGGTAGAGAGTATTCTTGAGGGTGTTACATGGATCATGGGGGCTAAGGATGCCAAGTGGGTCCATAGGGTGGTCAGCTGACCCCCTAAGTGGGCCCAATGGCTCCCAAAAGACCCCATTTGTCATTACCTGCATCAAATAGTCATGGGACATGTGGAACTAGTTATTGGGTAAATTATGTTCATGCTATTCTTATTTTCCTTTGAATATGAGGATGTTGACGGTGTTTTGATGGTGATAAAATAGCTTGTAATTACCGTTAACAAGATCCCCCATACTTACCTCTTTGCTCGTCCTCGAGTAAAGGTTAAAAGATAACAAGACTATGTTATTCAAAGTATAAAACAAACATAAAGATTCATTCAAGACATTTTGTCATATAAATGGGATATGTGGTATTGGCTAACATATATCCTTGAGAAGTTGAGAAATGGAACAACTCTCAAGGCAAATTCATCTTTCCCAAATCATATTTTAGTACTTAGAGTTTTTGATAAATTTTTCAAAAGAAAGCACATAAGTCAACTTACTCCTCTTATAGTACTCTAAGTCACTCAAAGTGTATGTTTCCTCACCAAGGCATAAAGAGGTTGTCTTCTTTGTATCTCCCTATTTCTAAATGGCTTATGTGGAGCTTAGGTAGGGATAAAAAATGTAGCATACTTACCTTGCATATATTGTAAAATCAAACTCCGGATCCAAGGAGAGAAATGTCATACTCTTAGATCAAGATGTGCAAGTGTGTGGAAACATGGCAAAATATCAAAACTCCTTTATATGATCTCTCTTTCCTAACTTATTATTTTGAGACATAGCTATCTTTATTTTTCTATTAGCTTTGATATGCTCATCATCATTTTTTTTCTAAGCTTTGATATGCTCATCAATTTTTTTTGCTATATATATTATTATTATTATTATTCATAATTTTGCATAGTCTATGTCTCATTTACTAGCACATACTAGAGAGAGGATTTTCTATTAGATCATGGAGCATGAACTATGTAGAAAATGTAAGGCATGTTTCTGCGTACTTCCAGTGTAGAAGCAGCATGTATATGTGGCGTGTACGTGATCTTGATCTTGGGAGCATGATAAGTCTCTCAACAAGGGTCACAAAACTTGACCAAACTCAACACAAAGTAAGCAGCTTATGTAGAAAGCTTAAATCATGAAAGAGCATGTATGGTTTTGGTAGGAATTTTCTCACTATAGAGGAGTAGTGACATTATGGTTTTATGACATTTTCAAAAGTTAATATCCAAGAACCTTAAATAGACAGGGTATGAATCATGAGCCGAGAACTATATCACATTAATCAACAACTTAGTCAATATGGTTCCCTATCAAGATATTTTCCCACTAGCATAAGCAAAAGCAAGAATTCGTCTTTATGACGCTTTTACCCTTTAAATGTCAGATCATGTCACTTTTCAAAATTTTAATTTTGGATGCGATCTTCTTGTTTTATTCAATATTAAAAGGAATTTAAACTAAGTGAAAAGTTTCATGAAGTAATTGTTTTTATTTTTTTATTTTTGAAGGGAAAGTGAATAAATAAATAAAAAAGTATAGAGAAAAGGGGAGAGACGTGGCAAACCAGTCAGATTTGAAGTTTGAATTTGAAGGGGTGCTGGCTGGTGGGTCCAGGCCCTAGAAGTGCATTCGGCCAAATGCCTTTGGAGTTGTTTGGCCATGGGGATCTCTGCATTTGAATCTCTTACCTCTGAATGTTGATGTGCTCCGAACTTCCTGAATTTTTGCCAAAAATATGATTTGGCCGAATAAAAAAGGTGACCGTTTTGGTCCAAATTTTTCTGGTACGTGTCATGAAAGTGTTCAGCATGGTTCAGTGATCCTTGTGATGTTTTGACAAGTTGGAGTTTCGACCGAACTCCCCCATACTTGTTTCAGAGCATGCTGAATTCAGTGACAGAGCAGACATCAAATGCAGGGGTTCTGCTGGGGTAAGATACCAGCAAAACCAAGAGTTTCATTTGTCATTGATAGCTTTAGGCACATGTTCATTGATTCAAGAGTGACAAACTATCATGCCTAAGTATCTTGTTGCTATAAAGGGCTAAGGTGATCCAAGGGAGAAGATGGAGAGAGAAGGTCCTTAGCATAATGGATGACAAGCATCACTTCATGCTCTCTTGTATTAGGGTCATGAGGCAGGTTGTGCCGATGGCTCTAGAGGATTACTAAGGAGAAAGAGAGGCAAGGAGATCCTCTCTCTCAATGGTCGTGGATAAGCGTTTGAACTTTGCATTAGTGATAATGCGAAGATCATTAAAGCTATCTTAAAGATCGAGACGCGTCATTCTCTCCTTAGAAACTCTTTCTTCTAAGTTGGTACTGCTTTCTTTGGCAACAACACGTAGAATTTTTTCCATTTCGTTCTTCTTCTTGGTGGAACCATGGTGAGGTCAAGCAAGGAGAGAAGGGAAGCAAGAGGAGATGGAATTTCTACTGGTGGTGAAGAAGAACAAAGTGATATGAGGAAGAAGGAGAGGGAGAGGTTAAGAAGAGAGAATCCAACGTCATTTGCCTCTATTTTTACTTGGATCGTGCCGGAAACAGGATAGGAATGTCGGTCCAGCGCTCAGGAGAAATGGGCATGGCTGAAGAGCCAAAACCACGTTCGGCCGAACGCTTTTTGAAACATTTTGAATGAAGGAGCTAGGTTTCGAACTTGATCGGGTCAGGTGAGTCAGCTCGTGAAGTTTCGGGCTGATTGGGCCAAACATAGGTTCGGCCAAACCACTTAAGTGGCCAAATGGGCCGTCCTTTCACGAGGGGGAAGTCAAGGGTCAGGTGAGTCGTCTCGTGAAGTTTCGGGTTGTTTAGCCCAAACACAGGTTCAGCCGAACCACTAAAGTGGCCAAATGGGCCGACCTTTCACGAGGGGGAAGTCAAGGCTGAGTCTAGGCCATTTCTAAAGTCTTTTTTGAAATTTTAACAAAAAAGTTAAAACATGTAGATTTTAGTTCTAATTTGGATTAAGAACAAAATCTATCATATCAATTTATTGCTCAGGAATTTCATGCTCATAGAAAACTTTAAGACGTTGGCCATTTACCTTTATAGGTGTTGCAGCTGTAATCTCGAAGCGTGACGATTCCTTGCGTCATGACATTGCTGATGACGAATGGTCTTTCTTCTGTGAATCGTCGCGTTGTACTCAGACCCTTTTTCTCCATTCATTGCTTCTCTCCCGCAAAGGATTAGTAGACAACATATACCCAAAGGAATTCACATATGATTCAAAGCAGGGGCATTATTGTCATAGAAATAGAGGACATCTTTTATGCTATAGAAAAGTTGATTTCAACATTTTAGCACAGAAAGAGATGTCCCATCATTGTTCACCAATTTTTTAAAAGTTAAGCAAGGTTGAGGCAAAGATCTGCAAGATTATTTCATTACTACCTCAACCCTTGATTTGTCTCTATGAAAGATCTCATGACTTAACCACCAAAATTTTGAAGTTATCATGCATTGGTTAGTCCAAGAGCACAACCAAATTCCATACAAGTTTACTTTTGGTACATTAATCAAACTTGACACCATGTCTAATTTGATTAAGGAAAACTATTTAACCTAAGCACCACGCTTAAATTAAAGAGCTTATAGGAGTATGTACACTACTCCCAAACCAAAGCATACTCAAAATAGAACTAGGAAGTATGAAGGCATAAAGAGATTCACTTAAAAGAGACAAGAGCATGGATGGTGAACCAGATAGCATTTACATTTTTTTATAATTTTTATTATTTATATGACTAGCAAGATGAGCAAGGTATAAAGATAAAGAAAGGTAGAGACATCCAAACAAAATTAAGAATGAAGCATGTCATGAATTTCTTAGAGAAATCCACTCCCCCATACTTGCATTTTGCAACATTTTACAATGTGAAAATCCAAGTCTAGGATGTGAAATTTTCTTTTAAATGTGCTTCATTATTGAAGGATGTTTGGTTGGACATACCTTGTGTTTTTCTCCATCATTCTTTTTTTCAAACCTGAAATGGTTAGTGGCAAAAATACCCGAAGGAACAATTTCACAAATATTCCCTTAATCTCTTTTTACAAAGTCATTTTATTCAGTTTAGAATTTTGGGAAACTAGAAATATATATTTTTTATTTTTGTTTTTTATATATATTTTTTAGCAAACTTTTAATGGAAAAGAAGAACACTTGGGTTAGCTCCCAAAAGTGCTTAATTTTAAAACACAAGCTTGTCTTTGGGAAATCTTCAAGTTGTAACTTATGTTGGTGAAGCGGTTTCCCCTTCAACTCCAACATTTTCAAACCTATCCTTAAGACTAAAATCACTACGAGATTTGCAAAATTTATGGTAGACAAACACATCTACAACCATCCTTGCAAAGATTTTTGAAACAAGAAGAATGAAGGGGTTGTAGATCATGTGTGTAGTCATGGTCGAGGGAAGGATTGATTTGGGAGATTTCTCATTTGAGCATGGATTTGATTGGAAGATCGGAGTATAACTTCCATGCTCATTGACATCATTCTCCCTTTCAAAGAATGGGTGAGCACTTTCTTTCTCATGACATTTCAAGTCATTCTCAAGGCTTGAATGAGTCATGGCTGTTGGCGAGATTGACATTAGCTCACCCCGTGGATCAAGAACTGGTTTAGATTCTAACCCTTTGATGAGAGGTCGGGAAGACCAAATGGGTAGATAATCTTCACCTATTCTATGATCAAGCTTCTCATTTCCTGTTGTGTTCTCCAAGATTCTCATGATTGGCCTTCCGATAAAAGTGAGATGAAAGGAAAGTCCAGGAAGGTCAAAGATGTGGAAATCTAGGAAGATCTTGAGATCATCAACCACCACAAGAACATCATGAAGGACTCCTAAACAATCAAGGATTTGACCATTAGGGAGTCTAAGGTGTTTTTGTGATTGGGATAGATGATTCTTTGATGATGTTGGAACATGGAAATGAGGAATGATGTTGATCCTGAGGCTAGGATCGTAGCAAATTTCACTATCAATGCCCAACACTTGATAGGATATTCTCCTCACATGTGTGGGCATTTTAGTTACTTCCTTTGAGGATTTGGCCTCATCCAACTATTCTTGACTTATAACGATAGACAAAGGCTCTAACCGTTGATTATGCTCCTCTTGGTAAGATTTATGGCCCTCATGGCTTCCATGCCTCGAGTGTCTTAATGAATTCCCAAAGTCATTAAGTGGGTCATCATAAGACTTGAATGAAGGAACACATGGGGAATCATCAGGATCAAGGATGGGTTCATAAGATAAGTCAGATGTGGGCATAAAGAAGGAGAGGATAGATTTGGATTCTAAACACTTTAGTTCTTCTTCTATAAGCTCACTCGACATTTCTTCATCAAATATCCCAAGCTTTTCCTGATGTGCCATGTGGGAAGTCGAGGCACAAGATGATGTTGATTTGGAAGACTTTCGAAGAGATCCTTCCATGAGAGTTCTAGAAAGATGTTTCTTAGAAGGTCTCTTTTGGATACGATAATTGGGGGCATTCCCAAAACCAGCAAGATCATATGAAAGGTTAGCCTCAAACTCGAAGGAATGGTTTAGATGTTGAATTTTCTTCTTCCTTCGAGATTTGTGGTATTTGTGGTTCAGGATTGATGGTAGAATCTTTGGATAGGAGTGGTGGTGATTCGGCTATCGAGATTTCTTTTTTAGGGAATGGGTTTTCTCCTTCTATGGGTCCTTCATTATAAACGTTAATGTAGGGGGGTGTTTTCAAGAATCTTCATGAGAAGCCTCTTCCCTTCACTAACGGGTAAACACAGGAAGGCTCCCCTAGAAGTCATGTCAAGAATTTTTGCAGAATTTTTGCTAAGACCATCATAAAAATGTTGTAACAATGTTGACTCGGTTATAGCAAGATCAGGGCCAGATGATACTAGATCTAAGAGACGGGCCCATGCCATACCAAGAGGTTCTTTCTCCTTTTGTGAGAAAGTGATGACCTCTTTTCGAAGACGAATAACTCGAGGGGTGGGAAAGAAAGCTAGGTAGAATTTGGATTGTAACTTTTTCCCACTCTCCGTTTGCATCATCTACGTGGCGAAAATACCATTGTTTGGCTATTCCCATCAAAGAGAATGGAAATAACTTCCACTTAAGGGTACCTCGCCTCATCCCATGGATGAGGACACATGAACACAATTGTTCGAAGTCACGTAGATGAGTGTAGGGATTTTCGTCTTCATCCCCAGAAAAAGGTTTGTTCTGAACCATCCTTATGAGGCTTGGGCGAAGCTCATAATGAATGTCTAATATAGTCTGAGATGAACTAGGTGGCTCCAACCTAGCGCCCGTTGGAGCACCATACTCGAAGAGAGGTGTTTGATCCATAAGTGTGTATGTGGAAAGAAAGGTTTAAATGAAACAAGGATAATAGGACCAAAGGGTACTAGTTAAAAGCTACCGTTCCCCGGCAACGGCGCCAGAAATGCTTGTTGGTATTTCTTATGACTATTGGATAAATCCGCAAGCGCACAGATTATACCGATGTAGCACTTCACCGGGAGTATTCCAGGTATCGTATTTTCCTCAGGGAACGATAGTGATCTAACTAGGATTAAAGATATGTCCTATGATGAATCAAGGGAGACTATGATAACTGGGTTGAGAGGTTCTATGTAGCAAAGATATCTAACAAGGCAAAGCTGGTTATACTGGCTTTATCAGCCCTTCTCTTGCAGGAGGCGATGGGATAGATCAGAAAGAGGACAAAACTCTAACCGGACCGCGCCATCATGTTGTATTGAGGCCTTACCTTTTAAGAACTTATCTGACACACATGGTGGAATACGAAGACTAGATAGAGCTATCACCTTCTACTAACATCCACAAACAATCCGCGCGATAAGCGGTTTACAAAGGCAAGATCTAGTCTAGACACCACGTCTACACTATTCTTACTACTTTAACCCTATGTTAAGGCTAAAGCACTCTACTTAAAGTAAAGTGATGAACAAGCGTGAAAAGGTGTATAACAGCTAAACCAGATTTAGAATATTAATTGCTATAAAGAACTCGGATGTATCACTTACAAGTGCTGAACTTACAATAGGATCGCATCCGTTGAGGTAGAGCTCCGGAGAAGATTCCCGACAGATCTGGGGCTTTCTCCAGAAGACTTCCCTCACTCTCCTCCAACTAGCATAGCACTACTACTAAGGAGTAGTTTCTCCAATGAGGCATGAGTGAGAGTGAGGGCCTAGGGGGTCTATTTATACCTAGAGGTGGAGTAGGGGCTACTCTGGTGCCACGTCAGCGATCCGCGCCACCTTAATCAGCCACCGTAGGATGAAACCGTCATTGTAACCGTCTTAAATCAACGGAGGAGATCAAGTGGATGCATGGCGGCATGCAGAAAGTCGGTGGGGAGCTGGAACCACCATATGGTGATTCGGTCGAACCCTATGGCAGGTGGGCCATGCCACTTTTCTTCTAGAAGCTGACCCCACTGGTCAGGGGTCCTGTAGGTGGTCTCTGGCCCCACCTAGGCATTCAGCCGAATGCCTTTTGTGGTCAAATGGGCTCATCTTTCGCAGGTGGCTTTTAGACGTAATGCCCATCATGATGGTGTATGCCTTGTGCACATTTGCCATACTTGGAAATATGTCATGTTGGACCTATGGATCCTTGTGCTGTGAATCTGGACCATTGAGAGGTGAATATACTTGGATCCAAGGGTAGAGAGTATTCTTGAGGGTGTTACATGGATCATGGGGGCTAAGGATGCCAAGTGGGTCCATAGGGTGGTCGGCTGACCCCCTAAGTGGGCCCACGGCTCCTAAAAGACCCCATTTGTCATTACCTACATCAAATAGTCATGAGACATGTGGAACTAGTTATTGGGTAAATTATGTTCATGCTATTCTTGTTTTCCTTTGAATATGAGGATGTTGACGGTGTTTTGATGGTGATAAAATAACTTGTAATTACCGTCAACAGCAGCAGATCAGGATCTCCCGTCGTCGTCGCCGCCTCGTCCCCGGACTCGTCGTCGGGCTGCCGTCGCCTCGTCCCCGCACTCATCGTCGAGCCGCTGCCGCCTCGTTCCCGAGGTCAATGCCGAAGTCGATGCAGTCAAGCCACCTCTGCACCGATGCGCTGGTTGGATTTGCTAGACCCAGCAACACATCCGGGACGAAAGCACGCGTCGGTGTTGCCAATACCGGGCGTACAAGGGTGAGGTCTCCAACCACGGTAACGTGACGTGGTTGTGCTGGACGAAGAAGAAGCAATGCGGTAGAGAACACGTCGGCGAGCATGGCTCAGCAACGACGCGAGGGGTTGCCGGTGAGCAGGGCTCTGCGACGGCGCTGGTAGTGGCAGCTCGATGACGAAGACCCAATCAACAGGACGAAGACCTTATGCAGACGAACGGCGCATCAAAGATTGCGCAGCACAGACGTCGATGCACAGGGGACGGTGATGTAGATGCAACGGCGAAGCGGACACACGGGCGGCGATGCTGCGGCCCGATGAGGCGACACAGCAGCAAGAATGCATCCCTGTTGCTCGGAGAAGATGCATGTAGAGTCGGCGCGATGCCGGAGTAGTACGCGCGAGGTCGACGGGTGATGGGTGACTCAATCTCGATCAGTGATCGGGCAAACAAAAAAGATACAACAGTAGGGGATCGGGTGTACCCAGCCATGATCAGACCGGAGGGGGCGCACAACGTGTCATGGACGCGCAGGGTCGAAGACGTCGACGTAGATGAGATCGACGTTGTGGAGAAGTCCAGATCCGCCCGATAGCAGCGACATGCTGGATCTGACTGCCTCCATGACAGCCCATGATCGAGGCGTGTTGCTGGGCCTGACCGCCACCAGGGCGGAGCATGACGGGGCGAGATCCATCTGGCTCCATGCGACGAAGATCAAGAAGGAGTTGAACTCGACGACGAGTCCGGGGACGAGGCGGTGGCGGCCCGACGACGAGTCCGGAGACGAGACGACGGTGACAGCCCGACGAGAGGCGGCGGCGGCCCGACGACGAGGAGACGACAACACGAGGACGAGTTCGGGAACGAGACGGCGACGGCCTGACGACAAGGGGAAATGTTAGCTTATCAACTTTTTCTCCAGCCACAGCATACGCGATGCATCGACTCTTGCTAATAGCAACAGAGAAATGGGAACACTAGCGGGTTAGCCGGAAACGGTAACGGTAGCGGTCATTAAAAAACAGCGGTAGCAGTTAGCGGTAATGGTAGAGGGATATACTGTTATACAAAAACGGATAAATACGATCGAAAAACATATGAAAACAGACGGTAAGCGGAAACTTGAGTCGGAATTACATGTCAGACATGGCCCCTTTGGATTGGAGGATTGAGATACGATTTTTGTAGGATTCAACTTCCTAAGGATTATTTCCTACACACCCCTTTGGTTCACCGGAGAAACAAAGGAAAAAATTCATAGGATTGCTTTCCTATGCTCAATTTTACAGGAATACAACCATGAGGTCGGACTTCTTGGAAAGAATCCTGGCGCGAAACGAGCTGCTTCCCGCGTACTGCTCGTGCCTGCTCCCGCTGCTTTTCACGGTCGCCGTACAGCTCGCAATGACTTTGGGCCCCACTCATCCAAATCCAAACCAGCTAGAACAAAGAGTGTCCAATAAAAAAAGAAAAAAAAAGGGAGGCGGCAAGTCCATCCATGCAGTCTCGGCTCCATGGCAGCCCACATGACCACAATGACGTGGCCAGTTCCTGTGTTTCACCCGTGCTTTTGCCAAAGGGCATCTTCCTTTGTTTTCAATTCCATAGGATTTGAGAAATATGACATCTCAATTCCTAAGTTTTTCCTTTACCTATCCTACAATCCAAAGGGGGCCAGTTGATACGATTCTATGTTGCGTTGCTGGTATACTGTGCTTGTTGTGTGGTGCCTATTGAACATGCAACACAGTAACATGTGCATGTTTTTTGCCTTCACGGCTTCACATAACCAATGGCAAGGCTATGTTGCTTGATGCATGGTGCCGTGGTGGTGCGTAATTGCCTAGAGTCCCTTGCATATCCCACAATCACACACGAGTACAACATCAATAATAGCATCACAAAATCACACGCACACGTAAGCAATGGTCTCCAGACTCACTTCGCCATTGTTATGTGAAATAGAGAGGGAGGCAACAGTGAGCATGCGATGCATATATGCACGCGGGCCACCAAACTTGCTGCGGACTGGGCCGGCCAGCAAGAAACAAGGAACTGGTGGGCAACTGAAACATGCTGGGCTCATCCCGACTAAACTAAAAACGGGATAAAAACAGAATTATCCCAGTGAAAACGGGATACCGCAAATATGGAGGAAAAACTCCTCGTTCCGTTTCCGGTCTGGGTCCCAATCCACCTCATCCTGTTTTCGGTCCCGATCCTGTTTTCGGTCCCGTTTTCGTATGTTCCCGAAAAAACAAAAACGGTATACGGTTACAGACATAACGAGATTTTTCCCGTTCGTTTTCATCCTTACCCGGGGGCCTGTGCAGGGATGTCACTTTCAGCAAGCTAGGGACAATTTGTTGGATTGTTTGGGCTTGGCTCATAATTAGTCTAGCAATTAATCAAAGAATTTAAAAGGCCCATAATAAGTGCTAAGTGGGAGTGAGATGAGTACCATATGCTACAGTACACTCACAAGGGAGTGCTTGTATAGATAAGATGAGAAGGAGAGTTGTGAGACCACATGCGCGCCGCTATGGTGAGCCAAGCGGCGCCCTTTCCCTTGTCATTTGTCGGCCATCCACCTTTTGGAGCTCAGCACAACAGTCACATGGTCAAAGCAATGGTCAGCAAGTGCACGACTGATAAGTTGATGGGCGTAGAAGAGCAAATGGGTAAACCACGTGACCATGACAACAACAGCATGTCAGGTGCGTATTTCTTCCTTCTCACTTCACTGCGCAGTTAGGCGGGCGATTAAGTTTTTGGAGAGTGTATACGTGCGACTTCTCTTCATCCTAGTTCGATTCAACGGTTACGTTCTTCACGACCGAATGACTACATCAATCATTGCTCGTTGGATTGCATTGCGTACCTCTGCCTGTATTGAGCCTAGATCTACTACTTACTAATATTTTCCTCGTTCGATCTAGCGGTTGTGTTCTTCTTGAACGAACAACTACATCGACCACTGCTCATGGGTTTTGGGGAGAGCATCTGCGCGACTTCTCTCTGTGCTTGTTTGATCCAACGGTTGCGTTCTTCCCCAACCGAATGACTACATCGATCATTGCTCGATGGACAGCACTGCGTACCTCTGTCTGTGTTGAGCCTAGATCTACTACTTACTACTCTTTGTCCTCGTTCGATGCGTCTGCGTTCTTTACTTCCTGAACGAACAACTACATCGATCACTGCTCATCGGACTACACCCCGTACCACAGCCTACATTGCGCCATCATGACCAAGTCTGATGATGGTAACAGTGTTCCTCTGCCTTCGGCTCAGGTTCCACTCAAGGGTATAAATTAAACTCATCTCTAGCGCATTTGTTCATGTGCATCGCGGATCTGTGGTTAGGATCTACTACAACCTAGTTCGGTAATAGATGTATGACCCCTTTGGTGCAACTCTGGATGGCTCCGGCTTCCTCTGACATTCTAATGTGCATGTACGTTTCATTTACGGTTCTCTAGAACTTGTTTTCTCTCTCTGTATTTTCTCTCTCACAGAGCCGTTTGGAGAAGGAGGATCTACTTTTTGGGCCCTTAGACTCTTGTCACACTACAAGGCAGGAGACGGAGCTGGCAAGAGCCCGGTCAAAGATGCCCTACATGTGCGATGAATATATTGCTCATGTTTGTATGTGTCATGTTGTACGTGATGTCTTATCGCTGAATTAAAGCATGATGTAAATGACTAAATATTCAACACAATACCTCATCTTTAAAATGAAAAATGTGCATGGAAAACATCATAGAAGAAGAGCAAGGCAAGATGTTCAATGACAGCGACACCGCACACCTTCTCCAAGAGCCAGATACGTGTTGAGTGCAGGCCTCGCAGTTATGTGGGCATGTCCCCATGTGGCCATGTGGTGGGGTGCACTCCTAACGCTCGCCGATGCAAATGTACACATATACCATTGTAGTACTGCATTGGGAGTATTACAAGTATTTTTATTTTATATTTTACCGTTGGGAGGGATGGTGTCTAGAAAGTTATTGATAACTTATACTTATAAATAATAAATGAACTAAACCAAAAGATATGTATAGATACGATAAGCATAAGACTAGGAGCATTGGCGAATCTAGGAGTTTAGCTTAGGAGATGCCGCTCAAAAAAGTCATGCAATTCGGTAAATTTATTTTAACAATTCAGTAATAATTATAAAATTGAAAAGGTGATTTGGTATATATGCATTAAAGTAACACGATAAGGCTTAAATTCATTTGATTAAAGTTGAAATCATCCACTAAATACAATATAAGTAGTTGTCACACCCCAAAATTTCTATTTTGGGTTGTGAATAGAAAACACTACATAAAATGAAAGGATTTATGATTTTCCTAAAATATATAAGATTTAATTAGGCTTTTAGCAGATAAAAAAATGTGCAAAATATGTATTTTAAAATTGTTTTAAATATAATATGAAAGGGGTGTTGCAATCATGCCTTTGCATTTAATCTTATTGGGTGAAAAATAATTTACCAAAACTCGGTTTTGGTCCAAATCGATTTTTGATCTATTATAAAATAAATAAAGTTTTTCTTAAAAACAAGTTCAAAGTTTAATTTTCAAAACTCAGAAAATCTTTTACAAAGTATTTCAAATTTCAATTGATTTCAAAAGGTTTCAAATTTGGTTTCCAGAAGAATTTGCAAAACAAAAAGAAAAGGAAAAGGGTTTTCTCTCAACTCTTTATCTCTCTCTCTTCTGGCCTAGTCGAGCGCTCCCCTCAGCCCAGCCGCGCAGCAGCTGTCCCAGCAGGCCACTTCCCCCTCCCCTCACTCCTCGGCTCGGCCCAGCAGGCCGGCCCAGCCTTTCCCGCTCTGCATAGCCCCTCTCCCCCGGCTGACAGGCTGGCCCCGCAAGTCAGTCACTCGTTCTCTCTTCTCTCTCACTGCCGCAGGGTCCCGCATGTCAGACCTCTCCCCCACCTCCCGCACAAGTCGGACGCACGCGCGTCCCCAGCAACCGCCCTTCCTCCGTTCCCACACCCTCTCGCCCCGCGCCCACGTCCGAATCGATCGGCCGCAACCGCACGCTCCCAAGCGTTTTAAAGGAGACCACCCCTTTCCCTTCTCCCCCTTTGTTCTCTGTTCCGCTGAACTCGGCTCAAGCACGCCGCCGCCGTCACCAGGAAGAGCGTTCCGGAGCTCCAACGTCTCGGTGAGGTCTACTCCGAGCGCGACACTGAGTTCCTTGCCCCTATCTAACGGGAACTTCGTCCCTTTCTTCCTTTCGGTGACCGCAGAATCCCGCCGGCGGAGCTCTGCCTTGACATCCGCCGCCGCACGCCGTCGGAGCCCGTGGAACCGCGTCGGCCCCCGGGAACTCCTCCTAAGACCACGCTGTGATCCCCTCTTCCTCCCCTTATCCCTGTTTTCTTTAATTTTGCACCGTGGCAGTGTAATCGTCGCGCACCGATCTCACCGACGAGGGAGCCGCCGTGGACACCTGACTCCGGTGACACACTGCCACACCCGAGCACCCCACCAACACCGCACGGGCACACCGCACCTCCCCGTGCCCTCAATTCGAGTTATAGCGCTCTGTACCGCCGTTTCCGCACAGCACAGAGCCCACTGGCCAAGGCGCCACCGCGGCCATCCCGCACCGGCAAGCCGCCGCCTCCACCGAGCCCACTTTCGCACTCGCACGGTCACG
This sequence comes from Microstegium vimineum, assembly GCA_022036555.1. Classification (NCBI taxonomy): domain Eukaryota; kingdom Viridiplantae; phylum Streptophyta; class Magnoliopsida; order Poales; family Poaceae; genus Microstegium; species Microstegium vimineum. The sequence goes on along the minus strand of CM039124.1, from coordinate 2,547,916 downwards.
CCGGTCCTCTCCGTGTGCTTGGTTGAAGCCGAGGCGGTCGGGAGCGTTTTCCCCGCGTTCGTCGGCGAGCTTGTGTCGCCAGGATCCATGGCACCGCCTTGCTCGCGCCGCCCCGACGACCCAACCCGCTCACGCCGCCCCGACGACCCAACCCGCTCACGCCGTCTGATCCACGGCCAACGGCCGGGATTAGATCCACCTAGAACCGGTATGCGCCGGCGGTGGACTCGGTCCTCTGTGTCCACGCGCACGCAGGTCCACGCCCACGCGGTGGACCGCACCACTCACGGCTCGTCGTGTGGCACCACACGTCAGCGTGACGTCGGCACGACGTCAGCGCTACCACCGCAACAGCCATGCTCCTTTGCAGTTTAGCCCTTGTAGTTTCCAGAAATAAACCCGCAATCCAAGTCAGTTCATTTCCTTTTAATTCCAGTCCTGTTTTCTTCTGATCTAGCCCCTGAGCTTTCGGATAATGGAACCCGCACTCCAGATCCCTTTTCTTTTTCTGTTTTATTTATTTAAAATCCAAAAAAATGAGTTTCTTTTATTCACAGTTTTGCCATCCAAATTCAAAAGCTCATATCTTGTTCATTTTAACTCCATTTTGATCCAAACAAATTGCGTTAGGTTCGTAAAATCATAATCTACAGTATAGAGTCCTTTAATACCATGTTAATAGCTTTGTAATTTCATGATAAATCCCTAACTTGATTAAATACTATGCAATTGCTTGTAAATAAAATAAATAGTTCTACTTTAGCTTTCCAATTCAAATATAAGTTTGACTTAATCCAACTTAGGTATTTCTCTGAAATACCTTACTCATCCTTTTTCATATATAAAACCAATAAAGCTCTTAGTTCTCTTTTTAAAAGCTAATCTTCCGTTAGATGTATCTTGCAAACCGTAGCTCCGTTTTTGGTGGTTTTCGCGCTCACGAGTTCGTAGCAACGCGTAGAATATGTTAGTTACCTTTATAGTATGCTTTTGTAATGTTTGATGTACTGTTTTTAGGTTCTTTTGTGATGCTGGAGACGTTAGATGTGGAGCTTTGCAAGGATGATCAGAAAGGAAAGTTGGAAAGTTGAGCAAGCTTATGGAAGGCAAGTATAGCATGGGACCTACCTTGTTATCCTATTCACTATAATCATGATTATATTTGCATGTGTCTAATTTGAAACTCGTAGTATGATTTCCCTAGTGTTGATATCTTTACCTTGACTCCTATGGATTATGCATATGGGTAGATGGCTAGTGCTAAATGAAATGATACTTGATCCTTGCCAAACGTTACAATGCTTTGAATGATTTGATGAACCTGATGATGGCAATTGGAACATAAATCTTTTTATAACAACTAACTGTTGGCAAAAGTTGGGACTGACAGTGCAACCGTGAGGGCTACATGGCTCTGGCTTTAGTTCAGTATGAGGATCTTTTCTAGCTCATTAGCGGTTACCCGAAAGGGCGCATTAGGCTCTTGCCGAGCTGGTTATAGTGCGGCCTCTGTCCGATTGAGCGCAGGCTGCGCGTTTTTGTGTCTCTCGGAAGGGGGGCCCTATATCCCCTTGCCAATCCTAGCGGCCCTAATCTTGTTAGACGGGAATCTTTGAAAGACTTCATAGTGAACCCTGCCGACTTACCTTGGTAGTGAGCCAAGAGGCTTGCAATCTCGGGCGAAAGGGTAAATCACGACTTACGGGTAAAGATGCACAACCTCTGCAGAGTGTCAAAAACTGATATATCAGCCGTGCTCACGGTTACGAGCGGCCCGGAAAACTGACGGATTAATTATAATGAACTTGATCGATCTTTATGTTCCTGTTGCCGCTATAATGATGATGTTTATGATAGACTTAACTTTGGCAAGGATATATCTGGGATCATTTGGGCTTATGAAGAACCTGATGCTACTCAATTTCTAAAACTTGACTTACTGAAAGCTGATGCAGTTAAACCCGTGTATATCCTTTTTGAGCCTCATGAACCCCTGTTATACTTGCTGAGCATGGTGAGCTGACGCTTGTTCTCATAACCTTTAAAAATCCCGGATGGGTACCAGATTGCAAGAGTTAAAAAAGATAGGCTTGAGGTCAACCAGTCAGTTGGTCCCTATCGACTTGAAGTCTTCACCCGAAGATCGAAGTGGTCGTTCTGTTGTTTGCTGCTTTAAGGTTATCCTTTAACCTTATATGTTATATATTTTAGGTATTGTCTTTTGATATTACCTTGTTTTGTGGCTATATGTGAGATTTGACTTCCTAGGCTCACATATAGGGTACATCTGATTTTGGTCTTAAAAACCGGGTTTGACAGTAGTTCAAAAGCCATACTAATAATAGAGTACCAGAGACTTACAATGCTATTTTCTAACTATTTTATTTGACACTTCCGAAGGGACATAAATATATTGATTATATCATATTCATCAATGTCAAATAAAATATCATGCTCAATGAAAGTGACTCGACAATCATCCAAAAGACTATCTCTCATCTTATTTCATAACTCTGTTTTCACTAAACTATTGCAGGAAAATACCCTTTCAATGCTTGTCATTGCCACGGGTAGAAGCAATACCAATTTGAGAAACTCCTAAACCATATCAATTTGTACCGGTTACAAATAAATCTCTACGAAAAACTCTGATGTTGAGACAAATTTTCGATCTTGGTGCGTGGTAGATGATTTTACAATGTTAGCGCTTAGCAAATAGCAATTAAAGTAGACATGATTTTTTTACGGAATACCGATAAGCAAAGAATGAATCTCACCTCAATTCTATTATAATCATAAATTGCGCATAAGGCCAGTCTCAATGGAGTTTCATCAGAGTTTCATGGGCTGTATTGATGAAGAGAGAGATGATAAGAGTTTCATGGGAGTAGAGAGAGCTTCATCCCCATAAAATTCTTCATCACAGTTATCAAAATATTACTACATTGAAAACTGAGTCATGAAACTCACATTGAGGATGGCCTAAGCCTTCGCTACCAGCTGCTGGCCGGTACAGTCAGTCTGACCGAGTGTCCGTCTAGAGCTCTGGGCATGGTGTGGTCATATAGGGAATTAGAGGATGACAACTGGATACTCAGGCTCCCTATTGGCGATTTCAAATATAGCGTAACTATGGAGCTGTGAAGATCATACTGTAAGAACCGGTAATGAGTGTTATAAAACTCGTTGTCGGCGATTCGGATCTTTTCCTCTTCGTCTCTTATGATCAACATAGTAGATAAAAATAGTAGAACAAGTAGACACAAGATAGGGAGACTATTCTTTATTCCTCTGATATTCATATTTACAACATAAAGCTCTCACGTATATATAGTCCTGTCAGTGTCTATGAATTTGGTAAGAGCACACATACAAACGGACTAGGATTAGGATTCATCCTTTTCCTTTCTTTCTAGGATAGAGTCCATGTGTTTTACAACACTTTCCCTTGGGCGATTACCACGATATGCACATGCCTCGTTAAAAACTCCATCTGAAAATCCAATGGGAAAAACGGTTTTTGGAGAAAAGAGTACATCACATTCGTTAATTGTATTGCAGATGTTGTCTCATTAAAAACCTTGCGTGAGAAACCTTCAAGTAAAAACTCATATAGGAAAAAAGAGTACAACATTTAACCTTCTTGGATATGTATTCTTTAGGATCTTTTTATTCTTCATGAATAAATATTTATCTTCATGATCTATGCATAAACTTTAATGTTTTAGCAAATATGATCTACTTGATCTTTCTAATTCTAGTGGTTTTAATTATCTTCAAGGTAGATTCAATCAATTTGCTCCCCCTCAAAAAGCCATCCTTTGAACTTCATTGTTCAAGTCACATTTTTCATAAATGTGTGCTTAATTGATGGTATACAGTACCATAATATTATATATTTCAAAAATTGGCTCAAAATTCTTCTATGAATTATAATAAGAGTATAAACAAGAGCAATATGCTTCGTGCATAATGACCACTTATTAGTTGTGCAAAACAAATAAATCTTATACTTCAGGTAAATCCTTTCAGAGGAATATGGGGTAAATAAGTTACAATATTTAATATCTTCTAGATAATGTATCAAACTTATACTAGAGTTTGAATATTTAAAATCATTTCTTAGTGGATTTGCAAATTATATAATCTACAAATCTTTGAGATTTTGATTGTATCACTCAAGAGTAAATCTAGTCTTGTATTTGACATTTAGGGGATAATTCAATTGCCAAAATCACCATTATTGTTATACCTTCTATGGTATTTAGAGGATATCAATACTTCATAGCTAGCTTTACATATATACACTTTCTAAGTGTTTGTATGACATCTTCATGATGTTTATTATTCCTCATTTGGTTTCTCTCGGGTCTATATTCACTTCAAGGATTAATGGTGTTTATTCAAGAATCAACTGGTAAATCCTTCATGGATTAATTCCTTCCAGGATATTCTCATTTTTGCTGAATAATATTTTTCTTCTATGAGATAGTGATATTTAATACTAAGTCATTTGATGACTATTCATTATAGGACATGCTCTTCTTGAGACTTCAATATTTATTCTGGAATATATTATACCTTAGACTTCTTAATACTTAGTATGAGATTTTTATATGTTGCAATTTATATTCTTCAGGAATTATAGGGATCTTCATAATCCACTTATTGACTGCATATTTCAAATTCATTTATTTCATTTGCCAGAGATATAGCAGAACATTATTTCTTCTAAGTTGGAGATTCAACCTCAATTGCTTTCTTCATTGACCCGATATAATCGCTACAAGCGACTTTGCCATGGACTTTGTTTTCCGGATCCGGATTCTCATAAGAGAATGCAATTATAGAGGTAACGTTGTCGACAACTATTTTCTCCCAATACGAGAGATAATTTATTGTTCTGCATACCCAACACTAATGATGCGCGCGCTTAGTATGTTGGATTTTATCTTCATGATGACCCTCTTCATGAGGTGCTTAACCTTCTTCACAAGGTGTTCTCTTTATGAGAATAGATGAGTTTCATTTTATTTCTATTCAATAGTATACATTAAACTAGAACCCACAGGCGTCCCCGTAGATTTTAGCTTTATAGTATAGTATACAATATTTAGTTTACTACTAGTAAACACAACTTCAGGTTTATAACTTCAAGTTACTCCTCTCATTTTTCAAAATATCTGGTATATGCTCCGCTTCATGCTTCACAAGAGCATAATCAAACTATTGTTTGATTTAGTGTGTGATATTATTCCTGCTTCAAGCTTCAAGGAATATTTTCTTTAGATCATTTTCCTTCCGTGGAAATAATATTTGGCATTCAAAATAGGCTCTCTCTCCCCCCTAATGCCAATATTAGATCTTTAATAGCATACTTTAAAAGATATCCCCTATCATATGGGCTTAAAATAATTCAAATTCATATAACTCCTACTACAAGTAGATGCCCATTTATGAATGCTATGATACAATTTTCTGGGAAATATTCACACATATATTTAAACACAAGGGTTATTATCCAGCAAATGCATCGAGCTAGAATACATAAAGTGCATTTAAGAATGTTCATCATTCCTACAAACTCAAAGATGTTCTTCCCTTAATTTGCACATATCATAGTTTAGAAAACTATTTCATTATCTAGCTTCTTCATTGTTTAGCCTAAAAATATGATCCAAATACTCATACAATTCAAATTCACATGGAATTTCTTCTAAAATTTTCTAATTGTCATTAATGCAAAAGTTGTTAAATGTCTTTTCTTCATAAATCTCAAATCATCATAAGTATGTTATCTATCATTTTAATTCCATAATTATTCATCCCATAAAATGAGTTAGTCTCCATTGAGCTAATTTCATATTACCTCTCCCCCTGATCTCAAGCTGCTTAACCTTAGATCAATCATATTGCTTATGCATGCAATACATTAGAAAAGCAACATATTCATTATTTCAATAAAAATTATTTTGGCATAACATGCTAGATAGCCAATTTAATTGCAAGGGGAAAATTAGTAGCTACAAGCTACAAACATAGCTTCCATGCTAATATTTATGTACGAGGGGAGATGTCGCTCAACGGGAGCACAATATAGTGATACACATTCATGTGTAATGTGGAATATTGGTATTCAATCCAACAAAATAGATAATAACAAATACAAAGCTACAAGCTTCACTTAAAGATAGATTTAGTTTTATTATGCCTATTAAATATATATTACCCACGTTTTCTTATGCCTTTACCCAAAATTCTTCCCCCTTTTCATGACATAATTACTTCAAGTAGAAATATGCTTCATGCATCATACTTCTAGTATTCAATGGTTGTGGCATGAAATTCATATATTTAGTGTATTATTCAGTATACACAATAATATATTTAGGGTAGAACATAAACTTCTAGTTTATTTAGTATGCTAATATAGTCTAATTATTCATGTGCTTTTAGAAAATTCAGTTTTCCCTTCTACCTACATGGTAGTATTGCACAAAGAACTATAACCTTCATGGTTAATTAAGGCTTCTTTGTGGATAAAATTAATGCAAAATTATTTCAATAGGAAAAATTAGGCAAGTATTTATATGTAAAACATATAAAACTAATTTATTCCATGCAAAATTAACACATATTACTTCAAGTAAGAATTGCAACTAAGAATATTAAATGTATTAGTCTTCAAGCTAATAAAGTAACCATTAACTCTTCTATGAGTTTACATAATCCACTTAATTCAACTGGAATTAAAACTTAATGCACCACCATTATTATTAATACTTAGATATGTTAATATAAGTTTAAAATACAATATAAGTATGTTAGCATATGATTTAAATTCTTCTTCGAGAAACCTCAAAAATTCTTATTCATTCTTATATGGCTTAGCTTCAATGCTTGACATTTAGCAGCTTCATGCATGCTTTATTTCATAGTAGTGATATGTAATCACAATCCTTCTAGAAGTGTAATATATGCAAGTCATATTGTCGGTGTTATGACCCGGGGGTCAAGACCACCGGCTAGTAAATTTGTATATTGTGTGCTCCCTCTCCCAGACGTGATGCAACAAGAACACAAGATTTATCCTGGTTCGGGCACAGAAGGCCCTACGTCCAGCGGGGGAGGATGGATTGTATTATCTCGCACCAAAGTGCTCGTACAGGGGGGTACAAGTAGGTTTACACGGAGGTGCTCAAGATGAGCTGAGGCCTAGGACTAGCAGGGCTACCCTAGGTGGTCGGTTGATTGCTTGAGAGGTCGATCAAGCAATCAGGTGAGTGGTGTATGCGGGTCAGAGCTTAAACGAATGTGTGTTCGTATTGTCGATACGAATGCGCCTTCGTTTCCGCCCTTTGCCCCTTCTATCCTGGCGTCCCCTTTTATAGATCAAGGGGAGGTACAGGAGCACAGAGTCCTAAACTGTAGTGGCGTGGGAGGCGTGTCGGTGGCGCCATGCTGGCGAAGGGACGTTGATCGCTGTAGCGGCGTGGCCTTTCCGTGCTTCCGGTGCTCCAGAGCATGGTGATGGCAGACCGAACGCTGTCGAACGTCATGGCGCAGCGCGTTCGGCCTTCTGTAGACGAGTACGAGTCCCACAGTTGACGCAGGACGAATTGAACGGGAGCCATGCCAGAGTGGTTGGGGATGGTGGTCGAGCCCCCCGGTCGAGGGGGAGGGGTCGAGGCTAGCGTAACCCTGTTGTATCCCTGAAGACACGATCGAGGGCTGCCCTGTTCATGGCTCGAGGGGGTGCCTCTGGATTCCGTACCTACAACGTGGTTATAGCGTCTGCGCGGTCAACGGAGGTCCAGGGCATGGGCGGTGAGTTGATGGATTTGACTACGGTAGTGGGCGCCCATGGCGTTAGGCGGGGGCAGGTAGGCGCATTGGATCCCCTTTAACCCATACCGGGAGCAGGTGAGCTAACCGAGCCTCCTGCGCGCGGGTCGTTCGTTCGACCCCCTATCCGTCATTCGAGGGGTCGAGGCGGAGGCGGATGCGGAGGGGTCGTTCGTTCGACCCCCGTCCGTCAGTCGAGGTAGAGACGGAGGGGTATCCTGCCTTCTATGTTTCTTGCAAAGGGCCGGCCCACGACTGGTCCCTGTTGTCGGTGAGGGAGGCCTTCGCGTGATGGGCCTTTTCTCCATCAACTTGAACGGCTAATCGGACCCTGCCTTAAAAATGGTTGCTATGTTAAGCGTTAGTTTTATCACACGTTTAGGGTACCCCTTACCTTTGTACCCGACAGTAGCCCCCGAGCCTCTATGCGGATAAGAAGAATCCGTATAGAGGTTTTTGCTAATTATCTGCAGGGTTAGTATGAGGTCTGATTCTCTGCGGGGTGCGCGCAAGCGCACCCGGGGGTAGCCCCTGAGGCCCCAGAGGAGTGATTAAGAACTCCTCTGGGGGCTTTGACGTGTGTTCTATTGAGGGGAGTGAGGATTACCTGGAGTCGTAACGCCCTATCGAGCGGTCGATTCTGTTCGCCAGGCTACGAGCGTTTTACTTCCTCGGAAAGGGGGTGCTCGAGGGCGGCTGTTAAAACCCTTCCGAGGGCCAGCCTTCGCTCCCTCGAGGGTTAAACTGGAGTCATAGTGCCCTATCGAGGGGTCAACTCTGTCTGCCGGGTTACGAGTGTTTTCGACACTCTTTCGTTGAGGGGTGTCGTGCGTAGGCTAGCCCTCGAGCCTCGTGTGGCTGGGCTTTCACTACCTCCTAGCGTCCTTCCCACGGATCCTTGCGCTCGGATTGTGGGGCGAAGAGCATCGTGCTATCCTCGTTAGGACGAGCCTCGATGTCCTCTGTGGGCCTTCGTAAGGACGAGCCTCGAAGTCCTCTGCGAGCTGGTAACGGGTATAAATTCAACTGAAATCCAAGTGAGAACTCATGCCCCCTTCGACGGGGGTCGATAGAAGCCCTGAGGCGTTCTCATTTAAGCAATACCGCGTGGATTACCTAGGTGCCAACTCTGTTCGATGAGAGTCAGTGGCCTGATGCCTCCCGTCGAATGGATCCTTGGGTATTCTGTGGTTATGCCTTGGATATGTCCCGGGGGGCCTTGAGAGTTCATTCTCGAGCTAGGGGCATGCGCCGCCCCCCCTGGGTCATCCCTGACTCGCGTTCTCGAGGGCGGATGTGAACCTCGTTCGTGGGGCCAGCCTTCGCCCCCTCGAGATTTGGGGGTGGACCGGAGTCCGTAACCCTGGGTCCTCCCTGACCTCAGGTACTCGAGGGTGGCTGTTGAACCCTGTGTAAGGGCCAGCCTTCGCTCCCTCGAGATTTTGACGGACGGATCGGCGTCTGTTGCTTACCTCTGAAGGTGACATCCTATCCTGTGGAATACAAGGGGGTAGGTAGGTAGGTATATTAAATGCGGGGACATACCTGCCTTTCGTCGGATTCACCCGCGAACATGGGTCAAACAGGCCCCCGAAGGAGGAACTGTGTCACCAGCTGAGGCCGAGGAGACGGCGTCTGGCGTCTCTGAATCTGCTCGGTGAAGAGTGCGGTAGCCCGACCGAGTATGTCGGAGAAGCCGCGGGGACCTTCTGAGATGACGGTATGGCAGAGCCAAAGTCAGGCTCAGCGAGGTACCCGCCCCGACCCGCAAGCATGGGTCAAACAGGCTCCCGAAGGGAGGAACTGTGTCACCAGCCGGGGCCGGGGAGATGGCGTCCGGCGTCTCGGGATCCGCGTGACGAAGAGTGCGGCGGTGTGACCTAAGGGCATGAACTATAGACTTCCGGACCGGATGATGGTGGCGAATGGAAACAACTGAGGCCTGTGAGCTAGCTCTGGACAAGAAAGGTCTATGTAATAGATTAGGTCGGTGATAATATGATGTCGAGCCCCTGGGGGCTTCTTAACTTTAATGCATTTTATTCGAGATGCATCTGGGTGTTTTTATTTCTCGAGTTGTCTCTATTTCTCTTTGCCTGAGTTGTTGCTTTTAGACTGAGTGTTCGATGCGCTCCCGTATCCCTCGAGGAGGGGGAGCGGGTGGGGGTACCATAGCCCTGAGGCGTAGGAGAGTCCCCGGCTTGACGGCCCGCGACCCTTAGGGAGTTCGAGGCGTCTTTACTTAGTCATGAAGCGTACTCGGGGCAAAAATGGAAAGAGGAGCGTCGAGTTTCGAAAAACGTTCGGGGTTTTGAGGGACTTAGGGAGGGGGACCCCCCCCCCCCCGACAGCCCCCGAGGGAAACTTGACTTTGCAAGAGCAGAGTCGAGGCTACCTCAGAGTCATGAGCAAACGTGAAATGTTTTTCGAGAACACTTTATTCATTCATGATGCGATAAATGTACATAACGCGTAAGATGTACAAGGCCTAAGTTATCGGCTTAGGGGTAAAAGCGGTTTTCGGGGACTCTCTTAGGGGATATTCCCGGTTAGCCCCCGAGGGAGGCTCGACTCTACGGGAGCAGGGTCGAGTCTACCTTTATGACTACGAGCGGTGATTTCTCGAGCCATTCTTACTTCTACCAGCCTTGGTGCTCCACTTTTTGGTGGAGTTGTTGGACCTATGCCCGAGGCCCTCGAGAGGGGGGGGAGCGAGTGGGAGTACCTTAGCCCTGAGGCGTAGGAGAGTTCCCAGCTCGGCACCCCTCGACCCTTGTGGGTCTCGAGCGTGTTTCCTACCCTGCGCTAAGCGTGCTTCGAGGGGCAGAAGAAAGAGAGGCGTCGAGGGGTAGAGCAAAATCTACCTCGAGTCACGAATGAAAATGAAACCACTAGGATCGCGGACTTTCTATTCATTCGAGATGTGAGAATTGTACATAAATGCGAAAATGTACGATGCCTTGAGGCCTAAGGCTAGAAACGACGTAGTTGTTCCGTGTTTCGCGCGTCGATGCAGAAGAACGCGTCGACGGCTTCCTCTCCGTCTGCGTGATTGATGACGATGTCCATGAGCTCGCTGACGGTCTTGGGGGTGTTACGTCCCAGCTCCCGCACCAACTCCTTCCAGGTTGTCCCGGCGACGAACACCATGATGACGTCGTGGTCGGAGATGTGGGTTAGCCTGGCATGTTTCTTGGAGAACCATCGGATGAAGTCACGAAGGGTTTCCCCTGGCCTCTTCTTGCAGCTACGGAGATCCCAGGGGTTTCCGGGCCGCACGTAGGTGCCCTCGAAGTTTCCCTCGAAGATCCTGACCAGGTCGGGCCAGCCATAGATCAAGTTCGGGGGGAGTTCCTCGATCCATCTTCGAGCGGTGTCGGAGAGGAAGAGCGGGAGTTGCCGAATGATGACGTGGTCATTGTCGGCTCCTCCTAGCTGACATGCCAGCATGAAATCAGCAAGCCAGAGCTTCATCTTGGTTTCGCCGTTGTACTTGACCAGGCTGGTGGGTGGATGGAAACGAACAGGCAAGGCGGTTTGCCGAATCGCCTTGCTGAAGACTCGTGGCCTTGGTGGTTCCGGGGATCGACGTCGATCCTCGCCACTGTCGTAGCGCCCACCTTGATGGGCATTGTAACCTCGAGCCTCAGTGTCACCGTGTCGGCGTCATTTGTTGTCGTTGATGTTATGTCGCGCCTCTCGCGGTTGTCGATTGTCGAGGTTGCGGTCTCGAACTGGTTGTCGCTCTGCTCCGCCTTGGGGCGCCTTGTCTTGGTGGACAGATACCTCTCGATCTTGTCGAGGGGGTACGTCCCGTCGCTCGGAAGCAGCTCCTCTGCGCCTCGAGGCCGAGCTTTCCGCCTGCTAAACGGCCGTGGTTTGGAGAAGCCCCTGGATTTCATTCCTGGTGCGTTGCGCCTGGGGCGTCGATGGTGCCGGCATGTCGCGAAGCAGCATTGCGGCCACCACGACATTTTGGCTGGCACGGTTGTAGACGTGGCGCTCGTTTGCCCCCTCCTCGACGATCTGTCGATGGACTTCCCGGGCCCGCTCACGGGCTCCTCCACCCTGTGGCCGCCCGCGATCTCGCTCGAGGGCGTGCTCGAGCTGCTGGAGTCGCAGACACTCCTCGAGCTTGGCGAGTAGCTCTCGGACTTGCGCGATCTGAGCGTCCTGTGGTGGACCGGCTTCGACTGGAACCGGGGGGGCGACGTCTCGCGCCGGGGTAGCGTTGCCCCCTCCCCCTTCATCCGTGGCCGCGGCGTCATTGACGTCGTCCTGGGAGTCGACCGGATCAACGAGGTGGAAGCACTCCCGCGTGGGATCGTAACCCTCGTCGGGGGAGTCCGAGTCGGGGTAGCCGTGGTAGAAGTTGGGGAAAGATCCCCAGCATTCCTCCTCCAGCCATTGTCGTATCGTCCCGCAGGTCTGACACCCTAGGGGCAGGGCTCATCGCGACTCCGGGCGCTCGTCCGGTGGAGGAGTGGTGACGAGGTTGATCGTCGTATGCAGCTGGTTCCCTGAGGAGCCGTAACGTGCCTGTATCTGCGAGCCTACAAAAGTAGAACAGAGTCTGGCGCTGTTGTAGAGCCCATGTGGAAACAGGTCCTGCGGTGGTGCGGCTGAGTATGTCGGAGAAGCCACAGGAATCCTCTGAGATGACGGTATGGCAGAGCCAAAGTCAGGCTCAGCGAGGTACCCGCCCCCGACCCGCAAGCATGGGTCAAATAGGCTCCCGAAGGGAGGAACTGTGTCGCCAGCTGAGGTCGGGGGGACGGCATCCGGCGTCTCGGGATCCGCACGGTGAAGAGTGCGGCGGCGTCGTTCGCGCCCCCTCCTGGTCGCAGGCAAAAGGCGCGAATGGTAGGACCGTCGTCTGGTCCTCCTTGGCCCCGGAGTACCGGAGCTGCTGCTATCCATGCCACTAGCTGAGAGTAGAACCATGTCGTGGTCGTGGCCCGTGCACATGAACTCTAGACTCCCGAACCAGACGGTGGTGGCGAATGGAAGTAATGGTATCGTGGAATCCATCTGGGAGAGTAGTTTGGAGTTGATCGACACGCAAAGCCCCCTACCTGGCGCGCCAACTGTCGGTGTTATGACCCGGGGGGTCAAGACCACTGGCTAGTAAATTTGTATATTGCGTGCTCCCTCTCCCAGACGTGATGCAACAAGAACACAAGATTTATCCTGGTTCGGGCACAGAAGGCCCTACGTCCAGCGGGGGAGGATGGATTGTATTATCTCGCACCGAAGTGCTCGTATAGGGGGGGTACAAGTAGGTTTACACGGAGGTGCTCAAGATGAGCTGAGGCCTAGGACTAGCAGGGCTACCCTAGGTGGTCGGTTGATTGCTTGAGAGGTCGATCAAGCAATCGGGTGAGTGGTGTATGCGGGTCAGAGCTTAAACGAATGTGTGTTCGTATTGTCGATACGAATGCGCCTTCGTTTCCGCCCTTTGCCCCTTCTATCCTGGCGTCCCCTTTTATAGATCAAGGGGAGGTACAGGAGCACAGAGTCCTAAACTGTAGTGGCGTGGGAGGCGTGTCCGTGGCGCCATGCTAGCGAAGGGACGTTGATCGCTGTAGCGGCATGACCTTTCCGTCCTTCCGGTGCTCCAGAGCGTGGTGATGGCAGACCGAACACTGCCAAACGTCATGGCGCAGCGCGGTCGGCCTTCTATAGACGGGTACGAGTCCCACAGTTGACGCGGGACGGATTGAACGGGAGCCATGTCGGAGTGATTGGGGACGGTGGTCGAGCCCCCCGGTCGAGGGGGAGGGGTCGAGGCCAGCGTGACCCTGTCGTATCCCTGAAGACACGATCGAGGGCTGCCCTGTTCATGGCTCGAGGGGGTGCCTCTGGATTCCGTACCTGCAACGTGGTTATAGCGTCTGCGCGGTCAACGGAGGTCCAGGGCATGGGCGGTGAGTTGATGGATTTGATTGCGGTAGTGAGAGCCCATGGCGTTAGGCGGGGGCAGGTAGGCGCATTGGAGGTGAGGGTCATTGCAGGTGAGCTGACCGAGCCTCCTGCGCGCGGGTCGTTCGTTCGACCCCCCCCCCCCTGTCCGTCATTCGAGGGGTCGAGGCGGAGGCGGATGTGGAGGGGTCGTTCGTTCGACCCCCGTCCGTCAGTCGAGGTAGAGACGGAGGGGTATCCTGCCTTCTGTGTTTCCCGCAAAGGGCCGGCCCACGACTGGTCCTTGTTGTCGGTGAGGGAGGCCTTCGCGTGATGGACCTTTTCTCCATCGACTTGAACGGCTGATCGGACCCCGCCTTAAAAATGGTTGCTATGTTAAGCGTTAGTTTTATCACACGTTTAGGGTACCCCTTACCTTTGTACCCGACACATATATCCTGGTTCATTGAATTGTCGAAAAAATTCTAACTCAACTTCTATTTGAGTAATTTCTGATGATAAATTTAAATACGTCATGTATTAAATTGCTCTTTGATATTTCTATACTCAAGAGACATTTCTTCAAGAATATACATTGCTTAAAATTTTATTTACCATCTTGTCTTCTAGACATTCAATCCAAAGCTTCAAGCTATTGTTCATAGAGTAGCATTAGACCACAATCTATAAGCATACAAGCTTGAAAATTCGACTTTCAATGGAATATGATATTCTATAATCATAATTTGGGAATTTTCTCATGCAGTGAGTCATACCATGTATTTGTTATTTCTCTCGGCCATATACTCATTCTAGAGATTAATCAGGAAATATATATCATAAATTCACTACACTTCAACGGTAGCAAAATATCCTACATGGATTTAATAATGACCATAACAAATAATTCTACCATTCAGAGTAATTCTAGGATATTTCTTCTTTCTTTCAAGCATGCATATATTAACATACATTAAATCATGTGCATATAAGTTTACTATACATGTAAACAAGTGGTAAGGTGCAAAAAGGTAGTGGATGGTTATAAAAAAAATCTTAAAAGCATCCTAGCATTTTTCAGGGTCTATATCATGGTATATGTTAATTTTCAGAATTAATACCAACCATGCTAGAAAAAAAATATGAGCCTCTCAAAGGTGATAAGTCTAAGGTCTGTAGGATTCAGAGAGCTCATATATCTTATACCATGTTTCTAGTCTAATGTAATCATTCAAGATTTTATTCTTGCAATTACATGGTATATAATTCATAATGTGTGATGAATAAATGCATTCAAAAGAGCATTATAAAATATCAACACATGGTGCATATACATAAATATAAATTAAATATTATAAATGCAAACAAAGCCTACACACATAATTTTCTGCTAGAAAACTTTTCCACGACACCATTTACAAACAATATCCAAAATTTCGTATTATTTCGGTCAGATCTGCTTCATGCACCAGATTTCACCACATAGGTCATTAACCTTCGGGATGGTCAACCTTTTAATGTCAGTGACATGGCTGCGAGCCTAGCCTAGCATGGCTATGTCACGACGACTCACCGAGAGCAAAAATATTTCCGACGACAACCGCATACGGCGCGGAGCGATGTCCAATACATGAGCTCATACCGGAACTTTTGTGTATCGGTGAAGTACTAGGCAGGAAAACGGACCAACGGAATAATAATGGCATTGCAGTGTGTTGGCCACCATGCAGTAGCGGCGTTCACGCGTGGCAAGCTACATAATGCAGCTTCCTTGCGAGGATGATAGCTTCTGGCCATCTACCGTACTTCAAAAACGGCATACAGAACTCCTCTTTAAATTGCTTGCTTACTTATCGATGTACACGTAATGAAGAGATTAATTTTCTTTGTTAATCCATCTATATGTATAATTCAGTGTTTTCATTCACATGCTTGCACCATATATATTACGTGTCTTCAAGACTATAAAGAGGCCAATGATTCAGATTGGCATTACCTACTAGGCGATAGCTACTAGCTGACAGTTGTAGTATGCTACGCGAAGTGCATCCTTCTATGTCAGCGTAGCCAAAAAATATACATGGACGTACACATCCTTAATATGTACCATACACATCGATAAGTATTTTAACCCATTAGCTTCTAGCTAGTAGATCAGTTTTAATCTTGTATTGTATGTTCAGATATAATTCTCTACCGCAGGAGGTCAACTACGAGTTGACGAGACCAAGGCACTTCTAGGCGGGTGGTGACATGCTGGTCATTGGTGGCCTCATGAAATTGATTGTTTGTGTGTAGGGGTTATAGCTACCGCGGGCTATGATGCAAATTTCGTGCGTGTACTGTGTGTACAAATTCTAGGTTAAAAATAGATGGACACAATAGTCGATAAATTGGTTGTGTAACTCATACCTTCTGGATAATGTCAATTTGATCTACTTCACATATCGTGTAGGGCAGTGGTTAGTAGATACATACCGCGTAGGGCGTTTGACATTGTTGTAGTCATGTCTGCTTGATGACGACGGTACATGTCGATGCACTGCAAAGGTAACAGATCCGTTCCGCTAACAACGTCGGGGATATCAACATCGTCGAAGTAGTCGCAGGGCGGGGACGTCAACGTCGACATCGAAGATCGGCGGCAACTTCATCGGCGATGTCGACGTAGAGCTTGTCGTGCTGATAACGTGTTATAAAACTCGTTGTCGGCGGTTCGGATCTTTCCCTCTCCGTCTCTCATGATCAACATAGTAGATAAAAATAGTAGAACAAGTAGACACAAGATAGGGAGACTATTCTTTATTCCTCTGATATTCATGTTTACAACATAAAACTCCCACGTATATATAGTTTTGTCAGTGCCTATAAATTTAGTAAGAGCCCACATACAAACGGATTAGGATTATGATTCATCATTTTTCTTTTCTTCTAGGATAGAGCCCATGTGTTTTACAACAATACGGTCATACGGAGATCCTTTCTATTCCACTCGGGGCGTGGCGCGGTGCAACAGTGTTTATAGAAGCCGAGGCGGTCTTCCTGCGTACCATATTAGAAAGCGTTTGGATGGAATAAGGAAACACAAACCTAAAAGAATGCAATAAACATTGCAAACTTAAATATGGTAAGAAATTACTTAATTTGTTTAAATAGCCTCGGTAACGTTAACACACAGAAGCTACTATGCTGGATTTGTGGATACCGTCGCGGTGGGAGCATTATTGTGTTTCTGAAGTCTGGTATCCGATTGCGTCGTGATCCAATTACGCGGGGCTTAAAACAAACGTCATGTAACGACATCGGTTTTTTTAGGGAAACCGGAGCTTCATTAATCACGAACAGGATTACAATCACTGTTGATAATATTCATGAGATCAGGTGGGGTTATAAGCCACTCCGCCACCTGATACTCACGAGATACTAATCTAGCACATACGCGCGCTAATTTATTACAATCTCTACTAATCAAACAAAAGCGAAAAAGCTTCGAAGCTCCGACTAATGTCTTCCATCTGTGCAGGTAATGCTGAAATCTCCGACTGCTGGTGTGTTCTATTTTCCCACAATCCCGTGAGTACCTGGCAATCTGTTTCCAAGATCAGACGCTGCACCCCTCTATCCCTGGCGAGCATCATACCATCACAGCATGCTACAGCTTCGGCTGCTAGGGAGTTCAAGCAGAATTCATACCATCGAGCGGTGCCTCCACATGTTCGACCATCTTCATCACGAAGAATCCATGCAACGACATCTGTTACCCTCCGTAAATGACTATAACATTACAATCATCCGAACCAAACACTTCGTTATATGTTCCATGGACGAGAGAAATTTTTTCATCAGTTCCCATATCAAGAATCATGAAATCAGCCGCAACATAATCATCTTGAATCTTCACCGGCCGGATGATGATCTCCACTAATGTAATGCCAACCCTATGTAACAAATTACATGACTTAAGCTGTGAGTTTGCCAGTGCGTGGTGCCTGAATTTTTCAAAAAGAAGCATGCTAGCTGCATCAAATTTTGATATATGGTGATCACATATTCACATCAGTGAGCAAGAATGCAAAATGCTTTTATTTTATATTTATTAAAAGTGCATGTACAATAAGGTAAGTCTCAATGGAGTTTCATAGAGGGTTTCATGCATATTAAATGGGGTGTCACATCAGCAGATTTACACTTTTTGCATGGAACTATGAGGAGAGAGAGGGAGAAGGTTTCATGGTGATGAAACTATACAATGTTGTTTTTAAAACGTTGGAAACTGTGTGAAATCTCTATTGAGAATCTTTCTTAGTTTCATGAGATACATGCAAAGCAAATGTATGGTGGAGATGAGAGAGAAAAGAAAGAGAAAGACATTGGTAACCACATGAAACTATACAATGAAACTATGCATTGAGATAGAGACTCATTTCATATTAAGTTTCATATAACTAGGAAAGCGCGCAGTGAAACATTACATTGAGACTGGACTAATAATATAAACAAATAATATAAACAATATGTGTGCTAGTTTGGAAGAGTCAGTAGTGTGGTTGCCATCCTTTGGTAGAACTGAACTGACGTGAAGGACTTGAAATGTGGGACGAATGGATTGGTCCGGACGGCCCATGTAGTTAAGGGGAAAGATAGGGCTATTAAAGTCTATACTTTAGGTTTCTTAACTTTTAGAAAAGTCCCCTTCAGGTTCCTCGATTTCAAAACCGGATAAACGCATCTCACTTTCAAAACCGTTCATACTACGTCTTTCGATGGTTTTAGACATTTGTTACAGTATAGTATAGGTAGATTTGTTACGGTTATGGTGGTTTTAGACAGTGGTTTTGTTACAGTATAGGTAGATTTGTTACGGTTATGGCGGGTTTTCTTTTCCGCTGAGTCTTTGAAAAATCATATTAAATCCTAGAAAAACATTAAAAGAAAAATCCAACTTTGTTAGACTTCACATGAGTAGATCTACACAGTGAGCATATAATATGGTATGTTTTAGTAGAATTTTTTTGCTAAATAATTATTCTAACAAAATAATTATAGAAGCTGCAACTATGATTATTTCAATTAATTACAGAAAAACATAGGTCTAAACCTATAGCAAAAACTTTGTACTATCATATCATATTATATTTATTGTGTAAATCTACTCATGTGGAGTCTAACAAAATTAGATTTTCTATTTTATGATTTTTTTCCTGCGATTTACTATGATTTTTTAAATATTTAGCCAACATAAATAAAAAAGAAAATGACAAAACCTTCATAGTAAAAATTTTGTACTAAAACATACCATGTTATATGTTCACTATGTAGATCTATTTATGTGAAGTCCAATAAAATTGAATTTTCCATTTTTATGATTTTTCTGTGATTCAATATGGTTTTTCTAAGATTCAACTGAAATAAATAAATAAAAAGAAAATCTTTGTCACGGTAACAAATCCACTTTTACCGTAGCAAAATACTGTTTAAAACCGGGGTGAACCGCCAAGGAGAACGGTTTTGAAAGTTAAGTAACGTGTTCGGCCCGGTTTTAGAATTGAGAGATCTAAAGCGGACTTGTGCGAAAGTTTAGGGACTTAAAATTGACTTTTTCCATCTGACCACAAGAAGTAGGAATGATTAACCAGACCACGCCTTGTAAATTTGTGACGCCATTGCTGCTTCATTGAAAATCAAGCTGGGTTTGTATGTGTGTGGACGTAGGCTGACCCAACGACTGGGCTGGGGCCGTCTCTACTTAGGCCTTATTGAGGATATGTGAAGGTCCGCCAGCACCGGTAAAGATTTTTCTTCAGGAGAACTAGGAGGTGGCAACGCCTTTTCTTCGTGACCTCTATTTTCTTTCCGAACACTTATTTCCAATCCAAAACAGCTTCGTTGGTGAATGTTTTATCTTCTTCTTATAAAGTGACAAATTGCAATGAAGCTAAAAATGTAGTTTATTACAGCTACACCTCCCATATTAATTATAGTCATTTTATTTATTGTTTCATCAAGTAAAACTGTTTTACCAAATACATGTTCCAAAACAGATCAACTTTAATAAAAAACTACTCCTAAAACTACTTTTATTCCATGTGTCATATCCATAACATATTGTGGTCATATTAATTTCCAAATTATTGTAGGGATGAGCTGAGCGAGCGAGGTTGATCGAGTGCTACTCTGCTCGACGCAATTTCTTTATTTACAAAAAAATAATATGGCTGGAATGAACATGTTTGTTATACCGCACCGCACGTAAACAAACTAAGTTACATGATTAGAGGTTCGCAAAAAAAAAGTTACACGATTAGAGGCTAGCTAGGCGCGCACACGCACGCATGCACGAGATTATGAGTGGGCTACGGAGGTAGTAGTAGCTAGTACAATAATTGCCGTTCCGAGGCTTGAAAGGAACGAAATACATATTGGTATCCAACCCACTCACCCTCCGTCGTAAGTCAGTTTTTTTTCTCAAACAAGTAAAAAGTTTACACATCTTTATATTAAAATATAATAAAATTTAACACAATACTTTTTAGCGGCATTCTAAGAGCACAAAAAGTTATATATAAACGCTCAAACCCTTGTAATGTATGCTTATATTGGACAAAGATAACTCAAATTGCATCGATGGCTCAAAGGCCTATGCCCAAGCCACCGAGGAGCGATAGCGCTGCTTACGCATGCCCACATCACCCTCTACTAGAAACAACTCACGCAGCGCCACGTCGCCGTACATTTCGTCGTATAAGCCTTCATGGCCGATGCCGACGGAGGCGGCATCCCACTGGCTAATCCAAGGCGCTTCATGACAAGATACTCACCTCGCTTGGAATTGAAGCTAGGATATGATCCAGACATGCTCTACGCCATTATTTGCTTGCTTCGCATCGAGAGCGAGGGCAGTATTTGTCTGTCGAAAGCCAAATTACCAGCTCCAGTAGAGGCGGTTGCCTCGACTTTGTGACTCGCTCGGTGAAGCCCTTAAGGTGTGTCTCGACTGAACTCACTTGAGGTGATGGAGTGCGGTTGATGATGTCTACCGCAACCTAGCTCGATCTTCACGACTCCCGAGGCACTTTGCCCGGTGTTCGCCAGGGTAGGTCTTGGCCGGGACGGAGCGGTCAAGTCCACGCCTAGGACGATGTCGCTGCAACACATCTTGGCATCCACCATGCCAGACTGTCCCCTAGTGACCCCCCCCCCCTTGGAAACACCATTCTTCGGTGAAGAAGAGTCCATTAGTGATGCTTCCATGACTAAGAAGGTGACCACACAAGCAAGGGTGCTCCTACTGCTAGGACGAGCAGAGTGGCGAGCTCCTCTAACATTGGGTCGACCCACGCCGTAGTACCGTAGCACACACACAGCCCCAACACCAGTGGATGTGGATCTAGCGCGGGGGATTAATATGCAGCGTCAGCGTTATCAATGAAGAAGTCGGCAGGCACGCTCAAGAGGCATCCACCATTGGCAACTCTGGTGTCGCCCGCGTGGTCATCAGGTTCCATTGGCGCCTCCCGCGCCACCTACATGGTTCTAGCCGAGCTCTCGGCGGACCACCGCGGGGTGTGTGCTAGGAGGCTTAAGAGTTGTCACTGCGAGCATCCTGCAGTGGCCGGTCACTACTACAGAAACGGCAATCACTGCCGGCCCATCACTTCCGGTTGTGTTTGGGCCGGCAGTGATGCCTCATCACTGCTGGTTCAGGCTCTGACAGGCCCCCAATTATTGGGGGCAGGCGCTGAACCGGCAGTGAAACACAACATCACTGCCGGTTGGTGTTTCACTGCCGGTTCGTGGCTGGAACTGACAGTGATGTTGTGTACAGTATAAAGCACGTGATCTCCTCTCTCCCTCCTCTGCCCAACAGTACAGAACAGTGCTCGGAGCTCCCTCTCTCCATTGTTGCGGCTGGTGGATTTCTTGATCTCCATTTTTGGCTCCTCTTCACTCTTGGATCCTCATATCTTCTTACTCTTGGTTAGTAACAAGCATAATTCTTTAGAATTGTTGGTTTACATTGTTTTTGTGTGTAAATCTATAGTTTAGAGCTATGCTAGTTTTCATGATCAAGAAGAGAGATGTTGCAATTTGTGTCAATTTTTTGTACCTTTTAGATCCAAAAAGTATTTAGAAAAATTGTAGCACTTTGTTTTTATTGGATAATTATTGTATAATCATAGAATAGCTAGGTTCGAAAGATTCATCTCGAAAATTATGGATAAAAATTGTAATTAGTTATATTTATTACTTATATTTAATACTCCATGCATGTATTAAAGATTTGATGGGATGTGGAATAGATTCGGTATTTATTACTTACATTTAATACTCCATGCACGTATGCATTTAATACTTATATTTAATACTCCATGCATGCATTTAATACTCACATTTAATACTCCATGCATCCACCTATTATGTTGTCTCACTTTTTATAGCGCAACCAAATTCAAATTATAAAGAAAAGAATATTGTTCAAAAATGCTCCTATTAATATGTTCCTATGTTTTCTCTGCTCTGTCCATTTTATCAGTGCAGACATGGCTCGAGGGTGGATGTACGATCTGTCACGTACAGACCCACGGTACTTGACGGGCATCGACGATTTCATCAAGCGAGCTAGAGCCAATGCTGGGGACTCACATCTTGTATTCTGTCCATGCAAATACTGCAAGAATACGAGAAAATGGGGCGACGTGGAGCATATACAGTTGCACTTGATCACAAGGGGGTTCATGAGAAACTATACGTTTGGACTTTGCATGGGGAGGTTGGTCAAAATATTAATGATGATGTGCACATGCCTAGTGTATCCCTGAATGCATTATTGTATGTTCATGAGTACACAGAACATGTGTCTACCAATGATGATGTGTTTATGAATACATTAGCTGACGATACTGAGGAAAATGATGGCATTTCACAGCTTTTACATGATGTGCATGGGGGATTCCTTAGTGCTTCACAGTTGAAAAAACTGGAGATGATGAGAAAGGATGCAAAAACACCATTGTTTTCGTGCTCCCCAATAAGCAAACTAGAAGCCAACATCATGCTATTGGAGTTCAAATCAATGAATGGGTTGAGTGATAAAGGCTTCGATAACTTGTTAGTTATACTACATAAACTGTTCCCGGAGGCCGAGTTAGCAGAAAAGACTTACCTTGCGAAGCAAATGATTTGCCCAATTGGCCTTGAGGTTGAGAAAATCCACGCGTGTTTCAACGACTGCATATTGTACCGTGGAGAGAAATACAAAGACTTGGATGCATGTCCCAAGTGTAAAACTCCCCGATACAAGCAAGGGCCATCAAATGATGAAAGCAAGACCAGAGGAGGGCCAGTAAAGTTCGTGTGGTATTTTCCTATAGCCCCACGAGTGCATAGGTTGTTTGCAAATGAGAAGTCAGCCAAGCTGTTGCGTTGGCACGGCGAAGAGCGAAAGAAAGATTCAATGATGAGACACCCCGCCGATGGGTCAGACTGGAGGACTATCAACACTATGTTCTATAAGAACATCGGTGGAGAGGTAAGGCATCTGTGGTTTGCTTTGAGCACGGATGGGATGAACCCGTTTGACCAGGTGAGAACAAATCATAGCACTTGGCCAGTAACGCTATGTATATACAACTTTCCACCCTGGCTTTGTATGAAACGGTCATACATCCAGATGTCATTACTAATCCAAGGACCAAGACAACCTGGTAATGATATTGATGTGCTTCTAGAACCAGTGATCGATGAACTACTACAGATGTGGGAGACGGGTGTGAAGGATGTCTGGGATGAGTACAAAAAAGAACATGTCACGGTAAAGGTAGTACTTATCACTACAATCACCGACCTACCAGGGCGAGGTTCCTTGTCTGGAGAGAAGACAAAAGGATACACTGGGTGTGTCGAGTGCTTGGACGAGACTGATGCTACACATCTACCAGAAAACAGGAAGATGGTCTACATGGGACACCGTAGGTTCCTACGTCGTGATCACCCTTACTGTAGGAATACAAAAGATTTTAATGGGACTACTGAGAAACATGGACCTCCAAAGTATCGAGACGGGAAATAGCTGCTTCAACAATTAAGCAAACTCACAAATGTTGTCCTTGGGAAGGGGGACGGGGCAGTAGCAGCGCCAACCGATAGTATCTGGAAGAAAAAATCAATCTTCTAGAAACTACCTTACTGGCCACTTTTGAGTGTACGTCACTGTCTTGATCCAATGCACATAACTAAAAACGTGTGCGGTAACACACTTAACACGTTGATGAACACCGGGGGAACAAGCAAGGATTCTTTCGCGACACGCTTGGACATGCAACACCTGGGCCTCAGGAAGGAGTTGCACCCAGTAACTCTTGAGAATGGTCACTTGAAACTTACGGTGGCATCATGGACACTGAAAAAGGAGGAAAAAGAAATGCTTATTTCTTTCTTCAACGATCTCAAAGTACCGGTTTGTAATAGGAATCGGCAGTGATGTGGCAGACTATATAAGGAAAGGGCGCGACCTGAAATTTTCAAACTCGCGCCCTTCCACAGTTAGCCGCTCCTCGCTCTGCTCGACGACACCGCTCGACGTTGCTGCCGGTCCACGCCGTCATCATTGCTCCACGCCGTCGTTGCTCCACGCCCTCGGTTGGCCAGTGGACACCGCCGTCGTTGCTGTCACCGCCCGACGCGTTCGTCGGCCAGTGCACGCGCCGCCACCGCTGCAGAAGCTCCACGTTGCCGCTGCTCCCTGCCCCCGCTCGAGCTCAGTGCCACTCCAACCCGACGACACCGCCGCCGTAGGAGCACACACCGCCGGCCGGAGCTCCACCCCGCCGGCCACGACATCGCCACCTCACCACGACGCCGCCGCAGAAGGAGCACACGCCGCAGGAGCACACACCTCCCGAAGCACACAGGACTGCAGGAGCATAGGAGCATGAAATCCGTGGCCCTAACCTCACCGCGGTGAGCTCTATGGCTATGCACTATAGGTGTTCGACGAAATGTCTACATGTATCAGAGTGCTTTTTGGTTGCTTGCTTGGCATGAATCTATAGGAGGAAGGAAGGCATGGAGATTAGAGAGATAGATAGATATATTAGAGAGATAGATTAGAGAGATATCTTAGAGAGATAGAGATAGAGATATGCTACACTTATGGATTTTCTTATAGAGATATAGAGATAGAGAGATAGAGATAGATATTCATATTGATATTCATATGGATTTTCTTATAGAGATATAGAGATAGAGATATATAGATATTCTTTGGCCACTTATTTCATATTGTGGCTACGATGATTCAAATTTGTGGGTAGATCGAGATAGAGATAGAGATATTGAGGTCATCCTATGCTTGAGAGATAGAGAAAGAGATATAAATGTCATCCTATGCTTGAGAGATAGAGAAAGAGATATAGATGTATAAATGTCATATCATATATACATGTCAAAGATAGAGATAAAGATAGATAGATAGAGATAGATAGAGAAAGATATAAAGATAGAGAGAAAGATAGAGAGAAAGATAGAGAGAAAGATAGAGAAAGAGATATAGATGTATAAATGTCATATATGCTTGTATATATGGCATCATCTTATGCTTGTATATATGTTATCTACCTATGAGTTAATACCAATAATCAAAATTCATGTCCAGAAACATGACAATTAAGCGCCGATTCACCACCCGTCGCCCTGCGACCGAAGCCGATGACCAAGGAACTAGTGATGACAACCAGCAAGGGGAGCAAAGACCTTGGAGCCCTAGCCATATTCTAAACCTAGAAGAGGGGCCAAGGAGACGAGGTAATAACTTCGGTCATACCTAAAAACACGGTAGATATAGCCAGAAAACTTTGATGGGGACTTATTTATAAATTTTGAAGCAGGTTCCGCCGGAAGGTCCAAGTACTGGTGAGAGTTCCAGAAGGACTAAGCGTGGTGCAACAAATCTGCCTCAGACAACTAGACACTGGCACATCTCTCAGTTCGATAAACTAGGGGAGTCGGTGGAGCCACTTAAAGCATTGGGCCCATACAAGAGTGCCATCGGGGCACTTGTAAGGGACTTCATCCCGATCAAATACAGGAAGTGGAATGGCAGTGAGCAAG
The DNA here is from genome assembly GCA_022036555.1 of Microstegium vimineum. Classification (NCBI taxonomy): domain Eukaryota; kingdom Viridiplantae; phylum Streptophyta; class Magnoliopsida; order Poales; family Poaceae; genus Microstegium; species Microstegium vimineum. Next base: position 2,522,062 of record CM039124.1, on the reverse strand, counting down.
ACCCGTGGAGGGTTCCAGAAGTGGAGAAGGAACTAGTTTGGAACAAGCTCAGAGGGTATTTCACTTTCCCTAATGATTGTGATGAAGCGACAATCAAGAAGAGGGCCAAGGAAATCATGGGTCACTCCTTCAAGAATTTCAAGGGAAAGTTGCACAAGCTCATTAAGGAGGAAAAAGAACCGAATTTTGTAGGAGGTGAACTCAGCAAGCAGAGGGACTTCTGGGAGGAGTTCAAGGCTTACAAGCTATCCGAAGATTCCAAGGCATCAAGCAAAAGAGACAAAGCAAACTCGCTTAGGTCAAATAATCCTCACCTTCTAGGATCGCGTGGGTACGTAAGGAAGATTCCGGATTGGGATGACCAAGTCGAAGCACTAGAGCAGAGCGGCATTACGCCTCAGACAAGCAATTGGCAGCCCAGATCAGTGAACTACCTACTCGCAAGGGGGGCACGATACAATCCTAACGGGAGCCTTTCCGCCAGCACTGAACCCGTCATCGATCTCCTCCAGAAGATTTCCACGATCATTGAGGAAGTGCATAGAGGGGGCCGCAGGTCAGATAGAGAAAATGGCGTGCTCACGCAAGCACTTGGAACCAAGGAGCACCCCGGTCGCACTAGAGGAGCCGGGATAATTCCTTGGGAGAAAGCATTTGAAGGTGAATTTGCTTCCTATAGGAGCCGGGTCAGGGCTAGAACGCAAAGAAAAGAGGAGTTCCAAAGGATGCGAGAGGAGCTAGTGAAAGACTTTGTTTGGTTTTGGTTAATTGATGAAACCTATGGACTAACCCTTGAACTAAGTGTATGATCAAGATACGGTGGTCCACCTTGGAACATGGAGCTAGATGGATGATCATGGTGAATAAAGTGCTTCATGGACTAAGGAAAAGAAGAAAGAGAAAAACAAAAATGGGCTCAAGGCAAAGGTATATCATAGGGCCATTTTTGGTTCAGTGATCAAGACACTATAGAGAGTGTGATCACCGTTAGGATAGATAGCCGTACTATCAAGAAGGGAAAACTCGTGTCGATTATGGTTATCATATGCCACTAGGTTTGCATTGCATATCCATTTAAAACAAACCTAAGTGACACAAACATGAACTAAAATCCATGAACTATATTGTAAAAGGCTAACACAGGTAAACAAGAAATGAATCACAAGGTGTTAGCACTCGGAAGCATGGAGAAGAAGAGGTGGCTCGGTTTTGCCACTCAGAGAGGCACCGGACGCAAGGTCCGGACGCAGGGCAAAGGCCGACCGAACCAATGGACTTGCATTCGGTGGCATACCATAGCCCTCGGGCTCTCTGGACAGGAGGTCCGGACGCAAAAGTGAGTCCGGACGCTGACTCCGGTCGCGCGTCCGGAGCTTGGCGCTCACTGGACTTCTCCGGATGTATTTATCCGGACGCTGAATGCGGTCCGGACGCAAGAGACCGGACGCGGGTCCGGAGCTGAGGAGCTCTCTGGACCCTCTCTGGATTGGGTCCGGACGTAAGAAACAGGTGGACCAGACGCTACTGTGCCTTGCGTCCGGAGGCGACACGCAGGCACAGGCAAGGGCGCCAACGGGCGAGTTCAAATGGAAGAGGGTCCGGACGCATGTGCGATGGTCCGGACCCCCTGTGTAACTTGCGTCCGGACTGGCGCAGACAACTGAAAGAAAGGGGCAATAACGGCTAGCTTTTGTGGAAGGCTATAAATATGTTTTGGCCGACTCCTAGGGCTTACTCTTGCACCTCCCATTCATTTGATACACTTGTGCTTGCTTGAGATAGCTCCCAACTCACTCTCTTCACTCTTGTTGCATATTTGTGAGAGTTTGAGTGATCCAAGTGCATTGATCATTGCATTGCATCTTAGTGGCACTTGGTCATCGTCATCGCCGTGTGGTTTATTGTTATTCTTGGTGTTTGCCAACACCTAGATGGCTTGGCGATTGTGGAGAGCTTCAGCGCAATTGGTGATTGTTTGCGGCCGACTTCGGTGATTGTGAGAGGGCTTGTACCCACCTCGGCGGAGAGCCAAAGGGTAACTCTAGTCGATTGCTTGTGTCATTGAGTTACTCTCATTTGGGTGGATTCTTGTGGCACCCGAGTTAGTGGGCTAGGCTTGTCATTGCCTATTAGCCACCAAATCACCACTTGAGTAGTCGACACAACGGGGACTAGCTTGGCGACAACCAAGTGAACCTCGGGAGAAAAATCGATTGTCATCTTGTCTCCTGGCTACTCTTTGGTATTCATTGTGATTGGTTCATCCTATTGACATCCATCCATCACAAGGCATCGGTATAGCAATCACCTCCTATCTTGTATTTACTATTTCATATCTTGTCTAGTTAGCTTGCTAGTTAGCTTCTTTAGTAGTTGTTCTTGCTAGCTTGTGCTAAGTGCTTTAGGTTCTTGCTATTGATTGACAAGCACTTAGTTGACTAGAATTGCATTGGATAGGTGGCTTTGCACCCCAAGTATAGCTAGAGCAAAAAGCTTCGCTCAAGTGTTATCTAACCATTTGCTCTAATGATTTGTAGAATTTTTATTAGGCTATTCACCCCCCTCTAGCCATCTAGGACCTTTCAGCTAAAACAGAGCATGGAAGCACGGATAGCTGCTCAAGTGGTGAGCGTTATGCAATCCATGTGTTCGAGTCAAGGGCCGCATGCAATCCCAGCTTTGAATAGCCCAGTGCCCGTCAAGGGCCGCAGTAGTTGTGGCTCAACCCCTATACCTGACGAAGAAGAGGTCAATGCTCCTCATCCGGTGGACGACATCACAGAACCTGTGAATGTCAGGTTGTACATCCGTCAGCAGTGGACCAAAGACAAGGTGGCGGTCAGACAAGCATTTCCTAGAGGAGAGAACGTCATTCATGGCAAGCCAATGCCACTCGGGTATGCCAGGGTCAGTATTGATAAGATCTTGGACAAGAAGTACAATAAGATACATATTGATTTCCCAGTGGAGGAAGAAAGGCCGCGTCTAGTTCACAACTTGGGCACTCATGTCGCCTGGCGCAAACGTTTCATCAAGCTAGACGAGAAGCTATCTTCGGAAGATGATGATGACAGTGAATCATCTCGGTCCCCTCCATGAACAGGTTTCTCTCCTCATCAAGTGTCACACCCAGTTTTAAAGACAAAACAGGATGCATAAACCTTATGTGTGCCCAAGGATCAGTCACACACATAAGCCGACAAATCATCAAAAAGGTACCATTACAAGTGTTTATTACATAGCGATTAAGTATCTAATTAAAGTCTATTACATAACAGCGGAAATAAAAGATAACTCTCGCGAAGCTCCATCGCACAGGGACGTCAACTGGTTGACTCCAAACCTAGTAGTCCTCTGGATACTCCTCATAACTCTGAAAATCTGGTACCCATCCGGGATTTTTATCCAAATATGAAAAATAAACAAGCGTAAGTACTTCTAGTACTCAACAAGTATATATGGGGTTCATGAGGCTCAAAAGGTTGACATGGTTTACTGCGGTAGGCATTTTTAGTTTATTACAAAACTTTACAAGTGGTGAATCAAAGGTTACGCTTAAGCCCCCAAATTAAATGACATAATCATAATAACAACTGAACGAATAACATAGTATCATGATAAAGTAATTCATAATAATAAACAAGTAAACAAAGTTTTCTGTGAGTTTTCTGGGTCGTTCGTGTCCGTGAGCACGGCTGATATATCAGTTTTTAACACTGCAGAGTTTGTACACTTTACCCATGAGTCGTGTTACCCATATGCCCGGGTTTATAACTCCCAAAACACTGCCGAGGTGGGTGGGCAGGGTACACTATGAAATCTTTCAGAGGGGCTCGCTGACATACAACAGACAGTACGGATCCACGGGCAAGGGGTATACGGGGACCCCTCGATGGTACACACGCGCAGCGGTAGCCACTCCGGCCGTACCCCACAACCGCTCGTCAATGGCAACTTTCGTGAACTATCGCATGCGAGAGAGTGACCCTAATACTGAACTAAAGCCAGAGCCATGTAGCTCTCATGGTTGTACTGTATGTCCCAACTTTTGCTGACAGATAGGATCCTAAATCCATGTTGCTAAAAAGTCAAGTTTTACTTTATCATTTCATATAGTCGTTAATCAATATACAAGATCATGCTTAGTTAAATGGAGCACTAGCAATAACTACCTAGATGCAATTAACCCATAGGATTTCAAGGTTCAAGGTAAGAAATCTAGGTAAGCCGTAAGGTAACAAGATTAGACACATGCATATGATTTTATTCAAAAACATCATGAATAGGACATCAAGGAAGATCCCATATAATACTTGCCTTGCTCAAAAGATTTCTGCTGCTCCTGCTCAAAGAAGACCTCCTGGCCACCCACGTACTGCTCACCGTCTATACTCGATCACCACATCACATACAATCATACCGAGACATAACATGCAAACAAACAGAGACTATAGATTACAACAGTACATCAACCATAATAAAACAAGATTAAAAGTTTATAAAACTAATCTACGTCTCACTACGATCACATTGACGTTTGAATCACGAAAAACGGAGCTATAACGAAGAAGATATGATCTAACCAAGTTTAATAATTTAAACTAGAGATTAAAAGAGATTGAGTGATTAAATATTTTTAAAAGTTGTCTAACATGAACTATGAACTAACTAACACGTAGATTACGTCGATGCGATCCTAACGCAATTTGAATGGGTGAAAAAGGAGTTAAAATGAACATTTTATAAGCATTTGAAAATGAGTGGCAATTCTGTAAATTAGGGTTTTCTATTTAATTTCGAAATAAAACAAAACCGAAAGGAAATATGTTTTCCAGAGCTGAAAGCGTAGAGCGAGAATGCGTTTTAGGACTGCGGGTTATGACTTAAAAACAACAGGGTTTCTTTTGTAAAACAGGCAGGGCGAAGGGGTACCGAATACAGGGATCCGTCTGATTGAAAACGGACGGTCCAGATTAGACCAGGGGAGAGGAGCGGTGGCGCCCGACCGTAGCAGAGCCCGCGCACGGTGGCGCCATTGCCGGAGCATGGCGGCGCGGTTCAATTCGCCACCATAGTGCACCATTCTTGATGCGAAAAGGACGGGGAGATCGAGGAAGGAACGGCGAAGACGATGGTGGGGTCGGTTTTTCCAATTGCGCGCGAGGGCGAGGCGTCCGCGCGGAGGGGCGGCACTTTGATGCCGCGGACGTGGAGTAGAGCCACGCGGGCGAGACAGAGGGGATGGAGGGGGATGGCGAGCTCTTGGAGGCCCTCTTACCACGACGCGGAGCTCGGGAGGACGAAGGATGGCGCGGGGATGCTCGGCAACGCAGAGGCGGCAACGGCGGATCGGTGCTTGGCGTGCGGCGACTCTGGTGGTGCTTGGAGGCGGTCGGATGGAGGCGGTGGAGTGCGGGGCCTCGGCTTAAATAGCCCGGGGTGCTCCGCAGAGAAGGAAGGGGAGCAATCGGCGCGGATTCGCGCTCGGCGGGGAAGGAAGGCGGCGGCGCGCTAGAAAGGAAAGGGAGGGGAGGAGGAAGAAGGAAAGGGGCCGGTGGGCGGCTGCCAGGTGGGCCCCATCTGTCAGTGTGTCAAGCGGGCAGCGCGCTGCGCTCGGCCGCTTGGGCCGGCTGGCTTGGGCCGGGCAAAGCCCAAACGGGAAGGGAGGGAGTGGGGGAGGAGGGAGTCTGCGGCTGGGCCGAGGGAGGAGGAAAGGGCCCTCGGGCCAGATTGGAGAAAGAGAGAGGGAGGGAAAGTAAATCCTTTTTCAATTAATTTCATAAATTTTCTAAAGCCATTTTTGAAACCGTTTTTGAATCTAGTTTTGAAATTTGAATTTGCCAACCAATATAGAACACTATGCACCAGCATGTATGCAACAAAAGTGTTTCTACCATTGTGATAATTTTTATTTTGTGAAATCTTAATTATTTTTCCTAGGTTATAATGTCCACCAAAATGCATTTAAATCACTTTTAATCTATTTTAAAGAAGGCAATTTTTAGGGTGTTACATCAAGATCCACCGATACCTCCTCCACCACCAAAGGAGAAGACTCCTTCTCCACCGCCAAAGGAGAAGACTCCTCCACCACCAGCTTCAAAGTCCTCAGGACTGGGATCTCGATAGCCTAGCTCTAGATCAGGTTCGACTTCGCAACAGAGGAGGTCATCAGCTTTGGTTGGCAAAGATCCCAAGATGACTAGTAAAAGGCAGAAGCTAGCGCCAACTGAGGACGAAATTCTACGAGCTCAAATTGCAGAAAAAGGCCGCCAAACTTGCCTTGTACAAACGATTGGCTTATATACCTGAGAAACAGAGCGAATTTGAAAGGCAAAGCAAAAATCCGGGTAATCTAGAAACATTTAGAGAAATACACATCTTTCAGCAGTTAGAGATACAAAACTTGGCCATGCAAATGAACATAAGCATGAAGGATGCCGAGAATTTCTATTTTGAAAAAAAACCGAATTTGAAAAGGCCAAAGTTGTATACAAGTTTGAACTAGGCAAGCCTATGGTCGCCAGCGAAGAAGAGTATAAAAAATTGCCAACAAACATGTGACAGTTGCATGATTATTACATCATAGACAGTAATAGCAGCGAAGACAAGATAGCAACCTTTGAAGTATGCATCCCTTCCTGTTTATATTTTAATCATCCTGAAGAAGTTGTGCATACTATTCATTATGAAGACCTCTTTCAACTCTATCAACGACGCTCGCTGGATGTGCAGATTATGATGTTATGGACTATGTAAGTACCATACCCTAACAACGTTATAATAAACTACGTGATCTGCATTTGAATATATCCATGCATGTTTATTTTGCAGGTCTGTAGCAAAATTTTGCCTCAAAAAACAAAATAACAATTTTGACTTCTTGGACCCCATCTTGGTAAATGAGACAACATGCAAAGCCGGTCTCAAAGATCCGTATGTTTCAGCAAGTTTGAAGATAGAGTTTGAAAAAATGTTCTCAGTCGGCAAAACAAACGCACTCCTAACCTACAATTGCGAGTATGTGTTCTCGACCCTTACTTAAGTGTTTTTTCTTGATATATCATTCAATAACATGATCTTTGTGATTGCAGCAACCATTATGTCCTCGTAGATATAAGTCTTAAAAATTCAACTATCGAGGTGTGGGACTTAAAAAAGAAGCCACTAAAACTTATCGAACCCCTAGTCAAAGTGCTAAATATGTAAGTGAACCCAATATCACCACACTTTTCAATCACATATGATATTGTAATTAATGTCCTCAACCTTCACACTTCATTTACATTATCATATAGGATGAAGGCGTTACCTGATTGGAGAAATGTGGAGCCTAGGATGCAAAAGAAATGGAGAGCCCCATTCAGCGTGGAGTATATGAAGAATGTCAAGAACCTAGATCAACCAATGGGGAACAACGAATGCGGGTTCTATGTGATGTGGGCAATGTTTTGCTACTTTGACGCAAAACTAGGATTAGAAGATGGCATAGTACTTACGCATCTCATTTTAATTCTATTGTTTTGTCTTCCGTATGTGCATCTCAATATCATCTTGTATCAATTTACAGCGCAAAGATTAGAGCCACAACAGGTTGCTAGATTTTGAGATAAGAGGATTTTAAGAGGAGATAGCAGCTCTTATTCTGGACGAGATAGTGTATAGAAAAGGATATCTGGCCATTGTGCAGAGTAAGGACTTCAAGAAGATCTATGGAAAAGACCGCCTCGAAAGGCTATTGTAATGCGACATTTAATTCGATATTTTAAGTTTTGTTTGGATGTTTTGTAATAATTATTATAAATATGTGATGGGTTTGTATTGTCGCTAGTCCACAACCACCTTCAATTCACATCGATATCAAATGGTTCGATAGCAAACACCTCCACGGTCTCCCTCCCCGCCACCTCTACCCTAAACCCCAAATGAAAATAAAACAATTAATAAAATGCAATTTTAAAAAATAATATCACTGCCGGTTCAATTAAAACCGACAGTGATGGCTCAAGCATCATTGTCGGTTGGTGAAACAAACCGATAGTGATGGTTTGGCCTCATCCTCATCACTGACGAATTACAAGTGTTGGTTCAAAACCAACCACTGAAGAGGGGTTTTGAACCGCCACTAATTGTAGGTGTAGCAGTGGGGGTAGTAGTGGGTCTCCGCCCTTCGCCGCCAATGTTGTGGCAACCGGCAGCTCCCTATCCGGTGCGAGTAAAAAAGGAGTTGAAGCACCTACCCACGCCAGCCCTAGCTAGACTAGAACGCGCACCCAGCGTAACAGGCATAGGAAGGGAGAGAGGTAGAGAGCAGGGGCACAGAGAACCCGCACGCGTGGTCGTACGTGATGAGCGAGCCGGACGCACGTGTGCATGCGCACGCGATGCCCGTACCTACGGTCCTACAAACCCATCAACCCTTTTGTCCGGCCGGCCGGCGTCGCTGCACGATTGGCCGTGCATCCGCTAGCTCGATCTCGGCACGGCCGCGGACTGCCACCCAAACACGTTGCGACACGTACATAAACGAAACCTCCACATCGCCTTGCCCAATGCAAGCAAAGGATCGGGCCATGCCTTGCCATGCATCCATTCCAAAGCGGGCGGCAGCAACGGGGTCGCATGATGATGGGAAACGAGCCTGTTTGAATTTTTTTGGCAAATTGACAAATTAGCAAAAAAACAAAATAAATGTTACTTTTTGACAAATTGATACAAACATACAAGATAAAAAAATAGAAAAAGAACAAAAATTTATCATTTACTATTTTTTAGCAAATGACAAATTTACTCTTTTACCAATTTAGCGAGGGGATTCAAACACCATATATACTACTAGATGAAAGGGCCGGGGAGGAGCAGCACACAAAAAGGTTGATGCCGCGCGCGCATTATTCATCCCGATGCTACGGCCGGCCTCCTCTGCATAGCTAATCACTAATTAAGGCTAGTTTAGCGGCTTTAATAAGGTCGTCGCCCTCCAGCTTCGTCCGCTGCTTTGCTTGCTAGCTGGTGCCTGGTGGGGTTGCCGCAATACATTGCGCATGGGGGGAGCACGGATTCCCTCTCCTGCCCGCCTTTTGTCACTTCTCAAAATAATCCTACCCTTTTCTTCCGGGACCTTTTTCCGGGGTGATGTTCGTTCGGGATGGGGCTAGCTAAGCAATAGGCAGGCAAGGCATGCATGCACGCACGCACGAAAATAAGTCTAGCAAGCACACATGTCCATGTCCATGTCCATCTCCATCCATCACCAGGATCCTTTTTTTTCTTTTTTGGATGTCCAGTCACATCTCTGTCCACTCACCTTAGCTTATTCAGTTTCAATTCTTGGAGTGCATTAATTTGGAGATTAGAATTAGCTGCCAGCAAGGTTTTATTTTTTTCTTTTACAATATACTACAGAAGAAGAAGAAAAAATAGAGGCTTCCATTTTTTTATTTTTAGAGTCAAGCAAGTTGTATGTATATCGGTCTCTAATAAGCACCTTAAGATGTTTGTCCGGTGATTTCCAAAAATACCTAAAAAAACAAAACAAAAAATGGTCCGCACTAAAAATAGACTAACATAGGCAGGTAGCTTAAGATATGTTGACACCGTTTTTTTTGTACGTGTCAATGTGAGCCGAATGTACTGATCGGTGGAAGGTTGGTTGTTGTTCCTTGTCGGCATCATGACACCGCTATCAGGTTGCCGATAGAGGCAGGAGATTGAAGAGGCGTCGAAGATGAAAAGAAGGATATTTGCCGATCGGAAAGTGTTGCCGATGGAAACAGGAAAACATTGTCAATCAGAAATGTTGCCGATAGATGCAGAAAGATATGGATGACGTCAGTAGAAAGCTGCCGATGACAATAAAAGAAGGTTGCGAATTGAGGGGATCTGCCGATGGAAGGTTTCATCGTAAGGAAGACAGACAATGAAACTAGTGGTTTTTATACTAGCATTATTATTGTAGTTTGAGTCCGACTCTTACACGAGTTGTTTTATTTCCTTAAAAATAGGAGTTTTATTTAGGTATGAGTCGTGTCCATGTATAACTCCTTTTACCGGAGTATAAATATATACCCAGGGGCGGTGTAAAAAAGAAATCAATCAAATCAAATCTATTACTTTTATCTACTTTTCCAGCATCTACTTTTATCGCATTAGTTCTAGTTTATCTACGAGTTCTTACGATCTCGACGGGCTGCATCTACAAGATCTCCGTCTACCTCGCGAGTTCCGCTTTTTGAGCAATCTGAGCCTTGACGTCCGGGCGCATCACCGCCGTCTCATTCATCGTTGTTCTACTTATCGTCCTTATCGATTAACTAGTCAAATCGACTGGCACACCTTGAAAATCGAGTTCGGGTATAAGCCCGAGGTGTTCGTAGATCCGACGCTTTTTGGGTCAACAAAATGTTTGCCGCCTCTTGTAATGGTTTTCAAAAAATCCAAGAAACTAAAATAAATTGATTTAAAAGAGACGAGCATCTTAAGATGCCTGATTTTGTTAATAATTTTTAGAAAACCCAGGAAAAACAACTAATAATGCTTCTTAAGACACAAATCTACAATCTTCGCAAAAAAAAAGACACAAATCTACAACCTGCCACTCAATAATAGCATCTACTTACCACTACTCTGCACACTCACTTGTAAGTATATATATAAGATTTTATATAAAAAACTTTAATTTCTAATCTTGTATTGGAATACTTTGAACTACTAAATGAAACTAAATGAAAAATCAACAATAAAGTTTTAAATATTATCAAGCACTACAACTTCAGTTAGGTGTGTCTCCATTTGAGATTGTTTAAAAATTGCAAAAAAATAGAATCTCAAAATACATGAATTTAAAATAAATATTGGAGACACTACAAAACTTTACATTAAAAACTTATTAACATGAAACATATAGATTATGTAGGCCACCACAACTTTGGTATTAACTATATGTGAACATTCAAGGTCTTTTATACGTTCTAAATTTTGACTTCAAAATCTATGAACTTATAACACATATGTCAGACTCTAAATGGCTTCAAATCAAACACATTTCAACTACAAAGTTGTAGATTGTATTGAGAACTACAACTTAGAAATAGTCATTGTCAACCTCTGAGGTTGTTTAAAAATTTCAAATTTCAAAATCTATGAATTTAAAACAATATTTTGGAACTCTAAATAGTTTCAAATAAAAAAACTTCTCAACTACAATGTTGTAGATTGTGTCGAGACCTACAATTGTAATATAAAGTTTGTCTCCACCCAAGTTCATATGTAAAAGCTACCGATTATTTTTGGATGCATCTTAAGATATGCACATATGTTAACTGATTTTAGACAAACATTTAACATGGTTGTAATCTGTTAATAGTGGTTTTTAGAGACATGCATATTAAGATCGATTATAACAGAGGCGATCATAACTTAAGATCAATTACCCATGAAACATGAAGAACCAATAATGTGTACATATAGTTGGTTGTGTGATACTAAAGTTGTGACACACAAAAAAATTCTGATACCTGAAAAGAAAAAAGAGCACTTCCTATGGTTTGACCTCACCAAATGGTCTAGCGTATCATCACATGTATGCTAGATGAAAGTCCGAATGTTGTTATGGTAACTTGCAGAAGCCATATAAAAACATTTGCCAGAAGTTCTAATTGTTATTGGGTAGTTAGCACACTAGCCTATTCAACATTAACAATAACATCCATGTGCCTAGAAATTTACAAAGAACTTGGTAAAATAAATCATCCTCAAACACTGTTCTCCTACACGGTCGTTTAGCCCGTATACACACCGTGTACGTAAACGCTACACGGTGGTACACCGTTTCCATTTAATCAGTCGTTTTGACCATTTAAACATCATTTTGCCCGTTTAAACACCCGCTTTTTTCCCGAATAATGGGCTAAACAGAAGGTGACCGACTGTTTACCGTTTAGCATTTAGGATAACATTGCCTCAAACATCACAAAATTTTGGCCATAGCATCCTTTTTGTGAATCTAGCCATAGCATCCTAGTGACAGGGGAGCCTATCGACAAAATATAAGATCCTTAATAACGTTTATGACTTTATTATCGGTAAAAAGAATCAGAGAATGGTTATGGGGTTCTTAAGTATGCCTCCAAGGAAATCCATCAAGGCATTGGTTCCAAATTAGGCTTGATCATGAGGTACAAAAAACCTAGAAAAAAACAACAAAAATGAAACCATAGATAAAGAAAACTTCAAGAACTCAAGAAGGGCCGGAGGAGGACAGGGAAAGCACATCCCAAAGGACATAGATTAATTAATCTAAATATTCATGAATTGATTACTTTGGAGTCAACATTCATCCTCCTACTCGATGAAATCATCTCCCCTAATGGCAAGCATGAGGAAATGGAACTAAATCATGGAGTCTCTCTCTGTGTGTCTCACCTGCTACATAAGATAACTAACATCAAGGGGCACAATAGTCCATTAACTTCAGTTTTCATTTCACAAGCCAAGTGCCCTTCTTACCTAATCTCTGCCTTGATGCAAATATTGTGTGATGGTCATGTGCTTTTCTTGAGCTATATCATCGATTGTGTTTTGATGAGAAACAAAAATGCCATGTATGCTTTTCCATGCAGGCCTTGGCACATCTCTCCTTGCCCTTGAGCAATCTATCTTGATGTTGATGAAAGTCCCAACTTGTTCTTGGCCTAAGAAGCATTCATGTGTTTTGCGATATTGCCACCATGCCACCTCTCACTTGAACTTTGACACATGCCATGAATTGGTCAATTAACACAATTACCGCCTTTCTTTTCATTTCATGTGGGCATGTGGTTTTGTAGACTTCATGCGAGCAATGAAGATCACTTAAGGTCTCACCTAGACTTGCACATTCGACCATCTCAAGTTGCTATTTGCTCTTCACCGCCCTTGATCCATTAGCTCTGAACCTATGCTTTCCCATGATGTCATGGACTATTATGCCTCATCCAACACTACTACAAAATGCTCGCTCTATTCCAAAACTAAGTCAACTTCATCGGCGTTATGACACGCAACCATGACTCCTCAATGCTGGTGGCGGCACGTGGGCATCATTGTTCCTGATTTGGTTGTAGGGCCACTGCTGATGCAGGTGCGGAGGGTGGTGATGATACAACGGCGACCTCGAAGTACTGTAGAAGCTAGCGTGGCGGCACGATGGCAGGAAGAGAGAGGACGTGTCGGTGTAGGCGAGTGCGGGTATGGAGCAAAGGCGCAACGTGAGGGGAAGAAGACCTAATTGGATGCAGGATCTCGCATGAGTGGGAGGGTCGTGATTGGAGCCGGGTCCACCACCCGCAGGCGAGAGGTAGCAAAGTGTCGGGTAAACGATCGAGTGCAGGGTGTTTCGTCTACCGGTGAATAATTTACGTTGGCTGTCTTTTTGGTTTTTGGTTGTAGATAGAGAAGAGATAGTACGTGATTCAATTACAATTTCACATGAGCACTAAACAAACTAATGAATAATATATATTATATGTATGAAAAGCAAAATAAGTTGCGGCATATCCTTGTGTCCATAACCAGAAAAAAGAAAAGTAAAAGCCAAGAGCAGAGAGAGAGAGGAGAAGAGAAGCCGCGGCCTCAAAACGTTAGTTAATCCTCATGCGATCCGCACGCGGGATCCGCGTGCGACACGTCGCGTCAACACCTACGGCCACCTTTGCGATTGCGGGCAGTATACTACTAGTATTTAGTCGGCAGCTAAAGATCATGACAGAGGTGGTTAGTAGCATCATTGACGAACACAAACGAGGACATGAGACAGACTCCTCCATTAATAATATACTAGGAGTATTTAGGGTTAGTCTGCGTTCGGGGTGCATGCATGCAATGCAATGCAATCACAGCTAGCTGCTGGCTTTAATAAAGCTACTAGTACCTCATCAGCTAGCAGCTGTCCCGGCCGGCCCTCGCACGCACTACATACTCATGCTTTTTCTTTGCGCTGCAGATTAAGCAAGCTACTAGTACCTCATCAGCTAACATCAGTTGACTTATCAACCACTAAAACGATCAGACGATCAGGCCGTATACTATTCCCTCCATTTTAAATTATTTCATTTGACTTTTTTAATCTTAAATTTGACCTCTCATCTTATTTAAAGTTTTGTGTAAAATTTCACATCTTTTGTTATGACTTGTTTATTTAATAAATGGTCTATCAGAATGATTTAAATTAACTATATTTATATAAATTTTTTGAATAAAATGAATGAACAAATTTTATGTTAAAAAAGTCAAACAAATTATAATTTAAAACGAAAGGAGTATTGTAATAAGAATTAATAATGCGCGCAAACAACATTAGATTATAATTAGCGGATCGTAGGACGGAGGAGAGCAGCGAGAAACCAAAAAAATAAAACTTTATATGGAAATAAAAGCCCCTGTGGCTGTGCGTGTGCCCCACGGATTGACTCGCGCGGCCGGGCCTTCTGTTTGTTGTCTTGTTTCCCTAGCAGCTTACTGTAGCTAGCTTCAGCGGCCCCACACGCACTACCGCTACAACTACTAGTAGTACTGGTCTCTAGTCTCAGCAGCAGCAACAACAAGCGTAATCAATCCATTCATTAGTTAAAGTGGCCAACCACACGCTTGCTTTAGTCTACAGGTACCTTTAATCCTTCCTGTTAATCATGCTGCATCTCTCTCTCTGTTTTTGTGTGTGAGTGTTTGAGATTGAGAAGGTAAAGTGGAAAAGTTGGAAAGGTGCAGCGGCTAGCAGGCAAGGAGGAGTGCCAATGTAATGACGGTGGTGGAAATAAACTATTAGCGCCCAAATCTTCTGCTTTAGAGGTTCCTATAAGATTCGGCTGCATCGGCGTGCGCGTGGCCTCCGATCCCTTTTGTGACTTTTCTTATTAAATAATTATATACTACTATCTCCTTATCTAAAATAATACAATTCTTACTTTTCGATAAATCAAACACTTAGAACTTTAACTAAATTTGTATAAAAAAGTATTCATATTCGTAATATAAAATAAGTATCATTAGATTATTTATATTACTCTCCTTGTCTAAAATAATGCAATTCTTACTTTTCGACAAATCAAACACTTAGAACTTTAACTAATTTTGTATAAAAAAGTATTAATATTAAATAAGTATCATTAGATTATGTATATTACTTATAGAATATATTTTTATAATAATATTATTTAGAGACATGTACTATTTAGTATAAAGTTAGTTAAATATGGACTACCTTGACCGATATACTTTCCATAATTATATTCTTTTAGGAACAGAGGTAGTATTGTACTAACCCTACACCCTACACGCACATTGATGAGGAGTAGTCATTGACATATATGGGACGGTACACTCAACAAGATATTTTTAAGCAATATCAATAATAGAGCCAAGTGATTGGCTATAAACCAAGCTATACAATAGTTGTTCTTCTATTTGTCTTAAACTAATTTTTCTTCACTATTTCTCCTCACAACGTTTACTATTTCGACCGACCACTGCATATGCATTCGTGACTAGCTTGGCGTAAGTCAGTGGAAATAAGCGACATCTTCATGTTTTTAGTGAGATCTTTAGAAGTTACAGAATATTGATATTATAAAATTGTATCTCTCTTGATGAGATCATATATTTATAGTTGACAAATTTGCTAGTGAGATCGGTTTGAACATTTATAACCAACAGATGTGCAACCGAAATTGTTGAGATGTTGAATGATCTTAAATGTTCACATGGAAAAAATCCAATCACCATCAATAATCAATGATTGGATAAGATCGAGATTGTGGATTCGATTTTCAGAAGGGTGTGTCTCTACAGCACCCAACTTGAAGGCTTGCGTTTTCATCAAGCGACAGTGAAAGCCCTGGGTCCTAATCCTAAAGTTTAGTAGTTATCTTCAACCTCCTCACGTCCCTCTTTGTCCTCGCCCCCGATGCCTCCTGGCCCTCACGCCTCCTCATTGATCTCGTCCTCATGCCCCGCCCTTGCCACCTTCATGGCGAGTGTGCTCTCCTCCTTGTCGTCATTGCCTCCACCACTACCCACCGCCTTGCCTCGCCATGCTAGGGTTTCATCGGAGCTCTGTGGCCATGCCCGTGGAGCTCAGACACAACTCTAGTGTGTCCGCGGCAACCGCCTTCTTTCCCTCCCTCTCCTTCCGCGATGAGGTCTGACCTTGGAGCTCCCACACCCTAATCTAGCTGGCCCGATCTCCTCCACTGTTGCTAGCGTCCCTAAACCTACTGTCCTCGTCGACCCCATCCCATTGCGTAGTCGGCCTTTGCTCTCTCTGAAGCCACCCTTATATGCCTGCCGAAGATGGAGAAGAAGAGAGGGATAAGCGAAGAGAGAGGGTGCGTTGAACTTAAATGATGCCAATGAGGTCGTTGTCTTTGACGTCGGTGAGACCCTCGTTCGAACCCTAGCCACGGGAGCGAGCGTACGTATGGGCACATGTGACTGACGATTATGCAAGACAATAGAGGAGGAGAGATATTATGTTTTCGGATACCGTATAGGCAAGTAGTATTTTCGGTATGAAAGAGTGACTCATGGGGCTCGCGGGGCAGTGTGCTCTATGTAGCCTATACCTAGGTTAAATTCTCTATTTCCTCCTACAAGAAACAAAAAAATGTGTATACAATCTCTCTATATTTGGAATGGCACGGTGCGAACAGAACAGCATAGCATTTGGAAAGAAAAAAGAGTGGAGGCAGTTGTCCCTGTGGCGTACTATGCCTGTATAGTATGGACATGGACTCATCGGTCCATGTACTAGTACTACTACCATACGGTTTACTGTTACTCTAAAAAAAAGTACGGCTTACTGTAGCTGCGAGAGTATCGCACGCAGCCGCAGCTGGTACTACTGCATGCGCGGGGCTAGGCGCGTAGTACGGCGCACACGAAATGGAAACACTTGCTACTGACGAGACGCTTGGCCGGGTTGGGATACGCGTGCAAGTACCCGCACGAATCACGAAGCAGTAGTAGGAGTAGTGTTTTGTTTGTTCAGCAAGTGTGCATGGGGAGTAGCAGCGGCAACAGCAAGCGGGCGATGGCGCGCGTGGCGTTGGGCGCCCGCAGCAAAACTGGAGTAGTAGGTACGGTCGCTGTCGATCCAAGTTGCTATGGCGTTGGCGGCGACGAGCCGGCCGAGGAGGGAGCTACTCCTGTAGTAGCTCTGTGAAAAGGCGCGCGCCCGGGGGAAAAGCAAAAAAAACGAAAACGGAGGGGGGCGGTGCCCACCTACCGAGTGTTCTGTCCCTCTTCCGCGTCGTGAAAGCTGGTAACGCCGAGATCCATCGAATGCATGTCGATAGGAGTATATGTCAAAGGCTTCACACTTTTTATTCCTGACCCTTTTACTTTCTCAGCGCCACTGATAAGGTCCACACATTATTTCACGCAGCGCCCAAGGTTTTAGGTAGTAGTAGGATCGAGCAACTATATGCCAAAAAAAAATAATTTCTATTTGTTTTTAGTTTGTTATTATGTTTTTTTTTTGGTTATCTATCTATTCTTCTTACAATTCTATAGCGTCTCCGTTGAGGGTCTTCTGTTGTATTACGGGTGTAAGATACTCCGTGGCATTACTGTAAGTCGCATAAGCTTTATGCTAGTACGTTTTAATAGGATAATTTCCACCCGATGGAATTAATAAAAACCCGGGTCAGAATCAGAACGCCGCAAGATGTGAGTGAGGCCGGGGGGCACCGGGCAACGTACCAAGGGCGTGGCAAAGCGGCGGGGGAGAGGCCGAGGCTCGCAATCGCATACTGTATGACAATGACAGTGCGGCAGCGCAAAGTTGGCGCCGAGGCGAGGTCCACATGCATGCATATCAGCTCTCCTGCTCCTACATGCATGGGCGGTGGTGGTGGCACGTACGGAGGAGTACTACTACTACTACTGGCGCAGGCAGCAGCGATGGACACAGACGACTCTGCCTGCTCCAGCCTCCCTCCAGCAGTATCATCCGCATTGATTGGCCAAAAGAAAAAGGCAGGCAGGCGCGGCCGGGCACACGTCGCACTCGCACCGGCTCGGCTACATGGGATGCGCGGGCGGCTTTACTGGCATTTTCTGAGGCGCCCCGTCCATCTCCATTGCGTTGCATGCTTTCCTTGCCCCTTTTTTTCTGTTTTCCACCACCCCGCCCCCTAGCTCCCTCGCTCAATGCTCAGAGCACTCAGCAGTGGGGAAGCGTTGCATTGCAGTTTGCAGAGCGAGCATGCTACACAGTAGCTGCTTCGAATTCGGCGGCCGGCCGGTCGTCGTCGCAGGCACCAGGCAGCATCACCCGCCCGCCCACCCACAACAATGCCACAATCTTTGATGGCTAATATAATTGCCCATTTGCCCGTAGTACTAGTGTACTCCTCCCTCCTACTATTTGGCTTGTGCCTCTGGCCGATCGAGGCGGTTTGAGTCGAGTTGAGCGAGCCTCGAGGTATATATGTAGCATGCGGTTGTTTCTCTTGCGCGCAGGCCCAGCGGCCAGCGTGCATCCCCGGGCCGCGGGACAAGCTAGTGGATCGGACACGGAGAGGGATGCATCGTGCATGGATCATGGATACTCGTACAAATACAAAACAACAGAAAATAGGGGAACCAGATTACCTTCTACGTCTCTGGGCTTCATGTTATATACTCATAGAGTTGGTATAGATTATATCACGGTAGGTTATATAACAACCTCTCCTATATACATGCTATACAATACATGAGTCGGTTGCCTAGGATAACTACGATGCATATCATCTAACACTCCCCCTCAATCTTAGCCACTAAGAAGGTTAAGGTTGGTTCTAAACTGTCGAAGCTTCGGCGCAGGAATTGTCTTGGTGAAACCATCGGCAACTTGATCACCTAAGTTAATAAACCTGATCTCCAGCAGCTTTGCAGCAACGCGTTCTCTCACAAAGTAGTCCATGCATGGACGACAGGATTTGAAGCAAGATACTTAGCTCCCAAATTATCGCACCAGAGACGCGCAGCTGGAGGACACTGAAGTTGTAGTTCTTTCAACAATTTTTGAACCCACATAAGTTCAGCAGTCGCATTTGCCAGCGCTTTATATTCCGCCTCAGTACTTGATCGAGAAACCATCGCTTGCTTCCGCGCCATCCATGAGATCAAGTTACTGCCTAGGAAGACAGCAAAGCCACCGGTAGAGCGCCGGTCATCAACACATCCCGCCCAGTCAGCGTCCGAGAAGGCACTGACAAGCATAGAAGGCGATTTCTGGATGCTAAGACCCAAACTGACTATGCCACACACATAGCGAAGGATGCGCTTGACTGCACTCCAATGAACGGTTGTAGGAGCATGGAGATACTGACACACCTTATTGACCGGGAAGGATATATTAGGACGAGTCAATGTGAGGTATTGGAGGGCTCCAACGACACTCCTGTACCGAGTGGCATCATCAGGGCTAAGAGGATCGCCATCAGCAAGACGGATGGTCGCTGCTTTGACAACTGGGCTGAAAGTTTCTTCATAGTCGATGCCATAGCGTTGTTTGAACCCCTTGGC
This sequence comes from Microstegium vimineum, assembly GCA_022036555.1. Classification (NCBI taxonomy): domain Eukaryota; kingdom Viridiplantae; phylum Streptophyta; class Magnoliopsida; order Poales; family Poaceae; genus Microstegium; species Microstegium vimineum. The sequence goes on along the minus strand of CM039124.1, from coordinate 2,502,514 downwards.
AACCAGGCGTGCCTTGTACCGATCAATCGTACCATCAGCATTGCGCTTAAGTTTGTAAACCCACTTACAGCCCACAACATTCTTGCCCGTCGGACGAGGTACAAGACGCCAAGTTTGATTCTTGATCAAGGCGAGATACTCACTGTCCATGGCCGAACTCCAATTTTGGTCCTTAAGGGCTGCATCAAGTGTGGTAGGTTCCTCGGACGAGCGACTGGCAAGCTTGCCCCAGCGCACCATGCCATCGGTGAACTGCTTGGGCTATTGAATACCACGTTGGAGGCGAGTGGTCGGACAATGAAGCGCCGGTGCAGTAGAAGGAGCAGCCGTGGAGGACGAAGGGGGTACAGCCACATCCGGCACAGAGGATCCCACGAGGAGGATCTGTACAGGAGCCTCAGGAGCAGAGGCTATCGGGGTGTCGGCAGCGACCCCCACACCATCGGGATCCAGCTGTGGAGCAGCGAGCGAAGCTGGTGAGGGTTGTGGCGCGACCGACGGTGTAGAAGATCCTGCACCTGGCGCGGGATGCGCAGCAACACCGGACGACGCTTCCACGTGGGCACCAGGAGCCGCGCCAGATCCCGAGGGTGATCCGGCGGCGTCAGTAGTGCGGTCGGGTGAATCCGCCTCGGATCGCGCGTTGTGCCCCATCAGGGAGCACACGAAATATCCCAGGGCCGGCTCCGTCGGTACTGTAGGTGCGCCGCCAATGGTACCTGCGTCATCACGAGAAACAGGAGAACTGGCCGAGGCATTAGCAGTGTTAGGAGATGCAACAGATTGATCAAGCAAATGTGAATCCCCGAAGATAGTAGAGGTATTAAGAAGGACATCAGGCAACAGTTCAAGCTCTTTGCGAAGTCGGGCACCAGCATTGGGGTGGAGGGATGCAAAGGGGAAAATATGTTCATCAAACGTGACGTCGCGAGATATATAGATGTGGCCTTGTGCTGGATCGAGGCACTTGTACCCCTTGTGAAGGTTGTTGTACCCAAGGAAAACACATTGTTTGGAGCGAAACTCAAGCTTGCGAGTGTTGTATGGGCGAAGATTGGGCCATACCGCACAACCAAAGACACGAAGATGATTGTAGTGTGGAGTTGTGCCAAATAGGCGTTCAAAAGGAGTTTCATTGCTGATGACCTTGGACGGTAACCTATTAATGAGGTAGACAGCAGTCAAGAAGGCCTCATCCCAGAATTTCAGAGGAAAAGAGTTGTTGTTCCTCCCGGAACTGATCCTCATGCCCGTCTCCGAGAAGTTGACGCACGCCAACTACAACATGTGGCACGCGCAAGTCTCCTCCACCATCAAGGGCGCGCAGATGGGGGACTACATCAAGACCGGTGCTGCTCCACCGGCGGCGCTCATCTATGGTGTCGCTGATGCGACCACCGGCAAGAAGGGTGATCCGGTGGAGAACCCTGCCTACCAGAAGTGGATGACGCAGGACCAACCGGTCCTTAGCTACCTCTTCTCCTCCTTGTCGAGGGAGATCTTCGCGCAGGTGTCATCTGCCAACACCGCAACCGAGCTTTGGGCTACCATCCATGCTCACATGCATCCCAATCTCGTGCCCGCATCATCTCCACGCGGATGGCCTTGGCCACAGCGACGAAGGGCACCTCGTCCGTCGCTGACTACTACACCAAGATGAAGGGCCTCGCCGACGACATGGCGTCGGCGGGCAAGAAGCTGGACGATGACGATCTCGTCACCTACATCCTCATAGGACTTGGTGAGGATTTTGAATCTATCATTACTGTTGTTGCCAACAGGGTCGAGCCGATCGCCGTCCAGGAGCTTTATGCTCAGCTGATTGCGCACGAGTAGCGCAAGGAACTGAACTCAGGCGGTGGCACTCAGTCGTCTGCCAACGCCGCCACCAAAGGAAACCGAAGTAGTGGGGGCCTCAACAATCCGCGTAGCCGTGACAGTGGAAATCGCGGTGGTTTCAATCGTGGCGGTGGCGGCGGAGGCCGTGGCCGTGGCAACAACAATGGCGGGGGAGGAACCGGTCATGGCCGGAACTTTCAGCCCGGGGTTCTCTGCCAGATATGTGGCAAGGAAGGGCACCCGGCGTACCGCTGTCGCAGGCGGTTGGACAACAACTACAGCGGGCCACCCCAGAAGAGCGTCTCCTCGGCGACATCCAGCTCGTACGGTGTAGATACGAATTGGTACGCGGACAGTGGCGCCACCGACCACATCACCGGCGAACTGGAACGCCTCACCACCCGCAACAAGTACCACGACGGCGACAATGTTCACGCCGCGGATGGCGTAGGTATGGAGATTGCACATGTTGGTCACAGTACTGTGTCTTCCCCTAGTAGAGTTTTTCATCTAAATAATGTTCTTCATGTTCCTCAAGCAACTAAAAGCCTTTGTTCATGCCTTTGTGGTGCTCCCTAGCTACCCACAAACAACTTGCCTGCGACTTCATGCCATGCAGCATGCGTATCCTACTACTACTCCTAGCTATAGCTACTACCAAACCTAGCTATTCACACCCAACAAACTTCCTCCTCCAAATCCAAAAAAGCAAAAGGAAATCAATGAATTCCGTTGTCGGCATCTCTTTCCGACTTTCTCACTGTGCTTTGAACTAGGCATCATATAATATTTTTCTATCATAGCAAAACAGTTTTACCTAACTTATCATTGATATTTTTCTATCACAGCAAAACAGTTTTACCTAACTTATCATCACAAAAATCATAAGCCGAATAGGAAAAACATGATAGTTAGCTCATCGTGCATTAACTTTATAAATAAAATCCACATGCGTCTCTGCCCGTATGTCACAAAATATAGGTAAGGTTCATAATATACTCTTGATTAAATTATAAGCCATTTTATCTTTATCATGTATAAAACTTACCGAATGGCCATCAAATGACTACAAACAACGTAAATTATATGCCAACCTAAATTTAGTAATATAAAAAACTACTACAGTAGCATTAATCCTGTGATCTTGTCACAATTTTCAACCCAAGAAAATAAACAATTAATCTTAGCTAGTCAAGGTTAAAAAGTTAGGAAGACTATTAGCTAACTTATGGCTACAACACCGTCCGGTTGATTAAAGTTGTATCTAAGTTTAGGTATATTGACATCTTTCAATATAGCTCTTTATCAGAAACTTTAGGAAACAAACCATATATAAAGCATGCTCCAATAGACTCTCTAAATTATTCACTTTGTTTCATGTTATAATTCGCTTTGACATTTTTAGTACATCAAATTTGCTATGTTTCTAGACAACATTATATCTAGACACATAACAAGTTCGATATACCAAAAAGTCAAGCGACTTATAATTTAGAAATGGAGGAAATACACTCTATCTTTTTACTCTCAAAATCTAGCATTCTTAGTGCTCTCCACTTTTAGAGAGGTTACAAAGCTCTCTAATTGAAACATGATAGTTTTCTTAATTAGTTTGTTCATATAAGGAAAATTATGATAAATATCGGAGTATAGAGATAAAAATTTGAAGAAGTTGTTGAAGTCTTGACGGCGCATGACATATACAAATAAAATACAGTAATCGTTAGATAACTCTCACTACTAGAAAAATAATTCTATGAGACACTGCCCATACATTATTGCAGACGGCCACAAAAATGCAACCGTCTCGTAAAATACCTAAGGATTTGTGATGGATGCTCGATTGGGCTCTCGCTCATGCTTATTTATTTATTTATTTATTTATTTTTGAATCAGTTAACTAGATGGACATTATATTCGCAAGCGTTAACATTTGATTACACAGGTGGGAAAAGCACTCGCCTCCTAAGTTTGTATTTAAGCAAACCTTTCGTCGGTTGCCGTCTCAGATAAGAATCGTACAAATGTCTCCTAATGTAGGGTCTGTTTGGTTGCCGGCCACAGTTTGCCACACATAAGATTAGGTATAAGACACACTTGTGGCAAATTAAGAGCGTTTGGTTGACAACTAAGATGTGACAAAAATAATATGGCTATTGTTTGGTTCATTGCTACAAATGTTAGGCAAAAAGTTGTGATAACCGTTTGGATTGCAGCCACATACTGATTAAAATACTATTCTTTAGATACTTGTCATAAGAATTTGACAAAATTATCATCTAAATCATATTATGTATATGATGTTTCTAATTAATTAAAAATAAACATGATAATTAAAATATATGTAATTAAGACTATCCTTCTAATTTTCATTTCTTTTTCTTATTTTTTTTCCACACGAGGCAAAGCATATTACGCAAAGGCAATCTTATTTCTTTTTCACATTCATCCACCGCACAGGGGCAGGACGCGGGCTTCCGTGGAGCAGGTCTGGTGCTGTGGCGGCAGAGCAGTTTTGTGGCGAAGGCGGAGGAAAGGCTCGCCACAGCTTTGCGGCAAAAAAAATGTGGCGAATGCTTCTTGCGGCGGTGGCGAGCCAAACTCGAATACCAAACCAAACAGCTGTCAAGGTACCCGTGGCGAGACTAACTTTAGGCGTGGCGATGTGTACAACGTCTACAGTATGTCAGTAATTCAGTATGTGTTACCATTTGTAACCAAGCTAGGTTCATGTGTGACTAATCATGTGCCGGACGTGCCCGTTTGTGGCATTCTGGATTTTCTAGAATTTTTGCGTGATACTACTACCAGTAGTCGCGGAGAAATGATAGCCCAGCAGCAGCAGCAGCAGCGGGTCCGGGTGGCCTCCAATCCAAAAACCAAAAGAAAAGCCAACCGGGCGGGCAGGCAGGCTTGCCGTGGGCCCGTGGCAGTGGCACGACTCGGACAGCCAGACAGTGCACGCGCGGAAATACCAGCACGCCTCAGGGGCATTTCCGTCAAGGCCCGCCCATAAGAGTCCTCAGGCCGCTTGCCCTTCCCTGCCTCCCGCAGCCGCCCTCCCTCGGCCTCCTCCTCGCCTTTCCTTGTTTCTCGTGAGCAGAGCGGGCAGGTGGTGAGGCAGCCAGCACGCGCGGCCTCCACTCCACTCCTCCTCCGACTCCGAGGCGAGCACGCTCCGCCTCGCAGTCGCAGCCCCGTCTCCCTACTCTCGCGCGTGCTCTCTTTCCTCTTCACCGTCAAGCTTGTCGCCGCTTCGTCTCATTCTTCTTCTTCGCTCGGAGGGCTCGATCTGGTGAGTTCCGTGTCCTGCTCGGCTCTTCAGGGTGGGGTGGGGTGGGGGGTTGAATGCGGCGTCGCCGCGATACTGGTTGGAGATTCGGGACCAAATTTGTGAGAATGGCTTAGTGATTCGGGATTTTTTCTTCCAAAAAGGGCACCCTGTGGTTACTGGTGGGTTTAGGCACTGGTTTCCGTCTGCGCGCGCCCATTGCTCCCAATTTTGGGTTTCCTCTCGACTCTACATTTTTTTTAGATAATGGAAAGAGTTGCTGCTTCAGCTCTACGTAGATGGCCACATCGATCTATTACACTGTTGTTAGAATCAGCCCTTTCAAGGCTTAGTGCTGATTTTTGGGCTCATTTGCGAGTGTTGCGCCACCATTTCGTGCTACATCGTGTTCTGTGTATATATACGCACAATTAGCACTAAGTAGTTTCTACTTATCTTTCGTCCAACTGGATGAAAAGTGTGCTAATGTAAATTTTGCTCTTAACGAATGCTTTCGTTGTGCTACCGTAAGGGTTTAGAAGCTTATGCAGTCGTGTCCCGCTCTGAGGTCACCCGAATCTTGGAGCTGCCTGCCAAATTGACCCTGGATCCATTGCACATTGCTCCTCAAAATCCAGTTAATTAGCCTCATTTTCTCAATGGCTCATGTGCAGAAGATTAGTATAGACAGCAGTAGTCTAACGGATCGCAGAGCATAAATCTGATACAAGCACACTTTAGTTTCGTTTCGTATGAAAGAATTTTGGTGTCCTTCTGTATAAGGAAACTCATCATGAAACTGGGTTTTCCATTTGCGCGCAGGTAGCTCTGGTGGGGAACAATCTCAAGAACTGAAGACTTGACACTAGCACAGTCTGCTCATCAAGACCGTTGCCAGAATGCGGTGGCTCGGTCTTTCGGTTGATGTGTTCCGCAGGGGTTCTCCTTGAACCTTTACTGCCGTGTGATTCTATAAATCGTCTCCGTGCCTACAGGAGACCTTCCTTCCTTTGCACGCCTCCTGATTTATAGACTTGTCAAGGCACTTTTACATCTTCCCCACCCAGTCGCTGTTAAGCCCGTTGTGGTTGTTTGGCCAAAGCTTTTGAGGAGTTCGGAGTGGAGTACTAATGGTGTGGAAAGCAGCTGCTCAAACGAGATTCCGCGTGTTTAAGCATGAGAACGGAATCATAGTGAGAGTTTTTGCTTGCTTCCAGCTGCTGCAAAATTGCCAGGTAATGAGGCACAAAAACAAAAATCTGATAAGGATTTCCTTTCTTCACTTGATGGTCCTGACATTTTGGTATATCTTCTGTAGGCCGAGTACTTCCGCCATCTCCTCAAGCCCGTGACGTAGCTTCTCTCTGCTCTCCACCTGCTGCTGAATAAACTTGCTGTTTTAGTTTTTTTCTCCATCACAATTGAAGTGGGAGAACTTCCCGTTCATCTGAACTTTTTGCTGGTAAGAATATCATTATTTCACTCATGTTGCTGCTACTACCTGTTTCTATTTTATATTGATATACTAAGGCTCAGTTTATTTTTGGTGATCTCAGGTAGTTCTGTCTGGTGGTTGTTTTGATTTGTTCATGGGGGACAAGGTTAATCCCTGGTGCCATTGGCAGAATCCTCCATGGAAATTCAACACTGAAGGCTCTGCCGGCAATCTCCACCCACCTGATGTTGGGCTTGTTAACACCAATCCGGTGGCATTGCCTGCATATCTGAGCACAGTTGTTGCACCTGTGCCATTTTTCGCAGCATCAATTGCTGAGAGACCTCTTTCAATAGCTCCGAGATATGCCACAGCACTGGCACCAAGTTTGGAGTTGCCTGCACTGTATCCCTCACGTAAGAGACCTCTAGTTTTCTACCAGAAGGAAAATCATGCTCCTCCTATCGCAGCTCCTTTGCTGCGCAAGGGGCCATTGGATCCTGTGCCAGAGCTCCAAGGTAGCAACGAGACTAATGTAACTGATGTTGGAGCAGAAGAAACTGAGGGTATTCATGAGAACACAGATGAGATCAATGCACTCCTGGACTCTGACTCAGATGAAGGGTATGAAAAACTGCTTCAACTCGACAGAGTCAGGAGGCAATCTGCTGCAGAGAATGACACCCTGAGCGTTGAGTCAGTGGCCAGTGCTGGTGCTGCCACAGGTTCTGCACCGCCAACCAAGAAGAGAAGGCTCAGCTCTTGTACTGACAAGTCTGTTGTTGACACTGCCAGTTCAGCAAGGCCTGATCATTCCAACGAGCAGAAGCTTCGTGTGGATGACTGTGATGCGCAGTCATGCTGCGTCGGTGAAGTGGAAAGCGACCACAAGTTTTCTCTGGGGAGGTAGAAGCAGCGGAAGGTGACAGCCCTGATGATCAGAAGCGAAGAAGAGAGAGGATCCAAGAGACTGTTGCTGCGCTCAGGAATATTGTCCCTGGGGGCATCGCCATGGACGCCACCGCTGTTCTTGATGAAGCAATCTGCTACTTGCAGTATCTGAAGCTGAAGGTCAAGACGCTGGGAGCTGTCTCCCTCTAGCTCCTGGGCAGTTGTGATTTGGTTTCTCGAAGCCACTGGCTTCTGCTGTTCTACATACATATATGAAGTACTAGCATCTGGTAATAAGGTGAAGATGCCAAAGATATCTCAGGCTGGTGCTTCTGGACGCACCAGAGGTGAATAACAGAAGAAGAAAAAGGTCCAATGGTGCTTTGCTTCGCTTCCCGTGTACCCACCACAAGGCTGTAATGATACTGTGGGCAATGACTGGTACGCAGCATTGCAACTGAAACAAGGCATGCGTGAGCACTCCTGGAGGCCACAAGATCGGGCCTATGCTGCCCTCCAGTAAGCTATCTTTCTGTCTCAGAGCTTGGATCTTCTTCTCATACCAGCTGAGTCCCCCCTGTCGGTGCCCCAGTACCGTGCCTGTATATGTATCACTCACCTTCCTCAAAAGGCCCTCGTGGGTCGGAGCAACATATGTAGTATGTTATGCAAAGCTAGAAACATCTTTTGCTGAGCGTGATCCAAAGCAGAGTGGGGGAAAGGAAGGAGGGTCCATTCCAATGCAAAGCGTGCTGCTGTGGTGTTTCATCCATGGCTTTTGACCCAACTACCAAAGGCGAGGTGGGGCAGGGAGAGAAGAGGTGGCTCGAGGTTGGGTTGTGTGGTGTGTAGTGTAGAGTCCCTGCTGCGGGTCCAGCCGGTCCAACAAAGTGGTGTGCGCCTGATGTGGAGCTCAACTTGAGCACACCCGTTGCGCTGCGCCTTTCATCATCTGCCGCTGCTGCTTTACCTTTTTTCTCTCATCAAACCCCGCTGCATATGCCAACACCACCATTATTTGTATTGTATGTATTGTTTGTGGAATGGCTTTGCTTTGCCACGGCTTTATACGCGTTGTGATGATATGGTATACTCCTGCTTTGGCTGGGCCCTGTGCCCTGTGCCTGCCCATAAGGTAGTTAGTCTGGTGTGCGTACTATTAGGCCACCCGCAATGGCGGACTCAAGCTAGCTCTTAACATGTATTTTTATATTAAGAGAGAGAAAAACTACCTTTTGATCAAGACCTAGGTTTACACATGTATTTTAAGATCATGTCATAGTGTTATGTTGTCACAATCGATACTTATGGGTCATTGTTAAAAGTTAGTATTATTAGAGAGGTTGTTGTTATAGCTAGTACGCCAGCAGCAGTAGTAGTAAGTAGGAGTATTATTGTACAAGTAGTCCTGCAAGCGTGCACGTCTATCACGGCAGCGAAGCAACGTATCCTCAAGCTCATCAGCTAAAAACAGCATCAGTCACCGATTTATGAACCAAAAAACGGTCAAATGAACAGGCCAGGTTCATATGGGGGAGTGGAGGGGATTGGCAATCATTGTTTGGATTGGAGGCTGCATCATGAATCGTCCGTTGCTCTTGGAAGAGGGAGGGAGAGGGTGCGTGCCACTGTCACTGGTACCGCCAGGTTTGGGAACCACCGCGCTGGGTCTCTCTGCCGAATGAAACGGAGTGTCGGATTCCGAGTGCGAGTGCGAGTGCGAGTGTGGGCAGCAGCAGCAGCAAGCACCGGGCGGCACGCGTGCTGCGACCCGTCGCGGCGGAATGAGTGTCGTGGCAGGCGGGGGTGGGGGGCGCCCTCTTTCCTTCGGTTCGGTTCGAGGTGGGGGCTGCTCCAAATCCAAAGGCCCAAAGCGGAGGGTGGAGGACTGGAGAGAGGCAATCATCGCATTCGCATGCATTGGAACGGAACGGAACGGAACGGAGTGCGGGCGGCATCGGTGGTCCGCTCGATGTCGGTCGATGCGGCTCGTGCTGCAGTCGTCCCTCAACAACTGACATCATAGGCCGCGTCGCCCCCAGATCCCGGATACTCCCCGCGGCGGGGATGCCATGGGACGGACGGCGCTCCAGAAGATCATCCCGCAGGGTAAAAGGCTGCATGCGACGGCCGCACTAGTATGAGCGCTGGATCAGCACGCTTGCGGTTTGCCACTCTGTCCGTCAGTCACCACCTCGGCGGGCGTGAGTGTCGCGCGCGCGCGTGTGCCGTTGCCGCCCGCCATTCCGCCGAGAGGCTTTTGTATTTTTCTGCTTGTCGCTTTGCGTGTACATTCCCGTCCTGCCTTCTCCGTTCTTCCTTTTCTTTTTCTTTTCTTTTCTTTTTTTTTTTTTTTTTTTTTTTTGAGAAACACCTTCTCGGTTCTCCTATCAACGCCGAAGGCAGGCCAGGCCTAATGCGTGCGGCCCGTGCAGGCCTGCGATGGGCCGGCATGGACCCAAGTCCCCCACATCAAGACCAAGCTCATTGGGCCGGTATGTTCTCCTCTCTTCTCAAAAAAAATAAAAAAATATGGTACATACACTTTAAATTTTAATAAATTACTTTTATATATAGATCTCGTCACAAACCTAATGGTACAAAGCAGAGTCTATAAATAGGTCTCACCTTATAGCCTCATTATGCACTGTGAGCGGCACCAGGAAAAAGGTAGAGGAATAGAAGGGTAGACCGCAAAGCCCACAAACCCTACAATGCCGCACGCGGACGCTACGTGTCGTTGAGCTCAGTCGCACTCAAACTGCAGCTCACGATGATGCATTGTCTCACATTGCCGGTTGCCGCGGGAGACCGTGTCGGAGCACCGTGCCTCGCCCTGAACGCACTCAAAGGCCGCGATCACCACTGTCGGATTGTGTCTCACTCATCAACATTGACGATATTCAAGGGGGGCGGGGTGGGTCTTCTCTGCCGTCTTGACAAGAGATGCTAGGGTTTGCGCAATGCATGGAAGGGAACTAGCCCAGCCAACCTCATATCAAGACAATGTCGTAGGTGGGGGTACAGTGGACGGGTAGGGAGCGCTTGGCATCCACAGTGGCGGCGGGGCGGGGTAGGATGGGGAGGTGATGGAGCAGGCGAGGGAGGTGGTGATCGCTTCCAACTTTCAAAGGTGATGGCGAGGAGTCACACTGATTAGGAGCTCCTGCCACAGAAGGCGAGCAAGTACTTGAGCATGGGTACCGCGAGTGGAGCGCGGATAGGGTGCAGAACGGTGGGGGAAAAAAATCGAATCGAGGTATCGACATAGTGCAAATGTAAATAGTTTTTGAAAGTTTCCGACTGATACCTTGTTAGATCGATTCATATGCGTTGGATATAAGTTTAAAGTCGATCTAAAGGAAGAAAATATTTGTGTGAGAATATTTTCACCTTTATAGTATATAGTAGGTATATATATGAATGAATCACAACGCACACTTATCATATTTTACAATAGTTGGTTTACCACTCACATACTTGTCACACATGCATGCTTCTCGATCTGACTTGTGCATATAGCAAGTTAAATACGTAACATTTAACGGCGGTCAATATAAGTATAAGCGATGATTAGATCATGTGGTGAGGATGGGCGGGAGAATGTCGGACTTGTTGCCCAGGACCTTGGCTTTGGTGTCCGGGAAGGTTTCTGTGATGGCGACGACGCTGCCGTCGTCGAGCACGCTGACCGGGTACGCCATGAGGTGGCCCGGGAGGTCGCCCTGGAACGCGTCGCTCGCGAACATGTCCCAGTGCTGCTTCGCCACCTGGTTCATCCGGCGCACGCAAGGCAGGCTCGACGGACGGAGGAGATCGCCGCCCAGTGCCGCCGCCGCCGCCTGGCCCAGGTGCTCGTGCCACAGGGAGACCCGGAAGCCGTGGACCTGCCCCCTCGCCGGGCGGTTCCTTGTCGCCAGGTAGCCCGGCTGGTACGCGCCCATGGCGATCTCCGTGTCGCGGCCGCCGTCCATGGAGCGCTGGTTGATGTTCGCCGATCCCACGATGATGTACTCGTCGTCCACGATCATGGTCTTGGCGTGGACGTAGATCATGAATCGCCTGGCCTGCTGCGCCCTCTCGTAGTCGGTGTTGGGGTCCGGGTGCTCCGGCGGCACGTACTCGCCGGGGCTCGGCGGCGCCTCGCGGTTGCCGAGGCAGAAGAAGGTGAGGTAGTCCCTGGGGTCAGCCTGGAGCCCCTTGGCTCGAATGGCCAGCGTGACGTCCCTGTACATCATCTCCATGGTGCGACGCTGCCAGTCGAGGATGGCCTGCACGGAGCCGCTCTCCGGGACGCCCTCCGGCCACATTGGCACCACCACGTACACCGCGAACCGCTCACCGGCCTCGATCTTGCTGACGATCTTGAGCGACAGCTCCTTGGGGATGAGGTGCAGCGCGTTGATGTCCTCCACCTTCACGCCGCCGTCGTTCTGCCGCCACGCGTAGGAGCTCCCCAGAAAGTACTGGTTCTCGATGTAGATGAAGTCGCGCGCCCGGCGGATGGCGTGGATGTACGCGTCCTGGATGCTGCGCTCGATCACCTGGTCCTTGCCACTCACCAGCCCCAGCGCCGCCGCCTCCCGGGGAGCCTCCGGGAACCCCGCCGCCGCGCCGCCGTCGATGGACCGGAACACCTGCACGTTCCACGACTCGGCGTCGTCGTCGCCCGCCTCGCGCTCCGCCCACGCCGCCTTGTTCAGCGCCACCAGCTGGTTGTCCCCCTTCCCTTGCTTCTTCCACCTCTGCTCGAAGTTCTCCAGCACGTCCCACGCCGCGGGGCCCTCGACGCGGCAGTGGATGTCGTGCCACGGCTCCCTCGGCCCGCCCTTGCTGATGGACGCGCCGGGGAAGTTGGGCTGGTGGAAGTCCTTGCTGTGCGTGGTCCCCAGCGTGCGGAACAGCGGGTGCTCCTGCGTGTCGTACCTCCCGTCGCACAGGTCGATGCCGCCCAGGAAGCTCACCAGCCCTGGCGGCGAGTCCCGCGCAACCCTTCCACCGCCGTCGACGATCACCGTCTTCTGGTGGTGCGTGAACATGGTGGCCGTCTCGATGTCCTGCACGTAGCTCCGGTCCTTGTCGGGGTTCCTCGGGCACAGCACGCACTGCACGCGCGTGCCACGGAAGTAGCTCGCCGTGTCCTCGTCGTGCGTCGCCATCAGCCCGTCGCGCCTGATGGGGCCCAGCCCCACCGATGTGCGGTCGTCCCACACCAGCATCAGCACCGTGACACCCTCGTTCGCCTTCCGTTTCAGCAGCTCGCCGAGGCTCTCCGCCGACGACGCCGGCTCCCGCGGGTCGCGCACCAGCACGACGTCGGTGTTCACGGACCACCCGGCGACGTACACCATCCTCCGGGCCCTGTTGATGGCGTCGAACACGTCCACCCAGCACCGGCGCGGCTCGTAGAAGCTGCCGTCAGCGAGCCGGACGCGCGGCGCGAAGTCGCCGGCGACGTGCGCGTCCTCGTACAGCCGCACCCGACAGCCGCGACGCTGCCTGAAGAAAGTGTAGGGCACGCCTCCATACGCCGCGCTTCCGCCGCCGACCCCGGTGCCCCAGCCGGCGCCGGCGGACGGGTCCGCGGCGGCGACGCTGGTGAACTGGAGCTGGACGCGGATCTGGTCACCGCCTTCCAGCGGCTGCCGCTTCTCGTCGCGGATGGGGAGCCACAGGTCCACCTTGTGTCCGGCGACGATGGCCTCCGTGGGCAGGTAGGCGCGGCCGATGAGCGTGGCGCCGATGGCGTTGTCGGCCTTGACGGTGAAGATGATGTTGCTGGCGTCGTGGGCGCAGTAGATGTGGAACGACTCGTCCCATTTGGGGGAGTGCACGGGGGGCAACATGCGCGTCCGCCCCACGCGCGCCTTGTCGATGTCCACCGTCGCGTACAGCTTGCCGTCCGTGCCCAGACCCATGGCATTCTCCAGCTGCTCCTGCAATGCATACGTACGGATCATGACATGTTACAGATCGATCGACAAGGATGGCAGGTGTATATAATAGAGTGCCAAGTAAGTACTCCCATGAATGAATCAAGGATTAAACCTGGCCTTTGCAGAAGGTCAGCTTCCTGATCCATGAGAAGACCTTCTTCTTCATCAAAGTCTGAGGATGATTGCACACAAGTTCGAAATAGTATATCTGTTATTAGTGAATGGCATTTGGAAGTACAGTAGAATGCAGCTTATATATATAATTGGTCCTCTTTCTACCAGCTAAACTTAATTTCTCAGCTCTTATCATCAGTATATATAGACTTTTAGTAAGTCTATATATATGGGTTCAAGATAGTCAGAGGAACACTTGTGCAATATTGCTTAATTATATAACACGTGGAGATATTTACCGTAACATTATAGTAAACCACTTTGTAAGGTGTTACTATAATCTCGTAAATTAGCATAATAATTATTGTAAATCAAAGTGGCTACAGTGGGTGATTGCAAAAATATATATGTTTTGTTTTAGTACAGGTTATCTCAGGAAACTTATATTTGTTTCGCGTTGGCATATTTAAGCCTGTGTATCACAAATTAACTAGTATATCACAAAATTATACAAACCCTCCATAAGGAGTATATAGTTGAAACAAAATTTAATAAAGGTATATTTAAATACTTTTCCTATATTTCAGGTGCCTGAAATTTAAGACTAATGTACCATCAACTAGTTATTAATTTTATATTTTGTTATTTGTCTTTGTGTTATAACATATTAATTTTTTATCCTTGTCCTCCTATAGAAATAATTGTAATTGTTAAATTGTCTTTGTGCCAACATATACAATATTTTGTAAGGTTTATAATTTTGTCTAACATATTGTTTATTTCTGAAACCAAAAATTACAGATCGTGTCTACATAAATTGCAACGAACTAAAACTGTAATTATAGTATAAAATATATGCAATAACTGTCGACTAAAATAAAACTAAAATTCAGACACCTGAAATTTAGCAAATCTCATATTTAAACGTTAAGTTTTGTGATGCTGTAGTTCTTTGGCACGACGACGATGGCTAAAATTTCTAGTTTCCTCAAGAAAGGCCGAAACTGGGTATGTAGGCTCTTCGTCGGCCCAACCCAACAAGTATCGGCGGCTGTCAGCAGGATCATTCATACCAAAAGAGAGATTATTATGACAAGCAGTGCACGGCTAAGGATTTATCTTTATATTAAAAAAATCTATATCTATATCTATAATATATATATTTATCTATATGTATATGTTTATATTTATATATCTATATCTATATCTATAATATATATTCTATATCTATCTATCTATATGTCTATATTTATATATATTTGTATCTATATCTATATCTGCTCGTTATAAGATACTACCTCTTTAACCGGGGTCCTTGGTGCCCCGGCCTGTTACTGTTAGGCACTGTATCTAATAACATATTTTTTCCTTTCTTTTTTCTCTTATTTTCCCATTGCTTTTATTTTTCATGTATCACGAGCACACACAACGAAGCACGTTTACTGTGCTTTTTTTTCTCTCTCATTTTTTTCCTCTGCTTTTCTTGTTAACGTACCATGAGCGCGTGTGTACCGTGTTAGTTTTTTTTTTCTTTGTACATTAAAGAGCAAAAATTCCTCTTCAACCGCTTTTAGAAACCCACCTCTCGGTAATCCTTCACATGTCCATAAACCTAGTTCCAATCTATATATACGACAACCTGCTTGCCTTTAATTAAACCATCCGTGTCAATGTGACTCGATCGGAGTCAAGATGTATTCATGCGTGTTCATATGATTTTGATCAACTCACGTCGAACAAAACAATAATATGAAGTAGGATTCAGAGACGTATTGCGCGCGTCTTATTAGAACATTCGCACGAACACGTTTTGCTATGCTACTAGTGTAGAGAAGAAAAAAAATTCTCTTCTAATCCTTGTGATTTCCTCTCCAAATTAAATCATTGTATGTGGGACGGATCGAGTTCCAGTCACTACGTACCAGTCTATAGATGGGCAAATGCTATTTCTCAAGAAACAACATGTGTACAAGCTAGTATATACGCGTACCTTCTTGGTCGGCTGCAGCTGGCCGTCAGTGGTGACGGACAGGTCAGCCTCCAGGATGCTGGCCTGGATCACCCCGTGCAGCAGCAGCTGCGTCGTCTGTGGCTGTATCGTCATCATGCCGTTCGTTCGGCGCGGCGGCGGCGGATCTCCGATCCGATATGCTCTTCCGCCGCCTAGCTAGCTAGCTTAGCTGGGTGGCCTCTGTGGTTGTGTGTGTGCTCGCGAGCTTCTTGTACGTGGAAGAGCGAGTGCAAGGGCCGGGCGAGCCGACGAGGATGGATGAGACGAATGAACACAAGCAGGTATGCCCGCGCGGAGTATATATATATATACATACTGCCGCCGCCCCTCCACCTGCAGGCTCCAGCAAGATATGACAGCCGGCCCCAAGAAAGCACGCTACCTGCGGGCTGCGGCTAGCTAGCTGCAAGGATCTATGTAATTTTTTTTTATATCCATGGAGATGAGAGGAAGAAAGCTCCTAGTCCTAGCTAGCAGATAGGAGGAGAGAACAGGGTGCTGTCTGTGGGTCAATCACCTGCGCTACCTTTGTCTACTTCCTTGCTTCTGCAACAATCTGAGAATAGTAGAGAACGAATGAAGCCCGGACAAGCTAAGAGGGGCTGCTCCTGCCTGATGGAGCATCGCGGCAAGGGATCTTATCATCATCGACGCAGAGAGAAGTAAAGTACAAGTCCGATCCGCCGATACTGGCCGGGTTTCTTTCTTCGCGAGATGCGTCGTCGCGCTTGCTTGCTTTTTCTTCTCTCCCTCGGGCTGGCTGCCTCGGAAGTCTTGGTCAGAATCCAGAGAATTACCTGTCTAGATTAACGATCCCTAGATGATTCAAGACGCAGAGAGAGGCGTGCTATGACCAATCGCGCAGCTCGTACAGTATATATGACAGGTCATGCAAAGCGTGGTGGCTCTATATTCCTATGTGGGATAGCAAGTCGTGCTTCTGGAAAAGAAAAAAAATTAGATACAAACGTACTGTATCCACTGTCCCTCTATCTAGAAAAGATGCGAAAGAAACTAACGTTGTTTGTTGTTGTTAATGCAAAATAGCTATGTTCTTCCGGCCTTCCAGGTCATGTTCCAGGCCAGGTTCACACGCTCCCGAATAAAACAACAATTGTACGTATAACCACTTTTGCGAGCTCATAGGCTACGATCGATGAATAATGTAGCCGGTAGGTGCCGCTGAATGGGCGAGCCAGTTTGGCCAGGTTCACCATTTTTTTGCTCTACCTTTTTTTTGGTTGTCTTTTCACTGTTCCACCTGCTGCCGGTGGTGAACCGTGCATTCTAAAGATTTGACATGAATTTCATCGAGCCTAAATGATCGAAACTGCTATCCGGCGAGCTGTGGGAGCCAATCAATTTTTTTTTAAAAAAAATTATCCAATGTCTCAACTTCACTAAATCTCAGTTGTCAAAAAAAAAAAACTTCACGAAATCTCTGCTTTTCTACGTACTCCCTACATCCATTTTAGTGATACATAAAGCAAATTTTGGTGTTGTTCGTTCACCAAAAATACTACTGAAGTAGTGATGATGACAAACAAGGCCATATCTATGTACTAAAAAAATCAAAGTGATTTATAGTTTAGAACAGATAAAGTAGCAATTGCAAGGCGTTGTATCATAACCATAACAAGGCTACAGGACATAGGACATAAAAGTAAAGCTAGGAAAGTCCCTATCTGTCCCAAAATATAAGTTATTCTCTTTTTTCGAGAAGTCACTTTTAAAAACTTTGACCAAATATATATAAAAGAACTAGTATTGCACTTAGCCAAACTTTAGATAGTCTGACTAGATCAGATTAGAACTAGAATTGCATTTTTTTCCGGACGGTTCAGTATATAATTGGTAAAAAGATTGACACACCGTCCCTAAATAACTCTCTCCGTTGGTGTTCGTGCCATAAGTTTGATTCGAATTGTACAAAATACAAACAACATTTGTATCTCCAAATAAATTTATTAAAAAACTAGATTTAAAAATCTTTTCAATGATACTAATTATATATCATAATTGTTTATATTTTTAATATATATTTAGTCAAAGATGTTTCTTGGGAAGTGCAAACGACAGTTATTTAGAGACGGAGTGACTAGGTAACAACAATACTTCTTATTAAAAAGTTTAAAGGCTGCTTACATGGATACAGATTATTATCACAACGGCAGTGCCAAGTTTACATAGTTGTTTTGAACATCCCAACAGAGGCAATTACATGTAAATTATCAACTTAGCTTCCACGGTAAGTGGTGAATGAGAAAGGGGAATGCAAGAGAGGAACATGAAAATGCTCTGCCGTCTGGTTCTCCTTGATCTCAAATATGATGCTGACATAAGGGAAGAACCCTGCAGGCGAATACTTACCCGTGTTGAAGCTTATGCGGTAGAAGCCAGGAGCAATGTTATCGACAATGTCCATCAGTTGACCACTGCGCCCATCGCTGTTTGTAACTGAGTAGCCTAGAGTTTCCCATCCGCTGAAATCTTTGTTGCTGAATGATGGAGGAGCTGAAGAATCCTTCCACATCTCCAAGTGAACATCAATTCCAGATGCAGGCGATCCACGGGCAGTGTCCAGCACATGGTTGTAATGGGCGGCCGACTTCGGTTGGAGCTACCTGTAATTTCAGGAGCTTAATTGGCACAAGGGATAGCTCCAAGATGTTCTCCAATAATCCGTATGCGATCTTTTTGAAAATTTAGTTGGTGAGAAAAAAGAACAATCCAAATTGTATATGTATAGCAAATAATTATAGTATGCTAGTAAAGCACATGAATCAATGAGAATGAGTATGAAAGTGAATGATGTTGGAGACAGATCAATTGTTAACTACATGAAAATCGATGTCCTCTACAGAAAATGACCATTCAACAACACAATACATTAGTTCATTCATGGTTGTGAACTATATGGTTCTTGTATCAAAATATTTCTTGCAAAATGATGTCAAATCTTAGTAGATGCATTAATATTTTTCTTCTGTTTCTATGTATTAAGAGAAAATTCAATTACACTATTTCAACTAGCAAACAAGATGACAATTAAAAAACTTAGCACTAAGGCAATGCAAATATTCATTTTTAGCGTTACACAATATTGTGACTACTAATCAAAACAGATCACAAAAAATACATGCCGGTGAACAAATTCCATATCCAGCTGCTCACTCAACAGTAGCTAAGGTGAATGAAAGAACAGAAATTCCAGATAAGTAAGAATTGAACAGATTCGATGGCACTCATAGTACGCTATATGGTGTGGGTGAACATGCATACAAAATTACAGATATAGGATAGATATAACAAAACTCACAAACATGTAAAGTAAAAAAGGGAGACATTGTATAACCTACAAACAGATAGAGTGGAATTGATACCTGCTGCTTTATCTGATTGGGTGGCAGGGCCTTCAGTTGTAGTGGAGGGAATAGCAGGCTCCGATGAGAAAAGCTTCGCAAGACGTAGTTCAGTTATCTTAAGTTCTTCCTGTGCTGCAGCCTCAAGCTCAACAATTGGCCTATTTGTGTAACGCCTCTGAAATAGGAGGATAGTACCAAGGCTATTATAACAACACAAGGAAATGTAGTGTTTCAGTCTTTAAGTTAATGCATGAGTCGTGAAGTAAGCTGCAGCTTACAAATTGTTGTATACCAAGGAGTTAAGGCTAAAATAAGAATTATGCCCCAAGAGTGGATCATAAACATCATCCGAATTTAATTTTGATTAGGTATGAGATGCACGTGGAGCTTTTATTTTACCAACGAAGCTACAAATATGTGGAGGGATGGTCTTTTCATGTATTATGAACAATCCCTAAACAACAATACATGGGTGTTTTAACTTCCCTGGAAGTCCAGACTATAGAACACCTCATTAGTCATTACTCATTACCAAAGTCAATGACAAGGACAATAGCAGGGATACAATTCTGTAAGTTTTGAGTCCTTCTGGAAGTAGAACTTCATTGCAAAAACACTAAACCAAAGTGCAGAAAACAAAGACTGAATCTGAAGATGAACATGCCTTTTTTCATCAAAAAAAAAAAAGATGAACATGCCGTATTCATACCTTAAGCTCAGCCAAGACCTCAAGTGCAGTCCTCCCAGAGGCACAAATCATGAACACGAAACCAAACTTCTCCCTGTACCTGGCATTCCACTCTGCCAGCTCCTGCAGCAGGTGGAGGGGAAAAAAAACTAAATTAAGTCCAGAGCTTATATATGATAGACACAACGAAAACTGTGAGAGCTAATGTAGCACCTGGGCCGTAGAATCCGTAGCTGTGGAGAGCGCTGCTGATTGCTCCTCCTTGCTCCACCTATAATAAACCAGAAAGGAAACAGAGATTACCAACACAGTGACATGTGCCGTTTTGTTTGTCCTGTGCCATGTTGAGTGAAACGATTCGCAAGTTCAATTCACTGATTTTAACAATTATTATAAATTAAACTGGCCATGACGCAGTGCCAGGTCAACAATAGCAAGATGATAATAACTGATTAAGCAGAGAAATTGAGTAGATAGGAGAGGGTGGTGACCGGTGAGACAGAGGGGCAAAAACTCCACCGACTTGGAGACAGACGGGGAGGTGGTTCCGATCGCCGGGTGCGCCGCGAAAGCCTCGAGCCATCCATTGACATCCACCTTGATCCGATTCGTAGCCCGCGCACGGGCAGCAATCACAGCATCAGTACAGCAGGAAGCCAAGGTCCGCGGTAGGGATATAGCAAGGGAGGTAGAAGAGACGAAGGCCAGTAGGTGACACACCTCGTCAAGCCAGATGCGTCGAGCGGCGACGAGGGCGTCGGCGAGGGACACGAAGGGGAGGCGGCCGCCATCGCAGCGCCGAAGCGGCGGCTGCCGTTGACGCGCAGCACGTCCTCCGCGGAAAGAGGCATCGGTGCAGCCATCTCGCAGGTGGAGCCGTGGAGGGGGAGGGTGCGGTGGGGACTGGGGGTTCTTCTGGTAGGGCCTTGTGTTGATCTAGTGAAAGTGACGGCTGTTTGCTCCTGAAATTAAATGTGGCCTTGAAATCACATCCATATGACATTTGTTGTAGACAACAATAACATTTAATTATATTTATCAGACTCGACAACTAGCACTATAATTGGACAGTACTACAAATTAGTAACTATATGTCCTACAGCAATGGCTCTAACAGGAGTGCAGAAATTCAGCCAGCATGACTAGTAACAACAGTTTGTAGAGCAAAGGCCTCAATTCATACTGAACAATCTGATGAAACCAGATTTTGTATTAGCAGTCTAGCATCTAATATCATGAGTGACTTGATAAAATCAAATAGGAAGCATCAGCGGCCTGACAGTGACAACTAAATGACATGAACAATAACAAAATCCACTAATTTCATCCGAGAACACAAAATCAGATGTAATATTACATAATAAACTCTGATAAGTACAATCACAGTTAAACTCTTATAACATCCATCCATATGTTGAATTCCCAGTATATGACACTATTTCAGAGGAAGGGAACTATTGAACAAGCACTAAATCCATAAATTCACCTAGAATCAGGATAAGAGATGCAATTCCCCAACGTCGCCAAGACAGTTTTAAGCCTAGCTATACTCTCTAAGCACCGCCGTTTAGCCGGCGACTCGTGTCTGTGTTCCCCAGCCCGCACTCCCCTCTTGGTACCTCACCATGGTGTGGTTCGGGCTGCTTGTACTCTAACTCCCTCTTAATGAAGCACGTGCTAAGCACGATTTCGAAAAAAAAACCCGCAAGAGACGTAACAACTCAAATATCATAGACAAGTAAATGGCAACCTAGCGTAAGGTTGTTATTTTACAGTTACATAATAATGAAGGAAAATAACAAATCATTTGTGTCACTGCTTGCTTGTCCTGTGCTCACCTACACTCTTTTTCTTCTATCATGGAACCTTGGGATGCTTTTCTACTCTGTTCTCTCCTTATAAACTGCTCCTGTTCTTCCAAGTTCCAAGTGGCTATTATTATTGCAGAGCCCTCAACGGGCTTCATGTTACAAATCATTCTTTGGCATCTGACATCACCAGCACAGTAGATTTACTGATTCAAGTAAAAAATGGACCAAAGTAGCATTTGGTCTAAGGTACAAGTACAAATCCATATATACTGCTAGCAGTGATCACATTGTCAAAGCACCAAGAAAAAATAGATCCACCCTAGATAGGCTGCAATTTCCATGAGACAATATGACAATTGGGTTAGTTTCATGTCAACATCAAAGGATTGTATATAAGTACTCAGATCAATGCAATGAAAAACAGAGACAACAGACGCTAAATGGAACAGACACACAACAGCCAGATATATGTAACGAAATCTCTGCACCATGCCACTAGATCATGCAATTATACACCTCGCAGTTCAGCCTACAAAATAAGCAGGCCATAAATATCATATGATGTTTAACCAGGAATTTTTGTATTTCCCTTGTGGATGGATTGACTTTAAATATGACATGACAACTCGTTACTTGGATAAGAGATGAAGGGTAATTAAAAATTTAATCCACCCTTTTTCCTAACCTCGTAGCTCTATTTAAAGGGAAATTTTGGATCCAACTCCTTCAGAATTCTAAATTTCCCCGAGGAAATTTAATCTCCACCATTTCAATCAAGATAAAATGGCCAGTCCTTGTAGGAAAATGTAACTCACTCTTTTCCAATCAACAAACAGCTCACCATTATTTAGAATACAAGGAATAACCTTATGAATTCACATTCACTGCATTGAAAACTTTATAACAAATTCAATTGGATACACTGAACAACTGTAACATAGCATGATCTTGATCTAAAGTAACTGTATGTTAAGAAAAATTGAAGCAAGTCTTGTACCTTATTATTGCATCGGACCAAGATCTGTATGTTGCAAAAATTGCATGTGCCAACAAAACTTCAGTATTAGCATCCACTTTTTAGTCTTGTGGTCTGAATCCTTTACCCCACTTAATAAGGAGCTCTTCAATATTAGCATCCATTCTTGTACCCCTACCTCCCCACACCAACATGTGACCAAGATCACTGATTGATGATCCATCAACCTCATGAACTGCTTTGAAACCCATCCTCGTGTAGAATCTAACAAGCTGACAACAATGAAAAAAGTTTCAAATGTGTTGCTCTAGTCCACCATCGGAAGTATCATACATTAAAAATGTGACATCTTGATCAGGCACTCCAAAAAGAAAGCATTAATTTTATGAATCTGTAACAATCTGCGTCTAATAGTTGGAGCTTCCAATTTTATATCATCGCATCCCATTAACTATCAGGCAAAAAATATTATTATTATTTTTTTCTAAAAAGGGAAGGTAATAGCAAGAATGATATGGGAATTGACAGGAACAGGAACCGATGTTTAGTTTTCAAGCAAAAGAACGTACGTGTGAAGTAACTATTCAAATACAGAAACTACTTATTGTCAATCATTATAGTTCAAATAGTATTTTCAAACTGCACGAATCCTTGCTTCTTCTCCATGTAAAACATTTGACACACAGAAACTAAAAAGGTAAATTTATGGGCCACAGCACCAAACTGTCAAAACGGATTGATGTAGCGAATGAATTTAATGTCAGAACAAGTGAACCTTGACCACCACTCTGCAAACTCTGAAGCTAACAAACTATGGGAATTTCATTTTCATGGCATGCCAACGTTGCCGAATCAATCAACATACATCAGAAGCACCAAGTGCTCACAAAACAAAAGCTGTTTCATCTGGGGGATAGAGACCACCTTGTCGTGGTAGAGCGGCGTGTCGTTGATGGCGAGCAGCTCGGCGCGCCTGCACCCGGCGTCGAAGCCGTGCCTCACGGCGACGGCGCCGAGGAACATCCCCAGCCCGAACAGTGGACGGTCGGGGAGGCTCAGAGTGGCGCGCGTCATGCGCATGGAGTCAAAGTGCAGCACGGCGCCGCCAGGCCACGGCCTGACGCCGCCCTCGGCGCGGCCAAGCTCCACGGCGTCCTCCCCCTCCTCACCGCGGGTGGCCGTGACGCGGAAGAAGGGGCCAGCCGTGCGAAGGCGCACGCGCAGGCCTTGCGCGCGCGACACTGCCATGATGTCCGCCATGGTCGGGAGGGGCGCCGTCGGCCGCGCGGCGGGGCTCGCTGGGGAATTCGGTGCGGCCATATGTGAGAAGTGGAGCAGGGAGTGGTGGGGAGAGTGGGCGCGTCTGCGCTCTGCAGTCGGATGGATAATATAACCGACTTCACAACCAATTTGTTAGCCAACGAATTGAATTGTACGTAGTATTTGATAATCATTGTCCAATTATAAAATAACTAGACTTAAAAGATTCGTTTCAAAAATTACGGCTGTGCAATTAGATATATTTTTTTATCTATATTTAATATTTCATGCATACGTCTAAATATTCGATGGGACAAAAAATCTGGTAAAGTTTTGATATTTTAAAGGGAACTAAATATGGCTAATTCACCAAATTTCTTATCACATCGAATTTTTGGACGTGTACATAGAACATTAAATATAAGTAAAAATAACTAATTCTACGATTTATTTGTAATTTGTGAGATAAATCTTTTAAGTCTAGTTACTCAATGATATACCAAATACAAACGAAATGTTACATTTCAAAATTTTCTAAGAATTTTAAATTTAAACAAGACCTTAGTAGTTAGGGACGGTTTGCTTCCTACCTTCTAAATTTTAATGGACTAAACTTTAGTTATTTTTAAAGACTAATGTACCAAACAAACTGACTACAAAATGATTAAAACACTCTAATCAGTTAGGGTACATTCAACGCAGGCCAACATCACCATACTCCATCCGTCCCAAAAAAAAGAATCGTTATGGAAATTGTGTCGATCAATCTATCTTAACTTTAACTAGATTTATAGAAAATATGTGTAACATTTATATTTTCAAATAACTTTATTATGAAAACGGTTGGTCAAAGTTAAAAACGGTTGACTTTTTGGGAGTGAAATTGGCTCTTTTTTTTAGGACAGAGAGAGTATGTCCAAGTCCTAATTATCAGGTTGTCAGTGCATGCATGCAAGGGAAACCATAGAGTCCCCCAATACAGGTTGTGCATGCAGTGCATGGAGGCTGGAGCCGCCTTTCCTCTTTTCTCTGCTACCCGTCTAGCGTTGGATTAGCTTTTGCCCAAAGTTTTATCACGTTTTATGTGCTCCTCCACGCTACTCCCTTTATTCCAAAATAAGTGTCGTTTTCGCTTCCCGAGAAACAATTACCGGCAATTATATATTAAAAATATAAATATTTATATTCAGTAATTAGTATCATCGAAAAAAAAATTGTCTAGTTTTTTAACAAATTTATTTGAAGATATAAATATTACACATATTTTTTTTACAAATCGAATCAAAGTTGTGGCATGAAAACCTAAAACGACACTTATTTTAGGACGGAGCGAGTACATCGCAATTTAGGAATGTCAGCTGAGGATTCGATTAACAAATATAGCCAAAACAATCGATTTGATAGAGCGATTTTGTAAAATCTTCGCAGCACCTTAGACCCTGTTGGCTTTTAGCTTTTTGGCTTTTAAAAATGGCAATGGATCTAGTGCAAACTCAATTCCCGTACAAACTATGCAAACTTTAATCTGGATCGCATGATGTTGATCTAAAGGGGCGCATGAGAGAGGCGGAAGGAGGGATTTGTAAAAGTGTGATTAAGAGCGGGCGGTTAAGTGCAAAATTACCCAATCTCTCCGCGTCCCTTGGATCAACATCCTGCGGACCAGATTAGAGTTTGCACAGTTTGCACGGGAGTTGAGTTTTTTAAAAATAAGTGAAATTAGAGATATTTAACAGTTATCTTAAGATAGTAAAGAAAATAAATAGAGATATTTAACAGGGTGACAAACATCTCTCTTTGCTTATCTATTTAATATTCATTAAATGAAGTCAGACAAAACTAGCCTAGTTGATATCGAAGGGTATGTTTGATCCACCTTTTAAAGCTGTATCAAAATCAAAACAGGTGATTTAAAGTTAGCTCTAAATTTATCTCACCTCATATCGAAGTTTTAGAGCTCAAAGCCAAGAAGCTAAAGTGCTCTAAAACCTTTAGAGCTCTAGCAGTTGCTGTCATTGTCGGGCATCCATCTGGGACGCGCTGGCACTGCCTACTGCTGAAGAGGGCGCAGCACCCGCCCTCATGTCCAGCGGCCTCCCCCTATGCGTCGCTCGAGGCCTCTCAGGAGTTTGATTTTCAATTTATGTCGCGGCCTCAACCTCCGCCCCCATGGATGGATCCGATGCTTTGTGACTTTGGCTTGGTAGCCACTGCCCGGCCCAAGTCTGCGGCCCCGGTGTGCACGCTTCCGCTCTCGGTGCCGGACATGACGCTGCAGGGTAGCCCTACGCGAGTGTCCTGGGCATCGGGGCAGATGACTGTCGAAGTGTCGAGCCACAACATCTACTGCTCTCCGTCGGTTCCTACAACGACACCATCGATGAGCAGCACGCTCGGCCCACCGACGACGGTCCATCAACGCTGGTACACGAGGGGGGGCCTCTCCTTCTGTTGCTGCTTCGCCTTCAG
Organism: Microstegium vimineum; assembly: GCA_022036555.1. NCBI lineage: Eukaryota > Viridiplantae > Streptophyta > Magnoliopsida > Poales > Poaceae > Microstegium > Microstegium vimineum. The sequence continues at coordinate 2,476,448 of CM039124.1, read as the reverse complement.
TTCAGCCTCTCTCTTTGGAGGACTTCATGGCCGGTCTAAAGTGGTCTAAAGTTGTCGCTCGAGACCCCACTGATTCAGTCGCCGCCGCGCCTTCGTGTCTCACGCGTGCCAATGGAGAACCTGGTGCCGCGCCGCAGTGACCGACTTGTTGCCAAGTCCTTCTACCGCGACCCGAACCCGGAGAAGCAGGCCAAGCGGGTCATGCTCAGCAAATGGCAGCCATCGGCAAGCGCACCACGATCTGCGCCGATGACACCGGACACGACCATTGCCACTCGGTTCCACGAGACATTCCCAGAGCCGTTGTCGTCCTCCAAGCGTGCGGCATTGCAGGAGCTCTTCCCCATGTTTCGGGATCGTGGGTGGCAGGCGGTGACGTAGGTGTCTTGTAGAAAGCTAGATCTCCGGTCGCACAATTGTCTCTCTTAGTTAGTACGCCCCGTTCACTCCACCGTTAGAGCCGGTGATTGTTGTAATGTGTTTGTTTGCTGCGTTCTAGGCATCTCGCCTATGAACGTGACAAGCCGTGTATTGGACTCCTTTCTCCCTTAAAGCAATACATGCACAAGCGTATTCTCGAGAAAAAAAGTTTAAACCAGGGACTAAGAAATTTAAATAAACATGCCCTGAATATAGCCAAGCCAGTTTCCGCAACGAGCGCGCTGAGCGGTACCGGTAGGGGTTACACATTGCATGCTCAAGCGTGATTCAGCGTCAACACACACCCACCTTATGGATTCCTTTAGAATTCAGTATTACAGTGTAAAACAATAACTAAAGTATTTATATGAAGTACTTGACGATCTATATACATTGACGCAGTTTTCGTCGTCATAGCAGAGGCCTGTCTCTCCGGAATAAAATAAAATACAGCAACCTAAGAGCTGCGACTCTGATTAAAATACACAATTGTTGCAAACTTTATAAAGTTCTTCTCCACTACTCATTCGGCAGGAGAGTTGAACTAGGAAAGGTTCGATGTGTTACAGCAATGCAAGAACATAATAAATTAGGATTAAAATACACTAGAGTTGACTAAGATCTAGCTTGCTGTATTGACTATGGGGCGTCTATTCAATTAACAGTTGGACATATACAATACATTTCATTGCATTTTGCTGCCTAGGTACTCAAGTTTTCAAGTCTTCCGGACTTGGGTTTGGTTATTCTAGGATATATTAGTACGTACGCTTGTAATGACCTGGATATCTAACAGTTTTTTTTTTCCTGAAATACAGTAATGTACTCCTATATCAGAATTTGAAAGAGTAGTCTCTGTCGGTAAGGTTTTAAAAATAAATTCTCTGCATCTGTATCATGCGAGATCATAAAGTATGAAGCTTACTTGTCTTAGCTGCACCAGGTTAATTGCCATCTTAGCTGCATAATTAAACATCACATTTGACATTATTTAAGCTTAGCACACCTTGACTTTAGCTAGCTACTGTAGATGCCTAACTTGGTGTTAGTCTCATGGTTTACTTGTGAGGCATAATCGCTGTCTTCTGATTTGGGAATCTCAGGCGCGGCAAGCCGCTGACTTTTTCCAAGATGGATCTGTTACTTATGATTCTGCTTTTGCTTTAGTAATTTACTAGAGAAATGTAAACAACTACTTTCCGGACTTCCGGAGTGCTAAGTGCAAACTGCTGGTGCGTGCACTCCAGCTGCAGGTAAATAAACTAACATCGTCTGCGACCACGATGGATCAACTGAAATGAAATGAAGCTTCGAGAACAAAATCCTCACAGTACTTTAGTGAAGAAGAAGGCACGGGAGAACCTCGCAAATACTAATTCCTAAACATATTCTCCATGAGGATCTACGTTTAGTATATTCTTCATAATTAAGTAGGATTATTATTCAACAACTCAGTTATATATACTTAGTTATGTACACCAAACTAAAGAGCATGCGTTTTCCATCGACAACAACTAATTAACATAAGAGACTCTAATTATACAGTTGCTGTATACGTATTCATGGAACAAGGTGCGATTAATCTGTCTACCTCTAACTATAGGATCGCTGAAATGAACAAGGGAGGGGACATCCTTCTGATGCATTCTTCACCGCTGCGACGTTGCCACGACGACGTCCGGAACGTCGGTCTTGACCTGGAAGACCTCCGGGTTCCAGTCGCCAGCCGCCACGTCGCCGTCGATGACGAAGCCAGCGAACGTGAGGCTGTGCGCGTAGTACTTGTCCACGTCGTCTCGCACCACCACCACCTCCACCTCCCCGTCGTCGTTGCAGCAGGTATCGGTACCGGTACCGGTAGGCAACGGCACCACCCTCCGATGGCCGTCCGCCGGCTCACTCGTCATCCGCCAAGAAGATCCCGACAACGCACGGAACAGCCCCGACCATCGCCGGCTCGGGCGCGTCGCCGACATTGTGCGTAGCGCTGCCGACGACGACGTCAATGCCCCGACGCCGCTCGCCGCTAGCGCGGTCGTCGACGCGGTCACCGCGCTCAGTGCCCTGCGGAGGCGCTTGGCCTCGTCGATCTCCCGTCTCAGCCTCTCCGGCAGCCGCAGCGTGAACCGGTCCACCCGCTCCTCGGCTGTCTCCGCCGCATGCTCCTCGTCCGACGACGACATGGATGTGGTGTCCCTTCCAGCGACAGGAGCTGAGCCGTCCACGTTGACAATGACGACAGCCGTGTCGGTCTGGGCAGCAGCGAGGTCAGCGGCCAGGACGTGGCCGGCGTCGGCGACGGCGGGGTCGGAGAGGTCGGCGCGGCAGACGGGGCAGGTGACGTGCGCCGCGAGCCACGCGTCGATGCACGCGGCGTGGAACACGTGGCAGCACCCGGGGAGCAGCCGGAGCTTCTCGCCGTCGTCGTCGAACGCGGATAGGCAGACCGCGCACTCGAGCGCCCCGCCGCCGCGCCCGGCCTTCACCGCCCGCGCCGTCGCGTACGTCAGCACCGGCAGCGCCTCCATCGCCGCGGCGTCCAGCCCCGCCGCCGCGCGCCTCCTCCCGCCGCGCCTCCCGTGGCGCGCGTCGGCGGCTCCGGAGCAGCGGCGGAGGTAGGCCGAGAAGAAGCCGAGCACGAAGAGCGCCACGATCAGGCCGATGAAGAGGAGCGACGTGGTGACGGCGAACCTACCCCCTGTGCCGCCGCCGACTGGTGGAGGTGGTGACGGAGGTGAGAATGCGCTGGAGACGGTGGCGCCCGGCGGCGGCTGGAGGAGCTGCTGTGACGAGGCGGGGCGGGCGATGGCGAGCACGAGTAGTGCAAGCGGCAGGAGGAATAATGTGCGGTGGCGGTGAGGCCACGTGCTGGTCGGCGGCGGCGTGGGCGCCATGGAAGTGATTGTAGTACGTGATGTCGTTTCGGGTGCGTGGCTGGAGAGAATGAAATGCGCGGTGCCTGGCCTGGTCGGCGGTGACTGGTGAGAAGGGAAGTGACGACGGTGATGTGTGAGGAGAAAAATATGAAGAGGCGGGGGAGGAGGAGGTGGAGACGTGGGAAGAGGGTGCGAGGAGTGACGTGGGAACGATCGAGTAGCAGCCGGAGCTCTCTCGTTTGAGGATAGCCATAGAATATACAGTAGTATATAGTATTTTGTACCAAGGGAAGGGAGGGGAGGAGTATCTTATTCATGGCGTATGTTTGGTACGGCTGCTGCGTTTGACATTGTTAACGCAGGAGAACCCCAGAGAGTCCAATGCTGACAATGGGTGGTTAGGCCAAAGTCAAACTCCCCGCCCCGTTTCGTGGCCAGCAGAGCTCAACCCTGTTCCTTTTTTGTGGACACTAGACTTCGTTCCCACGTTGTCCTGACATCATTCTGGGTGAAGTGCTTTTATTTGTTCCATTTTCTTTTACGTTTTTTTATAAAAAAAATGAATCGTGACTTTAGAATTAACAATACAACAAAGCATGCAACACCTGGTGGGTTCGTGTCGTTTCGTACAGTACGCCGGTTGCGTACGCTGTTGCGCGTGCACGTACGTCCGGCCGGCGGGTCTTCATGCTTGCATGTCGATCTCAGACTGCTGGGTGTGCTGGCATGCCACGCAACCGAGCCCGCCGTGCTCCTTGATGAGCTAGCTAGCGCCTGCAGGCCACTCGTACGCGGTGGTGGCCGGCCGGTGGCTGTAGACCGCCCGCCGTGGATCGACCGAGCGGTGGCAGTGGGGTTAATTAGACCGCGCATGCATGCACCATCCGATCTAGACAAATGTTGTTCCGTGAGTACTATCAGCTCGATCACATGGGATATGTGGAGGACATGCATGCGACCTTGTCGTGATTACTGCATCGACCGACTTAATCTGGACTATTAAGAGATGTTGTCTAGTTAATTGTATAAGCTAAAAATATTATATGATAATAATTATAGTTTTTATATAATACAAATACACTCCTCAAATGTTTAGTTTATCTGACTATGTCTTAAATATCTTTAAAATATATTAATATCAATTTGTATTTATTAATTACACATTAACAGTTTCATTATGTAAAAAAGCAGCGCATCCAGCGAACCAAGCCTGGCAGAAATGACCGATTTGCTCATTCCTGTAGAGCATGACTTGGAGGTTCTTCGTGTACGCGTGCAGCCTGGCCCAACCAGACAACCAAACAGTAAGGACCTGATTCACAGGCCCATAATAAAACGCCTATGTTTCGGCTTCGGTGTCGGATGATGTTTTCTAGTGTGCTTTTCATTTTTCATTCACTGCGTTCAAGATTTTCATCCGAATTTCTGAATAATTAAATAACTATTCTAATATATATGAGCTAGCGGTTGTGCAAGAATTGCTGAGCATCTCCAACAGTTTTGCAAATGGGCTTTGCATTCAAAAAAATCTAAAAAGTTCCTATCCAACGGTTTTGCAAATGGGCTTTGCATTCTTGTTTTTGCAAAAAAAGTCTAAAAAGTTCCTATCCAACGGTTTGGCAAATAGGCTTTGCATTTTTTGTTAACTTGGCAATTTCCTGAGAAGGATTGACATATATGCCTAGCGGATCGCGCTTGACATTTTCCACTCTCGACCAATTTTGGTAATCGCCGCAACAAATTCAACAATTTTGGTAATTGTCAAGTCAATTTTGTTAATTGTCAAGTCAGTTTTGCCAAACCGTTGGAGATTGACTTTTTTTATCTTTGTCATATTTATTTGGGACTTGATAAACTTTTAAATTTGTCAATTAAAATATGCAAAACCGTTAGAGATGTTCAGTCAACCAAACACCACCTTAGACAAAAAGAAGGCTGCAGCACCAGGTATGAACCGACGCTGAAACCAAAATTTTCAAGTCGGACCATGCATCTTGGGTTCCTCGACGCTTAGAAAAAGAAAAAAGTATTTTACCGGTTTGCAAAGCTCAAACACCGTAGCGAAACAACCAAACAGGAAACAGCTTTCTTCCCCTCTCGATCCTAGCCTTGTCAGCTAGTACTTGAAGCTAAGAGCATCTCTAACTTTTTAGATACTTTGACTATGATTCCTGTAACGTCTTATAATTTAGGACGAAGGGAGTAGTATTTAGATCGTTCTGTTTGGGTTAAGGGTTGTTTGGGACTGCTCCGCTCCACGTTTTTCAGCTATGCTCCATATTTTTTAGCCAAACGGTTTCAGCTCCACGCACACAGCTCCAGAAAAAAAAGGTGAAGTTGTGAGAGCACCTAAAGAGTACTTCACAAACTCCAGTTTTTTTTTGTGGAACTGCTCCATAGTGGAGTTTGCAGAGCAGAGTTTGTGGAGCAGTACCAAACACACCCTAAGATGTCACTCAAAATCAAGTTTAGGGACTGAGATGACATAACTGAACAATTTTAAAAACTTAAACGATCGATTTGTAAGTTTAGAAACCGGAATGACATAGCTGAACAAGTTTTGGGATTGTGATGACACGTATGAATAAGTTTAAGGATTTAAAATGTTAATTTGTGAGTTTAGGATCCGGGATGGCACGGGAGCGTAAGTTTAGAGACCACAATTTACTCTAAAAATAAAGGTATGTGTACATACATGTAATGCGTTTCGGAAAGGTACTTCAGGAAAACTCTTCCAGAGGCCTATGAAACAACCGAATCACAAGGGGTAGACAATCCAAATCTATTAATTAATTACCATTATTTTTAGTTTAGTTGATCAATTGAAAAAAAAAATGTCGTGACTACTACAAACATTACGAGCGGCATGGCCTATATGGACTTACGTAGCCATGTTGGACTCTTGTACGTAATCATCTTCGAGACTGATTATCCCTGACGTGACTCCTCGTGACAACGACTAATACAAGTGCCTGAGCCTGACGGGAAAGCGGAAGGAAAGCAAACGATAGAACTCGTTGGTTTTTCTGCAGCCGCAACAGAAAACCCGTACGCATTGCAGCAATGGAGGATTGTACGGTAAATGTGTGCAGCAACGGTGGCGGACTACTCGAGGAGCTCACCGACGATCTGCAGCGCGAGATCTTGTTCCGCCTTCCCGCCCGGTGCCTCTGCCGTGCCCGCGCCGTGTGTAGGTCCTGGCGCGACCTCGCCTCGGATCCCAGCTTCCTCCGCGCCTACGCCGACCGCACCGCCGCCTCGCCCGTCCTCCTCACGTGGTCGGACACGGTGACCTTTCGAGACAGCACGACGGACTGCACCGTCCACCTCAGCATCCACCAGCAGCCCCGTCCCCGCGGCGGCGGCGACAACGACGACGACGGCCGCCATGATCGCCGCCGCCCATCATCATCAACATCATCCCGCTGCTGCGACCTCCGTCTCGTCTAGACCGCCCACCGCGCAAGCATATCCGGCGCGATGAGATCGTGGGACGGGATCCTATGCGTGGAGATGTGGTTCGGCCGCGGCCGCCGGCCTCGTCGTCGTCCGTGGAGCACGTCGTCCCATGCTCCTACCTGCTCCTGAACCCAATCACCATGGCGTGCACCGCCGTGCCCGCCCCCGCGCTGCGTGGCGGCAATGGTAAGCCGCCCGGCGGGCAAGGAGTGGACCGCGGCTACATCGCCGGCGCCTACTCGCACCCCGTCACGGGCGTCTTCCACGTCCTGCACTCCACGGGGAGTATCCTGTCCGGCGTCGTCGTCGCCGAGCAGACGCCGCCGCCGGGGTTCCGGCTACTGACGTGGACACGCCCAGCGCGGCCTGGCGCGACATCCCGATCTCCGGCGACGCCGACTCTAGGTCTAGGTTGTTTGGACTTCTTGAAGGGCTAGCGGTTCACATGCAGAGCCTCCTACCGCACAACGTCATCTTTGGAACAATGCCACGGGTTCAAGGCGTTGCATTCTTAGATTGTCCCAACAACAATGGCTCAAACTGAATGGCGGCGATGCGTGTGTTTGTCGAGGGCGGTTAATAAGTGTGTTCTTAATTATTCCCTTTTCATGGGGGAGAAGACTGAGTAAGAGCTACGAAGAGTTTTTCCTTATTTCAATCTCGCCGCCGCACGCAAGTACGCAACCTCGTGACTCGATCTACCCCATCCGAGCCACTCCATTACTTACACCCGTGCTCGCACATCCAACAGCCCCGTGTCCGACGGAACCATGGCCTTGCGCGCCCATTGCTGCTGCTGTCCTCTGTAGGTACCACTGCCACGCGGCCTGCATCATGCTACTGTCTTTTTGCTCATATCTGTCCTGGAGCGTTGGGCGCGCGGCCTGCGTCTGAATGCTGCCGGCAGCAAGCGACGAGTCTGACTCTCGGCAGCAGCAGCGGCGGCCGTGAAGCGGCGAGTGGTGGCGCGAGACGCCGCATGCAATGCCAATACGTACGGCCAATGCCATGGCCAGCAAGCCTTCCCCATCGACACGGCTGACCGGACGGACGTGCACACATGTACTACATGCAAACAAATACACGTAGTCCATCAAAAAAGCAGCGCGCGCATGAACCACGTCACAGTGGCTTGCGTCAGCGGAGCCACGGAAGCAGGCCGCTCCGGCCCGGCCCGCTACTCTCGACTGAAACATACCCCATACGCGAGGCTGTTTGCTTGGCTTTTCAGCCGGCTTAAAAACAATGTTTTTCTCTCATAAGAAATCAGCCAGCCAGCAGCGCATAATCCTGCCAAACGAACAGGTCCGCTCTGTTCGTTTGAACTACTTTCAATTTATTCTCTCTCACAGAATATTATTTAATCAGCCAGAACCAGTCAGATTTTGTACTAGCCGAACAGAGCCTATACATATCATGTGTTTAACAGATTTAATCGGATCCATAAAATGTCTTGTTCGATTAAAACTTATCGGCCTAACTTATTAGCATATAGTATTTTTCTCTTCCAACTTATCAGACACACATAAACCAGCGGCTCAACATACCGAAACCTGTTGCAACGACGAGACGCCCTGGTCCAAGCCAAACGACAAAATATAAAGGATGCATTGCAAGTATGTACTGTATGGAGTAAAAAAGAAAAGTATGGAAACAAAAGCATTGTACTTGTACAGTATGTATGCCATTTTAATTAAATTATTAAATACTGGTATATCGCATAAAAAAAAGTAGGCATGCATGTCGCCAGCATCTTGCTGTACCGGGTGAACTTTCCCAGTCTATATATAGCTAGATCCCATTCCTCCTTATGTGTACAGTACTTTTTTGGGTAACAGCAGGAGCTCGATACGAGCCGACCACGTACATCTAGATCTAGACCCCTCCTTAATTATCTGTACGCACAGGCATCACCATTAGGTGAACCTGCATATCGGATTGTGACAGTCATCAGCACTCTGTCAGCGGGGAGATGAACACGAATAGCAACAGAAACAGCAGAACCGGGAGGAGATCAAGGAGCAGGAGCAACAACAACAATGGCAGCAGCAGCAGCACCGGCACAATGGAGAGGAAGGAGATCGAGAGGAACAGGAGGCTGCACATGAAGAGCCTCTGCTTAAAGCTCGCCTCCCTCATCCCCAAGGAACACTACTCCAACTCCAAGGTAGCTAGTATTTTATTATTCATGCATCCATTCTTCTCTGCCCTATATATATATGCTACTTAGTCGTCCTTTCCTGATGACTACCAATATAGGCGTTCAAAATTAAAGAATCTATAGATGATTTAATTGTTTGTTTGTATGTATCGTCATGTATAGGACGCGATGACCCAGCTGGGTTGTCTGGACGAAGCGACGGCGTACATCAGCAAGCTCAAGGCGAGAGTGGAGGAGCTGCAGCGCAAGAGGAGCTCTGCGCAGCTCTTGCTCAGCAACAAGAGAGGAGAACACTACGGAGCCTGCAGAACAACTTCTTCCGGCACGGCCACTGCCGCCACGGGGTCGCCGCCGTCAGAAGGAGAGGCAGCCGGTGCGGTGGTGGAGGTGCGGCAGAGCCGCGATGGGTCCAGCATGGAGGTGGTGCTCATCAGCAGCGTGCAGCGGCCGTTCAAGCTGCACCAGGTGGTCACCGTACGTGCTTGAAGAAGAAGGCGCCGAGATCATCAGCGCCAACCTCTCTGTCGACGGCCGCAGAGTGTTCCACACCGTTCACTCCCGGGTACATTATTCCTCACACTGATCGACTCTCTATGTAGTGACAAAAGTTTGGGATCCACGTAGTATCGGCTGTATGGCACTACGGTTGTCTCTTCTTATTGGCCACACACGTCCTCCCTGGCTAGCCTCCAAAGACTTATCTTTATGTTCTCATTGCCCAAAAAAAATGATCCACTCGTAATATATATTGTGGTCATTGTTTTCTCTAAAGCCGTTTGCAAATAAAACTCAACCACCGGCATACGTCTGGATGTTTTGTCTGTATTTGATAACAACAAAAACACACACCCAACAAGTACTCAATTAATTTAGTATCTGCTATACCAACTACTAATCGCATGCAATATAATTGCATTTCTCTCCCTTGGTAACTGCAGGCCTTTAACTCAAGAATAGGCATAGAAGTTGCAAGAGTTTCTGAGAGACTAAGAGCATTGGTATGATACTGAATCGATACACATATATATACATGGCGCAAAAGTATATGAACTAATATTAGTATAGTTACTAAAACGGCCGTCAGTTTCACTATTTGTTATCTAAAAGTTTTCGTGCCCAATCTCCAACATGTATTTCCGTAATACACTTATTTGGTTATTGATACTCTTTTCTAAAAACTTAGCCAAACTTTAGATAGTCTGACTAGATCAAATAGAACTAGAATTGCATTCTTTTCCGGACAGTTCAGTATATAATAATTGGTAAAAAGATTGACACGACAATAATTGCCGTTTGAACATAGGTAACAACAATATTTCTTATTAAAAAGTTTAAAGACTGCTTACATGGATACAGATTATTATCACAACGGCAGTGTCAAGTTTACATAGTTGTTTTGAACATCCCAACAGAGGTAATTACATGTAAATTATCAACTTAGCTTCCACGGTAAGTGGTGAATGAGAAAGGGGAATGCAAGAGAGGAACATGAAAATGCTCTGTCCTCTGGTTCTCCTTGATCTCAAATATGATGCTGACATAAGGGAAGAACCCTGCAGGCGAATACTTGCTCGTGTTGAAGCTTATGCGGTAGAAGCCAGGAGCAATGTTATCGACAATGTCCATCAGCTGACCACTGCGCCCATCGTTGTTTGTAACTGAGTAGCCTAGAGTTGCCCATCCACTGAAATCTTTGTTGCTGAATGATGGAGGAGCTGAAGAATCCTTCCACATCTCCAAGTGAACATCAATTCCAGATGCAGGCGATCCACGGGCAGTGTCCAACACATGGGTTGTAATGGGCGGCCGACTTCGTTGGAGCTACCTGTAATTTCAGGAGCTTTATTGGCACAAGGGATAGCTCCAAGATGTTCTCCAATAATCCGTATGCGATCTTTTTGAAAATTTAGTTGGTGAGAAAAAAAGAATAATCCAAATTGTATATGTATAGCAAATAATTATAGTATGCTAGTAAAGCACATGAATCAATGAGAATGAGCATGAAAGTGTAGAATGATGATGGAGACAGATCAATTGTTAACTACATGAAAATCGATGTCCTCTACAGCAAATAACCATTCAACAACACAATTCATTAGTTCATTCCTGGTTGTGAACTATATGGTTCTTGTATCAAAATATTTCTTGCAAAATGATGTTAAGTCTTAGTAGATGCATCAATATTTTTCTTCTGTTTCTATGTATTAAGAGAAAAATCAATTACACTATTTCAACTAGCAAACAAGATGACAATAAGAAAAACTTAGCACTAACGCAATGCAAATATTCATTTTTAGTGTTACACAATATTGTGACTGCTAGTCAAAATAAATTACAAAAGTACATGCCCTACTATAAGAAGGCAAACAAATTGCACATCCAGCTGCTCACTCAACAGTAGCTAAAGAACAGAAATTCCAGATAAGTAAGAATTGAACAGATTCGATGGCATTCATAGTACGTTATATGGTGTGGACATTTGACTCTCTGAACATGAATACAGAATTACAGATATAGGATAGATATAACAAAACTCACAAACATGTAGAGTAAAAAAATGGAGACATTTTTGTATGACCCACAAACAGATAGAGTGGAATTGATACCTGCTGCTTTATCTGACTGAGTGGCATGGCCTTCAGTTGTAGTGGAGGGAATAGTAGGCTCCGATGAGAAAAGCTTCGCAAGGCGTAGTTCAGTTATCTTAAGTTCTTCATGTGCTGCAGCCTCAAGTTCAACAATTGGCCTATTCGTGTAACGCCTCTGAAATAGGAGGATAATACCAAGGCCATTATAACAGTACAAGAAAATGTAGCGTTTCAATCTTTAAGTTAATGCATGAGTCATGAAGTAAGCTGCAGCTTACAAATTATTGTATACCAAGGAGGTAAAGCTAAAATAATAATTGTGTCCCAACAGTGGATCATAAACATCATCCCAGTTTAATTTTGATTAGATTTGAGATTCATAAGGAGCTTTTATTTTAATAACGAAGCTACAGATATGTGGAGGGATGATCTTATCATGTGTTACAAACAATCCCTAAACAACAATACATGGGTGTTTTAACTTCCCTGGAAGTCCAGATAATACAACACCTCATTAGTCATTACTCATTACCTAAGTCAATGGCAAGGGCAATAGCAGGGATAGAATTCTGTAAGTTTTGAGTCCTTCAGGAAATAAAACTTCATTGCAAAAATACCAAAGTGCAGAAAAAAGACACTGAATCTGAAGATGAACATGCCGTATTCATACCTTAAGCTCAGCCAAGACCTCAGGTGCAGTCCTACCAGAAGCACAAATCATGAACACGAAGCCAAACTTCTCCCTGTACCTGGAATTCCACTCTGCCAGCTCCTACAGCAGGTGGAGGAAAAAAACTAAATTTATAGGATAGACACAAGGAAAACTGTAAGAGCTAATGTAGCACCTGGGCCGTCAAGACCGTGGCTGTGGAGAGCGCTGCTGATTGCTCCTCCTTGCACATCCTATAATAAACCAGAAAGGAAACAGAGATTACCAACACGAAGACATGTGCCGTTTTGTTTGTCCTGTGCCATGTTGAGTGAAACGATTCGCAAGTTCAATTCACTGATTTTTTTTTTGAAAACTCAATTCACTGATTTTAACAATTATAAATTAAACTGGCCATGACGCAGTGTCAGGTCAACAGCAGCAATATGCTAATAATAACTGATTAAGCAGAGGAATTGAGTAGATAGGAGAGGGTGGTGACTGGTGAGACAGAGGGGCAAAAACTCCACCGACTTGGAGACAGATGGGGAGTGGTTCCGATCGCCGGGTGTGCCGCGAAGGCCTCGAGCCATCCGTTGACATCCACCTTGATCCGATTCGTACGTAGCCCGCGCACGGGCATCAAGCACAACATCAGTACAGCAGGAAGGCAAGGTCCGCAGCAGGGATATAGCAAAGGAGGTAGCAGAAGAGACGAAGGCGAGTAGGTGACACACCTCGTGAAGCCAGATGCGTCGAGCGGCGACGAGGGCGTCGGCGAGGGACGCGAAGGGGGAGGCGGCCGCCATCGCAGCGCCGAAGCGGCGGCTGCCGTTGACGCGCAGCACGTCCTCCGCGGAAAGAGACATCGGCGCAGCCATCTAGCCTCGCCGGCGGCCAATTCGACAACGCAGGTGGAGGGGGAGGGGGTGCGGTCGGGGTTCTTCTGGGAGGGCTTCGTGGTTTGATTTTAGTGAAGTGGCTATTCCTGCTGACTGTTCCTGCTCTCCTTTTCGTTTGTTTATCCAGTGAATCTAATCCAATGTGATCCCACGCACAAAAGTTGCAAAAGATGATGAGCCTGTTTCCTTAACTTATCTGTTTCCTTAACTTATAAGCTAAATTTATTAATCATTGTACAATATTTTTCTCTCACAACAAAAGAGTCTCCCAAAAACAGTTTAAGTCAGACTTATGAGCCACAGAATTAATAAGTTATCGGTTATGGTACAATATTTTCTCTCACCACACAGTATAAGTCGACTAATGAGCCATAGAATTAATAAACCGAACCTTATCAGTCATGGTACAATATTTTTCTTTCACCACAAAAAAGCCAGCCAAAAACGTATAAGTCAACTTATGAGCGAACAGGCTCGATATCACGTAGTGCAAACTGGAAATTGCCGTTTAAGGGAAGCTAATAATGCGATGTGATGTCACGCAGTGCCATGATTTCACATCGTATCATGTGAATTAATAAGCCGAACCTTATCAGCCATTGTACAGGATACGATCAAACCATCCAAAGCCCGCTCTGTTCGATGGCTTATGCACTCAGAACAGACTACATTCCAACTTTCTAAACTACTGTAACACAGGCACTCAGAACAGAAATACCTCGAAAATAACGCCGATGCACAAATATACACGCACTGTAACACATTTTCGACATTAACGAACAAATCAGCCACAGCAACGAGGCACAAGATCCAGCAGCGCAGATAACACTGCTAGTCAGTGCCTGCATCGCATACACGTTACAGACTGTCAGCGCATTACAACACTAGACAATAGACAATTTAAGCATTCGACCCTACTAATAACACCAGCAAAGGTAGTAGCAACAGAGTGTGGCAGTAGAGAAACTTATGATCCACAAAACAAACCCTACTCATATGTCCTTACAATGGCACCAGATTAAAATCATTGCTACGACACAAGACTTCATTTTTTTCACGATGATTTGAGGGGATTAGGCCCTCTCGCCACGGATCCTCCTTGCCAGCTGAATGTCCTTGGCATGATGGTCACACGCTTAGCATGGATGGCGCACAGGTTGGTGTCCTCAAACAGGCCAACAAGGTATGCCTCGGCAGCCTCCTGGAGGGCAAGCACGGCATGGCTTTGGAAACGCAGATCAGTCTGCAAAACAACAGGTTCCATCAGCAAATTGATACAAGGATATAACTGAACCTCTGGAAGTTGAATTCAGATATATGAATACCTTGAAGTCCTGTGCAATTTCCCTGACAAGCCTCTGGAAGGGCAGCTTCCTGATCAGCAGCTCAGTGCTCTTCTGGTACTTGCGGATCTCACTGATAATAAATTACATTTGCAAAACAAGCATATCAATAGTGCAGCACAATAACAGATTCAACAGAAGAATCCAAGGATGTCCTACTGACCGGAGGGCAACAGTTCCAGGGCGGTAGCGGTGAGGCTTCTTCACTCCTCCAGTGGTGGGGGCTGACTTACGGGCAGCCTATGAAGCAATATGCCAAAAGGACAAATTTAGTCATGGCTTGAATCCAATATCAGTGTCAAATCAAGCATATAAAAAAATAAGGTACCATTATCTAAATAACATTACCTTGGTAGCAAGCTGCTTCCTGGGGCCTTCCCTCCTGTGGACTTGCGAGCAGTCTGCTTGGTACGAGCCATCTGCATTAATTAAGAAAGCAAAACATCACAATGTGTACAGGGCCACAAAAACCTAACACAAATATGGCCAGTAAACTTCAGTTTTCATATCTAGGACACGCACAGATTTCTTAATTTCAACATATGCAACAAACTACTAATAATACTGTATACAACCCCCAGCTATCATTGTTTCCAATCAATCACCTTGGTTCACATTATTTCATTCTTTTAGACATGAAATACAGGATAGGGGAAGTACAAATTCTAGTAACAGCAAACTATAAAACAGCATCAAACATATGCATGTAACAACCTACATATTATATTAACAGGAATAAACTACAACACATCAAACAGTTAGTTGAAGGCATCAAATCCTTAATATAGCATATATACAACCAATGCTGACAAATCTAAAAAATAGTGACCGTTCGCAACATGGTATGAAGAAATGGCTATTCACAAAGATGAATCACAGAAACAAATAACATACAAGAGAGAACCAGCAACAGAAGTGATAATTGCAACAAAAAATTATGATTCTTGTGACAACGACAA
The DNA here is from genome assembly GCA_022036555.1 of Microstegium vimineum. NCBI lineage: Eukaryota > Viridiplantae > Streptophyta > Magnoliopsida > Poales > Poaceae > Microstegium > Microstegium vimineum. Next base: position 2,461,091 of record CM039124.1, on the reverse strand, counting down.
TTAACATGTATCACCATGTGAACCAAAATTCTTTACCAATGTTACATTCAGTTTCAGACACAAGTCGTTCCGAATTAAGTTAAACAACATAGATATAGTCATGAACCATATGACATTTGTTGTAGACAAATGTAACATTTAATTATATTTGACAGACTGGACACCTAGCACTATAATTGGACACCCTATAATAACCTATAAACAGTACTACAAATTAGCAACTATCTGTCCTACAGCAATGGCTCTAAACACGAGTGCAGAATTCAGCAAGCATGACTAGTAACAAAAGCTTGTAGTGCTAAGGCTTCAATTTATACCGAACAATCTGATGAAACCAATGCTGTATTAGCAGTCTAGCAGCTAATATCATGAGTTACTCGATGAACAGTGACAAGTAAATGACAGGAACAATAAAAAAAATCCACTGAGTTCGCCAGAGAACACGAAATCAAATCAGATGTAATATTACATAATAAACTCTGATAAGTACAATCACAGTTAACTCTTATCACATCAATGTTTTGAATTCCCAGTATATATGGCACTAAATTTCAGAGGAAGGGAACCATGTGAACAAGCAACTATCATAGAGAAGTAAATGGGAACCAAAGAGTGACAACTAAATGGAAGAACAATAGCCAAAGCCCACTAAATTCGGCAGGAAATACAAATCAGAAGTGTTATTCCGCGATAAATTCATGTACGAACTACTGAGTACCATCCCATGTGTTAACCCCCAAATAACACTAAATTCCAAAGGGCGATAGAACCATGAGAACAAGCACCTCCTAAATTCACCTCTAGTTCCGAGCAGGACAACGATTCCGCACGAGATCGGAACAACTCCACCCGATACAAGTCAGTACCGAACCATTAGACCCAAACCGAGTCGAAACTACGCCTAGCAGCACGCGACAAGCAGTATCTGCGCAAATCGAAGTAGACACTCAAGTCAACCCTAACACCCCACAGCCGCCGGCCGCATCCGCTGCAGGGCAACCCGTCGATCCCCAAATCACAGGTCTCTAATCAAAAACAAAACAAGCAAAATCCGCACGACCCCGAGAACCACGCCTTCTCGAATTAGGGAAACCGCCGAAGAAGGGAACGAGTGGAACGGGCTCGAGGCATACCTCTCCCGCGCTTCTTCGCTCTCTCCGCACGCTTCGTATCGGTAGATCGCCGCTCGAGAGGAAGTGGAGGCTGGAAGAAAATACGGCAGCCAGGCAGCGGGTCCTATTTATAGAGCGGTATCTGTGTGGTCTATCCGGTTCGCGGTGGGTGGGCGGTCCGGATCCGTTGTGGGTGTGTTTCTTTCCGTCTGATCGGACGGCTAGGAGGGCTCCCGGGCTAGTGGCGAGGATCGCCAGCGTGGAATGGTGCGCTATGATTGGTTGTTGGCCTGCGCTCGCGGATCCTGGATTCAATCGAAGGGGGCTCGGCTCGGTGCCGTGACGTGAAGTTGTGGTGGTGTTGGGGAGGGAGAGCTTTGCCGGAGGTTTCCGCGTCGCTGTAGCCTGTAGCAGCGGTTGGATTTGGTGGGACCCAGAGAGGATGGGTGACCGGTGTGTTTCGTCATGTGCTACTTTCATCAGAGCATGCGTTTGGAGATGGCAGTCCTACATCGGATCTTTTTGTCTTCGCCCTCCTTTTAGCTCTCGCAACATTCACATTTCTCTACTCTAATTTTTTTTTATTTACTGTGGCTATATTTTTCCGCTATGTATAGTTCTCTCAACGGTGTCTCTAAAAATCTAGTTTCACAATCTTTTCAATAAATGTTGAAGATAAAAAAAATAATCTTACCACCAAAAAATTCCAACGATTCATGTCCAGGAAAAACAAGTAGAATCACTTAAAAGTTTGTTGTCATCTCATGTTATGCATCAACGATGACACCAACTACCCCACGGTTGGTTCATTATACCTCCTTTACCTCTCAAGATCTAAAAATAATAATAATAAATTCAATTCTGATAAACCCCTCAAAGTGGTGAGTGGAGGGAAATGGTAATCATCATCCCTAGCACCCTAACTCACACATAAAATCTACAGAGCGGAATCTCCATTGCCTCCTTTACTTCTCGATATTCTTATATATGATATGAAAATAGTGGGATAGAGATTCCTGATGAAAACCTCTAGGTGAAGGGAGTAGTGGTCGTACATAATTCTTTGTACATGGATGCCTCTATTTTTTCAAGCGCATATAGATTAAGAGATAGGCTAGGGAGCTATTGTAGTGGTTCATCTTGCCAAAAAATCAAAATCGATAGTGGCTTTAACGACGGTTGGAGATTCTCTTTGTTCAGGATTAATAGTGATAGGAGTTATGGATTGAGGTTAGCAACTTTAGGTACCATGACCATTGAAAACACATGGACGACGAATATAATAGAAAAATATTGTATCAACATCTGTGAAAATTTTAAGTGAGAGATTTAAAGTTTGTTTAAGATACAACATTTGATCTTTTAGCTCAAAAGCTACTTTCTAACCTTTTTTGTTTTCTAGTGCTGGCATTTTGCTATAGACCTTTGTTATAAAAAAAACCTCTTAACTTCCTACGGTAGAAGCACACAAAAAAGTTAAAACAAACATGCCCTTATACTCCAAGAGTGCCTCCTAGAGATAACTTTTTTCTTGCTTTTAGCTTATAGCAGGATATTAATTAAAGATAACCTTGAAATGTTCTGCGTTAGCTATTTTGCTAGCTAGATGTGACGTGGCAAGAAAAAAGTAGGAGAGATAGTACTCACTAGCTACGAGCAAATAGTCTATCTATTTCACGTAGCCTAAGACTATGTGAGAGGAGCATGTGAGTCCAATACTATATATTAGTTTTTTTTATTATCTCTCACCTGCACGTTAACTGACTATGTAGCTAGTACTAGTTATTACTATTGCGGACGACCTTAGGAGGTGGGGTGAGGGAAGGCGGGACGGTAGTATGTCTAGCATGTTATGCTATGAACATGAGAGTCCAACATATATTTTCATCGTGGCTTATCGTACTACGGAGTATTAATTTGGCAAAAGATAAAAGGAAAATGTCCATTTTTACCATCGATTTTTTGTTGAAGTACGAAATTTAGCCCTCGAACTCTAAAATCAGACACAAGTGACCCTCCAACTATTAAAATTAGACAGCCCTTGATGAATCTCAGAGTTGGTTTTAAGTATATATGTATTTTCTAAAAAATAATAAAAATAGTAGATAAGTCGTTAAAATTCATAGATAGCTTTTAAAATCAAGCATCGTGAAATTAGTACATAATTTTCGAAAAAATAAAATCTATTTATTTAATTGAATTCATTTTGAAATCTTAGAAAGCTAAATACTATTTTATTAAAATATATTTTATCTGTTTCAAGTTCTCATATTTTGAAAATTCAATTATTTTAAAGGAACTATTTGAAAAAATAGATGGAGAAATGACCAAAAACAAAGTTGTAGATTTTGATAAAATCCACAACTTTGTAGTTAATGATTGTTTCATTTTAAATCATTTATAGTCCCAAAGTTTTGTTTGAAGTTCTTGTATTTTGGATGTCAGTTTTTTTTAATTGTTCGAATGGACTCAGATGGAGAAATGAAAAATCCAAAGTTATACAAGTTTGTAGTTAGCTACTATTTCATTTGAAATTATTTATTGTCCCAAAAGTTTCTTTGAAGATCTCATCTCATTGTTAATTTTTTTTAGTTGTTCGTATGAACTCGAAGGGCTATGCAAGGGTTAAAACTACCTTTGAAACGACCCAAGGGTTAAAGTGTTCTGATTTTAATAATTGAAGGACTAAGAGTTGGTCTAAATCTATAATTCAACAAAAGTTTAGTAGTTGAGGGCCAAAAATAAATTTTTTCTAAGATAATATCTAAAAGCACTGGGTGAGGATGGGTGGCGATTAACTAAAAAATATAATATCAAGTTTAGGCTAACTAAAAAATATTATGTCAAAGATTGGTCCCCCCCCCCCCCCCCCCCCCCCCCCCAAAAAAAGGCTTTCCCGGAGAAATTGAGTGCAACATTTAACAAGGGTTCCTCTAAAAGATACGGGTGCAAATACCTAAGGCTTTTGAATGCCTATGTATAATTCATGTGTGTTGTTTGTTTGGACGCCTCATAATTCATGTGTTGAAGTAGGTTGTATGTCTATATAACTATCGCAATCCATGTGTGTTGATTGTTGAAGTAGGTTAATTCAGAAAACTTAATCTCACATTCATCCGCCGTAATATGGATTAAGACAAATACATAAACAATCGAAGAAACCCTAAATGTGATTTTATAGAAGATGGCGACCTTTATATTCCCTAAAATAAACTAACCCAAGCTACAATGACAGTAGATACTCAAGGTTTTCAATAAACAAACCCAAACTTCGCAACTTATGAAAATTGGTAAACACAGAATGCAGCAACAACGTTCCTTCGCCGCGGTGCAAAACTCTTAACTACTTTATTATGCAGGTCTATCGCCACGGAGGTGCATACTACTTCGGAGAAGATCTCAGTGATCAAATTTGCATCGTAAGCCCAGTCAAGCTGCATTACAGTGCAAAGATGGGGATCATGAACCAATTTTCAAACTGTATAAGGAAAATTGTAGCTGTGACGCTAGTTTCTCAGCAGCACAGAACATGACCGTTAGGAAGAGCAACAGGGCATTATTCAAGTCAAAAAGAATCTCTTATTTTGTAGAGCTCCAAAAAGGATGATTTATCTGCCTCTGATACCAAGGAAGAGAAGCCGGCACAACATCGTGAGTTCATAGTTCTTTTGCATTGTAGAATTACAGAGGTCCAGGAAGGTGCCATTTTCACGTTGCTCGTTCCAGCGATCAACCTGCATATTGAACACAACTCGGTCGAGCTTAAGATGCCAAGACGGTAACAGACAAGCTGAGGGACTGAACATTATTTGAAACAGGTCAGTTAGTGTTCTGGGTGCAGTCAGACAATACAGTTACAGACACGAAACTCTTGTTCAATTATGCATAATTAATGTGCCCAAGGTAAGCTATTTACAAAATATGTTTAGACCATATAGAAGTTTAATGGGCAAAAGACGGCATATGGACTGGAAAATTGTCCTGTGAACCTAATATTCACTATGCTAATCAGCTAATGATGTAGTACTGTGAACTAGCAATTCACTTCAATAAAGCCAATAAGTGCAGATATTGGACTGAAGCTCCACGTTAACTAACCTATTTACAACTTGAAGAAATTCAAATGCTAATACTGCCCAGCATCCTTAAAATTACTTTATATGCATGAACAATTATATGAAGCTATTGAATGGAAAGTCCAGAAAAAGCAACCATATCGGTTTCCATTCGCTAGGCAAACATATTAAATACTTGAATCTATATATATGTCACCAACTACTGGGTACAAGTTATGAACCAATACAAAGACTACACAAATTTTTACATCACTATACACATGCACATGGTTATTAAAGAGAGAATTAATAGCCAAAGCACTACAGTATCAGGTTTATTATGAACTCATAAGATTATGTCTGGTCTCTTTGTAACCTTTGCCTAGCCTTGATAATGGGAAAACAGAAACCTTGCTAGTAAAGGCGAGACAATTTGGTTCAGCCCTGAAGGCTAAGAAATCCATGCCCACCTGACCCACAAGCACACATGCAAAAAAAAACAACATTCAGGAGTCTCCATGACTTCGCTAGCCAAGGGGACAAGGTGAAGCAACATATCCAACAATTTAGAACTCTATAAAATCCAAGCATATCCTGAAGTTCAAGTATTTTATCTAGGTAAAGTACAGTAATAATACTAGAAAACTAAAACATTGTTATTCTTTTTAGAAAACAGTGCTACTGTAAAGTGAAAGCTTATGAATTCGAAATGCATAATCCACATGCCTCAGAAAGTAATTTTTCTAATCTCAACACCACAACAAGCAACAAGGACAGAATGTAAACCATAGTGGTGAAAGCAATAAATACATACCCATTCACCTGGGCACAGGGATCGATAGTACTTGGCAAACTTATCACACTCAGGTGCATCCTCACCTTTTGCAGCCACACACCTGATAAAAAACCCACAGTTATTGAGAAGAATTATCACAATGATCCTTATTTATCTCAACTTTATGAAATATCACAATGACAAAACCTACCTGTGGTATTCAACATAGCGTGTGAAACAGTGCCTCGTTTGATTTGTTGTTGGGAAACGAAAATCTGCTGGAGCTGTTTCAATCTGTATATTCAAATTTGAAAGCATTTAGCATCCATTAACATGAAACTACCAAGTGATATCACCATCAGTTTATTCTTCGGCAGCAACAAACCTTGATCTCAGGTTTCTCAGCCTCTTCCTCCTCGACAGTCTCACTTGCTTCCTCTGCAGCAGGTGTTTCCTCTGCAGCTGTGTTAGATTCTTCTACCTCTGGCTTTTCAGTAGAATCTTGTACTTCAGGAGTTTCATTCTTGTCTTCTACAGATGGAGGAGTTTCATCATTGGTTGAGGGAGCAGCAGTCTCAGTACCACTAGAGGGCTTCTCCTCAGCTGCCTTTTCCACTGGAACTTCCGTTGGTGGAAGTGAATATTCCTACAAATGAAGCATGAGTTCAGTAACACTAATTATATATAAAAATTTAAATAAAAGTGCAACTCAAAGAGGAATAAGCTTCCAGAAGAACTAGTGTATTATTCATCACATACAACTATTGAAGTTTAAGACAAGTAACTCACATCAAAAGAAATCACTTTTTGCATCTAAGATCTAACATGAAAGTAAGCAAGCCAGTATGCATATGCAACTTTGAGAAATGAACCAATTGACACATATGTAGCCATGATGGTGTACTACACTTGCGATTCCTTACAGATTCTTGCAAGCCATAGACGACAAAATTGTTGTAAGTGAAAATTGTATTCAAGAAGGGAGCACACATGTAAAATCCTTTACTCAATAACCCTCACCTGTATTAAACAGCAAAGTCCAATTTAATATTGACTAAATTGTACCAACTCATACAACTAGTGCAGTGTAGCAATTACCAAGCAAGAAGTACATTAACCCATATAACCAGCCCCATCAGATTAAAATATATAACACAACCAACTTCAACATAGGAGACCAATTTTACATGTGCACTCAAAAGTTCTACACAAAGGTTGTAAATATGAGCACATCCGGACGCTATGATCTACTAAACATAGGACAGAAACAGATGAAAATAAGAATAGATAAACAATGTTCGATCCTGATCACATAAAAAAAATGGTGAACATGCATGAGATTCTTCTTGTACAGAAAACTTTCAAAATAATGGCCACCTTTGGGACTGCCGCTAATCTAACCAATTATAACCTACCCTAGTGCTTTCTAAAACACTGATACAAAAATTAAGAGACCTAACAAGTACTGTTCATTGTTAAAAAGAAACACTGTGCTTTCTATTCGAAAAGCTGAGCCTTTGAGCATACTACCAAAAACCTTTCCAGGAATTTATCTTCTCCATAAAACCTCCAATTCACATGCAAAACCACCGACTCTATACTTAAACCACCTACGCCATATTCGATTCTCCCAACAGTTAGTGAAGATCTATTTTGTGATTCTCACTCCAGACCATCCATAGGTTCAAACTAATATTGTCTAAAGCAACTATTGAAAACACCCTATCCATTTACAAAGAAATGATAATTTTGACTACCATTCAAACTTTGACTGGGTTTCTTATGCTCATGCAAATTGTTATAAGCATAATTCTTCATGGTGATTCTAGTACGTCTTTTGCCAGCTTTAAATGATTATATATTTGAAAATCATTAACTTTTTATCACAAGAAAAAGTCCTTAACTATTTTGATACCACAGGACTCGTAGCAAAATACGGAGTACATAGTGTTGCGTCTAGATTACCAAAAATCCTAATAGCCCATCAGCCTTGATGGCTTTCATCCTAAAAATCTACAGGACTCTCAAAAGCTTCTACGCGTTTAGGCACCAAACTTGCACGAGACCTCCACCAACTATAGCATACACCTAACACAAACTTTGAATCTATCAGCATTCCACAAGGGCCTAATTAACAGGTAACACGACTATCAAACAAAATCGAAATTAGCAGCAGGTAACTTGGTGTTCTTCCTCCACCCAAAACCCTTAACATCTACACAGGTCCCAAAATCCCACCAAATTATCGGCCAAACAAATCGACCACTCGCCATTACGGAATCAACAACGAAAAACAAACGATCCCTACTAGCAATCCCAAATCCGGACGCCGAGCATAACCTGGTCCCGCACGGGGCCCATCGGAGAAACGCAGATCTGGGGGCGCCAGCTAGATCCGTCCCCACGGGGTCGCGAAGTCCAGATCGGGAGGTGTGGGCACGAGACGAAACGATGGGCGAGAGGAGTCCGGGTGCTGCGTACCTCAGCGAGAGACGGCGTCTTGGCTTCCGCGGCCATGGGCGCAGCAGCAGCCTCGAAGCTTCTAGAAGTGGCGGCCGCGATAGTGAGGGAGAAGAGGGGAGGAGCCTTGTAGCGATAGAAATAGAAAAGGGTGGGCGAGTGCCGGAGCGAGGCACTTTTCCGGGGGCCTGCTGAGGTGCTACGAGCGATCTGGGCCGTTCTATCGGAAAGCAACGGACATGAGGCAAATATGCCGCCGCAGCAGCTCGTCTTTCTTGAGTTTTGGGAGCTCTAGGGCGTTTGGTATGGCTAGGTTTTCTCTAAAGGAGTTGGAGTTGTTTTGCAGAACCATAATTTGTGGTTCCTTCGAAATGACTTAGAGAACTTGTTTGGGAGAGCTCCAGCTTTAGCTTCTTCGAAGAGAATCACTCTCACCCAACCAAACGTCTAAAATGTCAACTAATTCAGGTGGAGATCAACAGAGAATCACTTCTCCATTTACACTACGAGGTGGGAGCTAAAAATAATTGCTTCACCCTGCTTCATGTTAAATTCTGGTGGGGATCAGCAAAGAATCAATTCCCATCAGCTCTCCACTCCGCTCCCTCGTAGGAATCCAAAGGAATCAGTCAATCGGAGAATCAAGGAGCGGAACGGAAGAATCAAGAAGTGGAGCTCTCCCAAACGGGGCCTGACTTCTCTATTTTTTACTGAAAAATGGTTCCTCCAAGAAAACGTTTGTAATAGAACCGTCTGAATTATAAGAGATCAAGTACTAAAGTAGCCGACTTAACCGCCGCTTAATAGCACTTGAGTCATATAGTCCCGGTAGTCCGTAAAATCTCGAAGGATTTCAAACATTTCCACAATACAGTCAAGATCGAGATAGTTCAGTAGCACCATTCACACGATATAAAGTTCAGCATAACAAATTAGTATCAGAGTGCGAAGACTCAACAGTTATTATAAACCATTGTTCAAATTGAAAGAGAAGCGAAAGTCTTTTAACACGATAATCTCCAAAGTAATTCTTAATAAAGTGTCAGACTAGGGACATATCCCGCAACAGCAAAAGAAGAGTCTCGAAGTGATCAAGCCCATAGTCTAGAAGTCATCCCCAACGGGGTAGAGACAGTTCACACAATAACCATGCAGGAGCTGACCATCTGCAAAACAACATAGGATAAAAACCTGAGTACAAGAAAGTACTCATCGAGACTTACCCTCCATAAACGAAAATAAAGACTCCAAGGAGAATGAAGGCTTATGGTGGTTTAGCTGACTCTTTTTGCGGAAAAGCATGCAACTAACCTTTCAAGTTTTAGTAAGGATAAGTAACATCACTTTTAATAATATTACCTGTCATCTACATTAGACACTAGTCTATGCCAGACATGTTGGAATTAAGCATACAAGAGATCCATCATCATTCCAGTCTTTCCATAAACTAGATCACTATCATTAGTTTCATAGTCATGTAACTGTTGTCATTGCCCTAGTCAAGTGCTCTCTAACCAGGAGCTATGGCGATTCGAATCGGATTCCTACTCAGCTGAGGGGGTATTCCCTACACAAACCACACTCACAAGCCATGTGAGCTACAGGTCACCGAAGACACTATTCGGGTAAAGTCGCGGGATGAACAGGGACCACGATACCTAGGGCCCACCCGAAAGCCAGCACGTGAGAAGGTCTTAAATCGCGCCCTGTGTCGAACCCCGCCTCGCACCAGTACGATGCATCGCTGACCACACCCGACCCGAATAGTGTTCCGGCTTCACGGTCGGAACGAGTTATCCTTCTAGTTAAGTATAGGGCATGCGTTCAACATGACCAGAGGGACGACAACACGAACAGTCCTTAGTTGACACAGTTGAGTCACCCCCCTTCCAACGTATAGGGAGTTTCCTGCTGATCTTAGTTCCATTAACAATTCCGGCTATCATTCCAAGATAGACCATAACATGTGATGAGGATAGATCCTATATCTCGTAGGCAATGGAATCACCCGACTTCTATCGAACTAAGCCAACTAAGCATGACTGTCACGATCGAACTTTGGGTAACAAGGTAAAAGTATAGATAGGATAACACGGTAATATTCATCAACGGTTTCACTCAACTCCTATACTTAATGCATCAATAAAGTGCGAATAATAAATGTTAGCCTTTTGCAAACCGGGAGAATGCTCCGGGGCTTGCCTTGCTCAAAGATGCTAGCGACGTGATTCGGGCACTCCTGCAGCTGGTCCTCCTCACCGGGATCCTCGAGCTGCACTTCCTGAGTGGCTTGCTCCTGCTCCTGAGTCACGTTCTCCGGGCTCTCGTCCTGCGATCCTATATGATGCGATGCGAGTATGTATAAGTGCATATGATGAAATGATATGTATGCGAGGTGCCGTATATATATAACACTTAATAAATGCTCATTCACTTAACAACTTAAATAAGCAAGGTTGCACTAATAGCCTTTCTTATCATGGTAAGATAACACTTGAAATAAAGTTGTACTTTGAAAAGCATCAAACAGTTCAATGCCAGGATACCTCAGAAAAAGTATCAAATATTTATATTGCATAAAACAACTATTAAAAATCATTAACCTAGTTATTTATCACATTTTAAACCCTACACAGATATGCTAAACAGAATATAGGGTAGTTCATATTTTTCATAGATAGATCTCTGCTACAGAAACCTAACAAGACAAGTTTCAAAATTTTCAGAGCTATAAATTAATAACTATGCATTTCCCAAGTTTCAGCCTTAAATAAGATTAATTAAACCTACACAGAAAAATTATACAACAAATCATGAAAAATACACCAAACTGTAGATCTGTATAAAAGAAACCTAACAAAATAAGTTTGGCATTTTTAGCATTTTTCTATGAATTGATATGCATTTTACAAGATTCACAAAGAAATAAAGAAAATCATTTTTCTTTTAGGATTAACCCTAACTGCTACGCGCACCCGGAAACACACACATGCACACACCGGAGTGGCCGACAGGTGGGGCCTCGGGCCCACGCGTCAATCACACACGCGCACACACACAGAGACGCACACGGCGGCGGCACTGCTCGTCGCCGGTGAGGTTTCCGGCGGCGGTGAGGGCATCACCAGCTTCGCCTCGGTGAGACGAAGCTGACGGTGTCCTCGGCTAGGCGGGCGCATGCTCGGGCGAGCTCGTCGCCAGCCATGGCGGTACGGTGGTGGCGGTTCACGGCGGAAGAGCGGTTGAGGCGGCGGCGCGGAGCGACGGTTGAGCCTCGCGAGGGCTCGGCGAAGCTCGGAGAGCGAAGAGCGCGGCCGAAGCGGGAACCGACGGCGTGGAACGGCGCGACGGCGCTCGGAGCAGGGCACGACCACCGTGGCACGGCGACACGCGATTGGCGCCGAGCGGAGCCTTCCCGGGACGGTACTGTTGCGTTACGAAGGCGGGGTGGTGCGACGAAGCTGCGGTGCTAACGACGGGCGACGGCGCGGTGCTGGTCGCCGGGAATAGCCCGGCAAGCGGCGGTGCAGGCGACGGCGGCGCTCGGCTACAGCTGCTGCGCTAGGGTTAGGCGAGGGGGAGAGAGCGAGGGGGACAGAAAGGAGGGAGGGAGGACCGGGGCACGTCCGCTTCGGGTGTAGGTGCGGCTCGGTCAGAGCTCGGCGGCCACGCGGCCGTCGTCGACGCGCATGGCGGCCACGCGGTGGGCAGTGGAGCCCATGGCGCCCACGCGGCGGCCACGGCCTGCGCGCGGTCGGCGCACGCGCGCTGCGCGTGAGGCGCGGGCGGGAGACGGGCGCGCGTGCTGGCTCGGGCCGGCTTCGGCCGGTGGGCCGAAAGTGGGGCGCCGGCCCACTTAGCCAGGTAAGTGCTTTTCTTTTTATTTTTCAATTTCATTCTTTTCCAAATTTGCTTCAAACTTAAATTTGACTAATTTAAACTCTTTTTCAGGTTTTGAGGAAAACAACAAAAGTTATTCAGAATTTTAAACTGCACAAGAAAGCTTTAAACAACAATATCAAATTTGGCTTACTTTTTAAACTAGAAGATCATACCCAATTTAAGGCCTATGGAAACATTTAGCATGATGGTTCAAAGTTAAACATATTAAACAACCAAGATCAAAGCCAAGGATTAACACATGAAATGATGATGCTATGCATGAATGCTTTATGTGATGAATGTTTTAGTTTTAATTAAGAATAGTTTAATTATGCTTAACACTTGAGGTGTTACAGCCCTTCCCCCCTTAAAGAAATCTTGTCCCGAGATTTGAGTTACGAACCACTCGTCATAGAAGTCTTTGTAAGCCCTCTTTAGATACTCTGCTGTTTCCCAAGTAGCATCTCTCTCATCCTTGTGATCCCACTGAACTTTATAGGTTCTCACTACTCTGTTTCTTGTCTCTCGATCCTTTGTGTCCAAAACCTTTACTGGTTGTTCCTTATAGGTCAAACTTGGCTTAAGCGTGACTCTAGGACTCCGTAGTCCTTCCTCTGGTACCCTTAAGCACTTCTTAAGTTGGGACACATGGAATACAGGGAAGATCGAACTCACGCTTTCTAGTAACTGTAACTCATATGCAACTGGACCATTCCTTTCAATGATCTCATAAGGACCAACATAAAGACAACTTCTTTTTGCTCCCAAAACGCTTTACCCTCCTCATAGGACTGACTTTGAGGTAAACATAGTCCCCAACTTCAAACTCAAGCGGTCTTCTCCGCTTATCTGTGTAACTCTTCTGCCTTGATTGCGCTGCAACCATGTGCTGTTGAATTGTTTTGATTTTTCTTTCTGCTTCACTTACAAAATCAGTACCATAAAACATTCTTTCACCAGATTCGACCCAATTCAAGGCTGTTTTGCACTTACGAGCATACAAAGCCTCAAAAGGTGCCATTTTGATGCTCTCCTGATAGCCATTGTTATATGCAAACTCTGCTAGAGGTAACCATGATTCCCACGAACCTTTGGAGGACAACACACAAGCTCTCAACATATCTTCCAAAGTCTGGTTTAACCGTTCTGTCTGTCCTGAGGTCTAAGGGTGATAAGTTGTACTATGGATTAACTTTGTTCCCAAACTTTCTTGCATACGTTCTCAAAAGTGAGCTGTAAACTGCGGACCTCGGTCGGACACGATAGTCTTCGGTACACCATACAACTTGACAATCTCTGACAAGTATTTCTCTACACAATCTGGAGCTCTGTGTGTAGTGTGAACCGGTAAGAAGTGAGCTGACTTTGTTAAGTGATCCACAATTACCCATATAGAATCATGGCCCTTCTTGGTTAGTGGTAGACCGGTGATAAAATCCATACTTATGTCATCCCATTTCCAAACTGGCACAAATAACGGATTCAACAGACCTGCTGGCCTCATGTGGATAGCTTTGACTCTACAACAGGTGTCGCATCTAGCCACATAAGCTGCTACTTCCTTTTTCATCTTTGTCCACCAAAAGTGACTTCTCAAGTCCTGGTACATCTTACTACTTCCAGGGTGAATTAATAACTTGGACTTATGTGCTTCGTCCATTATCTTATTACGGAGATCATGATCTTTAGGCACGACTAGACGATTGTCAAACCACAACACGCCTTGTTCATCAATCCGAAAGCGTGGAATTTCTTCCTTTCTCATTCTTTCCTTTAGGTAGAATAGACCCTTGTCTGTTTTCTATTTCTCTATAATCTGATCTCTCAAGAGACATTTAACTTCTATGCTCAACATCACTTCTGGGTGAATTAACTTGTTCTCATTTGTCACAAGGTCTTGAAGCACATGACAATGTGACTTTCTGCTTAAGGCATCTGCAACCACATTTGCCTTGCCTGGATGGTAGTGTATTTGTAAATCACAATCCTTTATCAACTCTAACCATCTCCTCTGCCTCATATTCAAGTCTGATTGAGTAAAGATGTACTTTAAGCTCTTATGATCCGTGTACATGTTGCACAGATTTCCAAGAAGATAATGACGCCATATTTTCAAGGCATGTACCACTGCTGCTAACTCGAGGTCATGAGTCAAATAGTTGACTTCGTGTTTCTTTAGCTGACGTGAAGCATAAGCAATGACCTTACCATTCTGCATCAAAACACAACCCAAACCATTCTTGGAAGCATCACAAAACACATCAAAAGGTTCCTCTATATTAGGTTGCGCTAGAACAGGGGCAGTGGTCAACAACTTCCGCAAGGTACGGAAAGCTGTCTCACACGCCTCAGTCCAAGCGAACTTCTTTTCCTTCTGTAACAAGGTTGTCATGGTTTTGGCTATCTTAGAAAAGTCCGGAATAAACCGTCGATAGTAGCCTGCCAGACCCAGAAAACTGCGGATCTCACCAACCGTGGTCGGCGCCTTCCATTCCATGACTTCCTTTACATTGCTCGGGTCAACTGATATGCCTTCCTACGAAAGAATATGACCAAGGAAAGGGACTTCCTTAAGCCAAAACTCACACTTACTGAACTTGGCATACAACATGTGATCTCTCAACCTTTGCAAAACCACTCGAAGATGTTTCTCATGGTCTTGCTTATTTTTCGAATATACCAGGATGTCATCTATGAACACGATAACAAACTTGTCTAGCTCTGGCATGAACATTGAATTCATTAACTGCATGAAGTGCGCTGGGGCATTGGTCAACCCAAAAGACATGACCAGATACTCAAACAATCCATATCTGGTAGAGAAAGCTGTTTTCGGGATATCCTTTGGCCTGATTTTTATCTGATGATAGCCTGACCTTAAGTCGATTTTAGAGAACACTTTAGCCTTGGACAACTGGTCAAAGAGGATATCAATTCTAGGCAAGGGATACTTATTCTTTATTGTTACTGCATTGAGAGGTCTATAGTCCACGCACATCCGTAAGGAATTATCCCTCTTTTTCTTTACGAAAAGTGCTGGACAACCCCATTCCGAGGTACTGGGTTGAATTAAGCCTTTCTTTAACAGATCTTGCAGTTGTTTCTTTAGTTCTGCTAACTCATTAGGAGACATCCGATATGGTCTCCTTGATATCGGTGTTGTGCCGGGCGCGAGCTCTATAGCAAACTCAACATCCCTATCAGGGGGGAAGACCCGGTAACTCCTTAGGAAACACATCTGGGAACTCACATACTACAGGTATGTCTTGAAGAGAAGTAACATGTGTAGCACAAGACAAGCTTAACAGATCTGACTGACGTGGGAGGGGGAGTTGGAAACTACCTGTTCCCGTTGGATCCTTAAGGGTTATTACTCTCTTAGATGTATCGATCACTACATTCCACTGTTTCATCCAATTCATACCAAGGATCACATCCAACACTAACCCAGGCAAAACCACCAAATCTAATTGGTACTTCTTATCTCCCAAGTTAAGGATTGCCCTTCGAACCACATGGTTCGTTAACGTATCAGCTCCAGCTAACCTGATTCGATAGGCATATCCCATTTCATCCATTTTAAACTCATATTTATGTGCAAAAGCTTGACTCATGAAAGAATGCGATGAACTAGAATCGAACAACACAATTGCAGGGTGTTGGTTTATTGAAAACTTACCAGCTGTCACCGGTTCTCCACCAGGGACCTCATCCATGGTGGTGTGATGCACACGAGCGGGGTAGGTGTTCTGCCTCTTCTGCTGGGGAAGTGGGCACGCCCTGGAGAAATGCCCTTCCTGTCCACAATTAAAGCACAGACCCTTGACATAGCTGTTATCATTGTTGTTGTTATTATTGCCTCTTCCTGCCTGACCAGTCTTTGCATGTGCCCTGTTTGTTTGGAAAGGAGCCTTAAAGTTCCTCTGCTGATTCCTAGGGAACTGGTTCCCTGGACTCCTCCTTGGTGGCGGCCTGAACCTAGCACCAGACACCGGGGACGATAGGGAGGTCGCCCACCCATCGGTGCCAGGGGCTGTGACAGACCAGAAGAAAAGGCCCTCTTCTTGCTTTCAGCTGCAACATAGCATTGATTGTTGCTTTCCTGCGTCAGACAGTCACTGATAAATGCATGGAAAGTTGACTTGCTGTTGGTGCCCAAGAACTTTTTCATTTCAGGGTCCAGTCCCCTCTTAAAGCTAGCAATCTTCTTGACATCAGAGTCCACAAAATCTGGACAGTAGCGTGATAAACTGGTGAACTGGTGAAGGTAGTCCTTCATGCTCTTATTGCCCTGGGAAAGAGTCATGAATTCCTTAGCCTTAAGAGTTGTCAGACCTGGAGGGATGTAGTTGTTGCGGAAAGCTGTTGTGAACCTGTCCCATGTGATAGGAGCATTGGCAGGGAAGGTGGTACGAAAGTGTCTCCACCAAGTCCCTGCAGGACCTTGTAGCTGATGTGCTACATACTCCACTTTCAGAGCCTTGGTCAACCTCAGAAGATGGAACTTCTCCTCAATCGTGCCAATCCATTCTTCTGGATCTAAGGGCTCCACTGCATCCTTGAAGACCGGTGGATTAGTCTGCTGGAACTCCTTGAACTGGTTGTACCTGTTAGCATCTTCTGCAGGTTGGCGAACATTTCTGCCAAGACCTTGAGCTATGTTGCGGAGCAGATCCTCCACATTCCTCTGAGCTTCCTCGGTGTTCCGCTGACTACCCATCATGGCATTCATGAACATTTCAGCGGACAAAGGAGGTGGCGGTGGTGGTGGTGCTTGCTCATTGTGGTCACCAGTGTTTCCACCCAAGGTATTGTCTCCACCACCAGGAGCACTTGCGGAGGCAGCTGCGGTTGGAACACGGGTGCGATTATTGTTGCCACGGGTGTTGGTTGCCATCTGTTACAAGGACATTTCTGTGAGTACGGTCTCATAACTCAATTAAGCTAGGGAAGGTATTTTAATTCAATTTAAGGAAAGGCATAACTTATACAATGATATGACATGACATTATGATATGATGCATGCACGTTCTAACGTTCTCACAACCTATGAAGCATCCCATAAGAACCCTTTCTACCGTTAGGTCGGTGGCATACATCAATCTCTCATTAGACGTAACTATGCGTACTACACGATAGCGTTGTTATGTACCTGCAGAAAATTCATTTCAGCCCAAAAGAACAATCCCAATGTATAAAAATCACCGGGCACTTCCCGATACATACTAGGTACATATCGGCTAGATACCAAAACCTTATGCACCAAGCTCGGAAAACCCACCCAGCATTTCATACTCGCAGATATGTTTGCGTAAAGCTTGCATATCTTTAAGTAACCATATCACTTCCTAGACCAACGGTTGGAAGGTCATACTCTCACAACTCACAAATAGTTTTAATGTAATTTTCGAAACATGTATCTTTCTTCCAAAGATTGATACCCCCACACCTTTTAAAGATCCAACATGAGCAAAACCCTGAACCAAGTTAGTACTTAAATAAGCTACCTGAACTAGTAACTGGGCATAAGGGATATGACCTAGGCACACTTATAGTTTCGTTTTTTGAAGTGGAACACACACGAAAACTTTTGGCAAATAGTTTGTATAAGAAAACTAAGTTTTTCTGGTTTGGGAATACAACGCGAATAGTAATCTACCGAACCATGCTCTGATACCAGCTATAATAGAACCGTCCGAATTATAAGAGATCAAGTACTAAAGTAGCCGAATTAACCGCCTCTTAATAGCACTTGAGCCCATATAGTCCCGGTAGTCCGTGAAATCTCGAAGGATTTCAAACATTTCCACAATACAACCAAGATCGAGATAGTTCAGTAGCACCATTCACACGATATAAAGTTCAACATAACAAATTAGTATCGGAGTGCAAAGACTCAACAATTATTACAAACCATTGTTCAAATTGAAAGAGAAGCGGAAGTCTTTTAACACGATAATCTCCAAAGTAATTCTTAATAAAGTGCCAGACTAGGGACATATCCTGCAACAGCAAAAGAAGAGTCTGGAAGTGACCAAGCCCATGGTCTAGAAGTCATCCCCAACGGGGTAGAGACAGTTCACACAATAACCATGCAGGAGCTGACCATATGCAAAACAACATGGGATAAAACCCTGAGTACAAGAAGGTACTCAGCGAGACTTACCCGTCATAAACGAAAATAAAGACTCCAAGGAGGATGAAGGCTTATGGTGGTTTAGCTGACTCTTTTGCGGAAAAGCATGCAACTAACCTTTCAAGTTTTAGTAAGGATAAGTAACATCACTTTTAATAATATTACCTGTCATCTACATTAGCCACTAGTCTATGCCAGACATGTTGGAATTAAGCATACAAGAGATCCATCATCATTCCAGTCTTTCCATAAAGTGGATCACTATCATTAGTTTCATAGTCATGTAACTGTTGTCATTGCCCTAGTCAAGTGCTCTCTAACCAGGAGCTATGGCGATTCGAATCGGATTCGATAAAGTGCGAATAATAAATGTTAGCCTTTTGCAAACCGGAAGAATGCTCCAGGGCTTGCCTTGCTCAAAGATGTTGGCGACGTGATTCGGGCACTCCTGCAGCTGGCCCTCCTCACCGGGATCCTCGAGCTGCACTTCCTAAGTGGCTTGCTCGTGCTCCTAAGTCACGTTCTCCGGGTTCTCGTCCTGCGATCCTGTATGATGCGATGCGAGTATGTATAAGTGCATATGATGAAATGATATGTATGTGAGGTGTCATATATATATATATAACACTTAATAAATGCTCATTCACTTAACAACTTAAACAAGCAAGGTTGCACTAATAGCCTTTCTTATCATGGTAAGATAACACTTGAAATAAAGTTGTACTTTGAAAAACATCAAACAGTTTAGGACACATTTTTATTTAATACTATTAAATGCCAGAATACCTCAGAAAAAATATCAAATATTTATATTGCATAAAACATCTATTAAAATTCATTAACCTAGTTATTTATCACATTTTAAATCCTACACAGATATGCTAAATAGAACATAGGGTAGTTCATATTTTTCATAGATAGATCTCTGCTACAGAAACCTAACAAGACAAGTTTCACAATTTTCAGAGCTATAAACTAATAACTATGCATTTCCCAAGTTTTAGCCTTAAACAAGATTAATTAAACCTACACAGAAAACTTATACAACAAATCATGCAAAATACATCAAACTGTAGATCTGGATAAAAGAAACCTAACAAAACAAGTTTGACATTTTTAGCATTTTTCTATGAATTGATATGCATTTTACAATATTTACAAAGAAATAAAGAAAATCATTTTTCTTTTAGGATTAACCCTAACTTCTACGCGCACCCGGAAACACACACAGGCACACACCGGAGTGGCTGACAGGTGGGGCCTCGGGCCCACGCGTCAATCACACACGCGCACACACACAGACGCACACGGCGGCGGCACTGCTCGTCGCCGACGAGGTTTCCGGCGGCGGTGAGGGCATCACCGGCTTCGCCTCGGCGAGACGAAGCCGACGGTGTCCTCGGTTAGGCGGGTGCATGCTCGGGTGTCACACCCAATTTCAAGGATAAAATTGAATATGAATAACTCATGTGTGCCCAGAGATCAATCACACACATAAGCCGACAAATCTTTAAATAGTACCATCACTGAGTGCTTATTAGATAACGAATAATATTCTTCATCAAAACAGCGGAAAATAAAGATAACTCTCGCGACGAAGCTCCACTTCACAGGGAACGCCGACTGGTTGACCACTAGCCTAGTACTCCTCACGGTAGTCTTCATAGCCATCTGAAGGGGTTGAGAAAGCAAGAGTGAGCACTTAAAGTACTCAGCAAGAGTAACATAGGGTTATGAAGCTCAAAGGCTGACACAGTCTGTACTGCGGTTGCTTTTATCTTGGTCAAGTTTTACCAACACTTAGCTTTAGTTATGCTTACCCAATTAATAACCACATGATAAGATTAGTAAACAACATTAATAATTAAACAACATGATCATCCACACTGTGAGTTTTCTAGGCCGCTCGTAACCGTGAGCACGGCTATCATGATAGATTTACACTCTACAGAGGTTATACACTTTACCCACAAGCCGTGTAGCCCATATGCCCGGGTTTATAACTCCCATAACACTTCCAAGGTGAGTGGGCAGGGAACACTATGAAGTCTTTCAAAAGTCTTCCCAACATGTCGACAGACCCTACGGACCCAAGGGCAAGGGGTATGTAAAGCCCCTACTCGATGGTACCTTTCGAAGCGGTAACCACCCTAGGACATGCCCTACAACCAGCTCGGCAATGGTGCCTTTCACGAACTGCCAACATGCTAGTACGAATCTTCATACTTGACTAAAGCCAGAGCCATTATAGCACTCGTGGTTGCATTTAAGTCCCAGCTTTTTCCCTACAGTGGGGTCCTATTCCATGTTGCTATAAAAGCCAATTTTATCTCATAGTTGCATATATCATTAGTCAAGATTCGATTCAATATTCATCATGTCGAGCATAGCAAAGCTACCCATATGCATAGAAAACCCAGGGTGACAAGGTAAAAGGATAACAAAGCTATGGTAAAGATCTAAATAGGAATCAAATTAGACACATGCAATCATGACTAGATGAATTAGGGTGAATAGGTAACAAGGATGATCCCATGTTAAACTTGCCTTGATCACAAAGCTCCTGGTGATCCTGATCTGCTGCAAAGAACTCTTGCTCACTGAAGATCTCACCGGCTGTACTCGATCAACATCACCACGCAATCATCCGAACAATCATACACGAAGCAATAAAGATATGATCAGAACATTACACCATAAACAATAAAGAGGTTTTAAAAATATTATAAAACAGCTCTATGCTTTACTACGGTCACAAAGACGCGAGAATCACACTAATCGGATCTAAAACAATTAAACTAGAGATTAAACAAGATTTTGAAAAGGGCAAGATTAAAGCATTAACAAATTAATTTACTTTGATTTTCAAAAGTAATTAACATAGGTGAAATCTATACTACTGGATAGAGCATAAAATTACGGATCAAACGCAACTTGAACGGATCGATTTGGATTTAAAACGAGCAAATTATAAGCATTTGAATATCAGTGGCAAAACTGTAAATAGGATTTTTCTTTAAAACTGAATTAAAACGGATTTAGAAGGGAATACGCTTTCCAGAGGGAAAAGCGTAAAGCAGAAAGGCGCCATAGGACTGCGGGTTGAGGGCTCAAGAACCCGAGGGCTCTTTAGCAAAAATACCGCCCGAAGGGGTATCGGCCGCTCAGGGCCGTTGGATCTGATCTGGGCGACCCAGATTAGAAGAGAGGGGAAGGAGGGCGGCGCGGCGACCGGAGCAGGGCGGAGCACGACGGCGCCATGGCCGGCCCGAGGTGGGGCTCGCCGGCGGGGGTCGATCAGAGGCTATCGGGCTCGGTTTTCAACTCCGAGGGCACCGGGAGAACGAGGAGAAGGAGGCGAACTCCCCTGGGAGCTCGGAGGGGGTCGAGGACGGTCGGGAAGGACCGACGGTGCGGAGCAGCGGCGACGGGGATTCTGCGCACGGCGGCGCGAGGTGATCAGAGACTTGGGTGCTCAATCTGACCGAGAAAGAGGTCGGGGAGCAAGAGAATGAAGCCGCGAACTCACCTAGATGCTCAGAGAGGCTCGATCGAGGGCGGAGGGTGGCCGTCGACGGTGAACCGCGGCGGCGGCTCTCTGCAGAACGGCGGCGAGGCCAAACCGAGCGCGGAAGAGAGGGAAACGAGGGGGGGGGGGATGGTGTTCCACGGACACACGAAGGCAGCGCGAGGCTCGGAGAGACTTACGGTGGTCAGAATCGCGCAGAACGGCGGCTCGACGGCGAGAGCAGAGCGATGGCAGTGGCGGCCGGCGGCGCTGCTGCTTTGGCTTGCAAGGCAAGGCGCTGCGATGGGAAAAGACGGCGCGAGGGCGGCGCTATTTATAGGAGCAGAGGGGAGAGACCGACGCGGTTACGCGCGAGAAACGCGTGCGGAGGCGGGGCGTCCGCGGACGCGGCGCGGCAGCACGCCAGAGCCCGGGGCGGACT
The DNA here is from genome assembly GCA_022036555.1 of Microstegium vimineum. Taxonomy (NCBI): domain Eukaryota; kingdom Viridiplantae; phylum Streptophyta; class Magnoliopsida; order Poales; family Poaceae; genus Microstegium; species Microstegium vimineum. Next base: position 2,438,721 of record CM039124.1, on the reverse strand, counting down.
CGGGTTGAAGAAGAAGGGGGCGCTGAGTGTGAGGCCCATGCGTCAGCGAGAGAGAGAGGAGGGAGGAGAGGCCGCGGCCTTCAGGTGGACTAGGCCGAGGGCAGGAGGCCGGCCCAAGCGGGGGGGGGGGGGGGAGAAGAACGCGTGCGGAGGCGGGGCGTCCGCGGACTGCGGCGCGGCAGCACGCCAGAGCCCGGGGGGACTGGGTTGAAGAAGAAGGGGGCAGCTGCTGTGAGTGCCTATGCGTAAGCGATGAAAGGGAGGGAGAGAGTCGCGCCTTCAGGTGAATAGGCGAGGCAGGAGCCGCACCAAGCGGGGGGAGGAGGGGGGAGAAATGCAGAGGAGCAGCCGGCTTCTCGGCCAACATGCCGAATGGAGATGAGGAAGGGTGAAGAGGGAGTTTTCCATTTTTCATTTCTTTTCATTTTCATTTTGCAAACATTTTTCAAATGGATTTTGAATATTTTCTAAATTTTGCAAATCACCAAGCAAGATATGCAGAGGCATGCATGCTCAAACAGTAACCCTAACATGAGATTTATTTTTTTTTATTTAATAGTTCTGTGATCACACGAATGCTTGAATTAATCAATAAATTAATTCAAACTAATTTGCTAATCAAATTTAGGATGTTACATCGGGCGAGCTCATCGTCGACGCGCATGCAGCCACGCGTGGCAGCGGCGCCCATGGCGCCCACGCGGCGGCCACGACCTGCGCGCGGTCAGCGCACGCGCGCTGCGCGTGAGGCGCGGGCGGGAGACGGGCGCGTGTGCTGGCTGAGGCCGGCTTCGGCCGGTGGGCCGAAAGTGGGGCGCCGACCCACTTAGCCAGGTAAGTGCTTTTCTTTTTATTTTTCAATTTTATTCTTTTTCAAATTTGCTTCAAACTTAAATTTGATCAATTTAAACTCTTTTTCAGATTTTGAGGAAAACACCAAAGTTGTTTAGAATTTTAAACTGCACAAGAAAGCTTTAAACAACAAGATCAAATTTGGCTTACTTTTTAAACTAGAAGATCAAACCCAATTTAAGGCCTATGGAAACATTAATTTCAATATTGCTAAGTCATATTGAATTTTAGGAAATAAACTTAGTTTCATACCCATGATTAAAGCACTAATCTTTAGGTTACATTTAGCATGATGGTTGAAAGTTAAACATATTAAACAACCAAGATCAAAGCCAAGGATTAACACATGAAATGATGATGCTATGCATGAATGTTTTATGTGATGAATGCTTTAGTTTTAATTAAGAATATTTTAATTATGCTTAACACTTGAGGTGTTACAACGTTTGGCGCAAGGTTTCTCTAGAGGAGCCAAAGCTGGTGCCACCAAGAAGCCTTGCCAAACAAGCTCTAAATAGTGTAGACCATGTGTTTGTGTAGCTCTCCCAACATGTATTCCTACATGGTGTCTATGTTCGGACCACGTCGGATGAATCCATCTCCTATAGGCTATGGAGGGATGACTACAAGGCTAAGAGAGTTTTTTCATAAGGGCATCCGTAGTACATGCCTCTTTGGTGTGGCTTCCAGGGGCTCCGGCTCTATCTGAGTTGGTACTGTTTTGCACTATTTAACATTGTACATCACTGTAGCAACGAGCAGCTCCTTCATCTCAAACCTAAAAATGAACTACCGAATGCAGGAGCTGACAGAGCTGGGTTTTTTGGTTTCTATGGCTCCCTGCTACAATACAACATAGGACTATCTTAAGTCAATATTTTTAATTATGCTAGTTTTTATTAATGGCTTATAATATAATTAAGTTTACGTGGCATTCTTATGTGTTATTAAAATAAATGTCTGAGTTTAGTTCTTAAATAAAACTAACCTTTTTTATTTATTCTATTAAGTAAGATATATAAAAAATACTTAGATTCTACCCTCAGACTTGCATATACTTGTCCATGAGGCACGAGACCCGACGGTCCGGCCCATGACACGGTGTTTTGGCTCGGCCCATGGCACGGCGTTTTGGCCCGACCTCAGCACGACACGACCCGGTGGATGGGACGTGCCTGGGCCGTCACCTAGGCACGGCACGGGCACGGCCCGATCTAAGAGGCAGCACGAGAGCGACACGGTGATTATGATTCCAACTGCTTATTCAGTTAAAATAAGTTGTTAAAATAATTTATTATATTTAATAATTGAATTGTGACATATTAAAAATAATAAACACTTGTAAAAAACTGAAAATGATGAACACTTTTGAAATTTTGAAGTGTTTCTCGTCTCACAGGCCATGAGTCGGCATGGCACGACAGACGGCACGACACGACAAAACGGTCCGTGGGCCGTGCTGTGGGCAGGCAGCCAGACACGAAGCACGACTAGGCACGACACGGCAGGTACGACGGGTAAAGGAGGCACGTCACGTGGCACGGAACGACCCGATGGCAACACCGCATAGGCTTGTAGGTGAAGCACGTTTTGTTCTGTCCGGACTCCGGAACCTAAATAGCAAAACCGACCACAACATGTTAATACGGTTTTCCTCACTTGGTTTTACGGTTCAGACTCAGACCGGACCATGCGGTGTTGCCATCTCAAGCCCACTCGCTGGCAGATGCCATTGGCAGCCGAATATGACCCATCTCATCTCATCCACGAGCTGCTCGTCCGCATATGCCAATTGCCGTTGGATCTCGGATCTCACCTGTAGGCCATAGCTAGGTTCTGGCCCATTGGGTGCCAGGCCCAGCCTCCCTGCATGGGAGATTCATGCTACCAATTTTTCTATTAATTTAAGATTTAACTTAAGTTCATACTCTCTTCATCTAAAAATAATAATTAGGGCAGATGAACAGTCAATTTTTTTTATCAACAATTAGTCAGATTATATGTAAGTTTAGCTACGGTATAAAACTAATGTAACCTGTTAAATGTACGCGAGTGGGCTGTGCTTCCTAAAACAAGCATGCCGTAGTTTCTCAAAAAAAAAAAAGCATGCCGTAGATACTTTCTTCATTCAAATTACAAATCGTTTTAATTTTTTTGGTTCATTTATTTTATTATATATCTAAATATATTATTATATCTAGAGAGATATAACAAAATTGTTTAATTAAAAAAATAAAAACGATTTGTAATTTAGAACCGGGGGGGTGGTAGCCCTGTGCACGGACTTTTGTCTGTGAACAAGACTGAGAGCTTGTTTTGCATTGGTTGCTTCCACGCCAGCGAGCAGGAGACGTGGCCACGTACGCGTCGTGCATTCTCCCCACGGCAACACATTGTTTATGCGTACAACAGCGTGTGGCAGCAGCAGCAGCGGATCAAAAGAAAGAAAGGAGGGGCTGATTGTAGAAACTACTTTTGTATAGGTATCAAAACTAGGATTGTATGTCAAAGGGGTTCAGGGCGCAATGGCAAAGACCATTGGTTAGGGGGCTCCCACCCAGAGTTTAAAATTCTGGGTGCGACACTTTATTCTGGATTCATTCCAGGATTTTCCGACGCTGCGCATTAAGTGGTAGGCGACATTCCCGTCGATAGCGAGACGCCTGTGGTGACTTCGTGAACTTCAAGATTTACCGGTTTAGTCCTTTGAAGGTGCTCATAGGGGTAGGATTTGTGTGCGTACGTGTTTAGTGTGTGGTGACTTTGTGAACTTCAAGATTTACCGGCTCAGTCCTTCGAAGGTGCTCATAGGGGTAGGGTTTATGTGCGTACATGTTTAGTGTATACGTACTGTGTACTCTCAAAAAACACTAACTAGAATTGTATTATAGGCTATCAAAAAGGGTAATATTGTCACAGAGGAAGCGGGGCGGAGGCCCAATTATCATTTTTAGATGATGTTCGTGGAACTCGTTAGTAGTTGCTGATTTCTAAACACGATCGAGCATCTCTAAAAACTCCTTAAAAATTCACACAGTAAATCAAAGATTAGGCTAAATGAGCAAAGACGAATACGGAGATCTATTTCTGTCTCTTTTAAACAGTTTTCCAAGCTTTCGAAAACCCATGAAAGAGAGGTTTAGAACATCTCCAACGTTTTTGCAAATGAGCTTTGCATTCTTGTTTTTGCAAAAAAAATCTAAAAAACATCTATCCAACGGTTTGACAAATAGACTTTGCATTTTTGTTAACTTGACAATTTACTGGGAAGGATTGACATATATGCCTAGCGGATCGCGTTTGGCATTTTCCATGCTCGACCAATTATGGTAATCGCCGCAACAATTTCCACAATTTTAGTAATTATCAAGTCAATTTTGTTAATTGTCAAGTCAATTTTGTCAAACGGTTGGAGATTAACTCTTTTTATCTTTGCCATATTTATTTGGGACTTGATAAACTCTCAATTTTGCCAATTAAAATATGCAAAACCCTTGGAGATGCTCTTACAACAGTGAAATGCACGTGCATTTGTGATTTAAAGAGGAGAGTTATTACCAAGTGATTAACTTTAGCTTTAGCGAGTTCAGATACAGAGATGATGTTGAGAGCTACTGTATTTGCTTCCTTGTTTTTTTTTCCTGAAAAAAAACAAATTAAAATAGTGGGTTGTTTTCAGAAGGGTCTTTTAGAGAAGCGTAGCAAAGTTGATCTTGGAACTCTGCAAGCTTACCATGCACAGATCACATTGATGAGAACCGTTGAGATCGAGAGTCTGAGATGATGGCACAACTTTAAAAAAGATGGATTACATTTGGAAAGCCCATCATCACCAATTCATCATGTGTGTGTCCGTAGTGCCTAACTAACTAACACATCCCCTTTTTGCCTGCACGGCGATGCGTTTGTCGATCCGCTATCATCCATGCATGCGCTTGTGATTTGGATTTACATGCACGCATGCCTCTGATAATGATATAGTATTACTCTGTTTTCTTCTTGTATTGAAAAAAGAAGCGTTACGTTTGTTCCTCTTTTGATGCCCAGACCCAGGTCCGGCGTGCGTGCGCGACACATGGTGGTCAATACGGCATCCCATATTCTTCTGCGGCTCCGAAGTCCGTCGTCGATGTGTCTCGTTTTCGTCCCCTGGCCTGTATAGTTTTCAATTCAAGTAATTTGGGTGGATGTTCTCGGTGTCAGAGATGACACTGTCATACTGGATTTTTTTTATAAAAAAGCTACTCCTTTAGAGCCTGCGTATTAGCACATCTTAACTTTTGAACCTATTTGACACAGTTCAGAAACTAATGAACAACTTTCTAGGTGAAAATAAGTTGTTTTAAAAAATATCGATAAAACAGTTTCACCAACAACTTTATATATAAATATAAGAGAGAAATAAAGGAGTGACTTAAGATAAACTATTTTTTTAGTTTTATCTTATTTTTATGAGAGGGGACGGAGAATAAAAATAGTTTCACCCATAAAATTATTTTAAAAATATAAATGTTTGATAAAAGAAAAACAGCTCATAACAAACAAGCCTTTAGTAATACTCCAATTTCCAGGATCCGTTAACCTACACGTGCATTCGAAACAAATCAAAGCTGCTACGAAGAAGAGAGACTCTCTTGTCATAAGGATATATAATAAGTAGAATTAAAATGTGTTTCTGTTGTACCAGTTTGTTTGTGATATACTACTTTGTACCGTATTACTGCTTGGTTTCCCGCCACTTTTCTAAGGTTAGCTATACAATAATTATCTATGACTATAATTGTTATAATTTATAAGATTATAGTAACTCTATGATTTACTTTAATATTAATAACATAATTATCATAAATATATTCACTTTATTGTTAATTAATATATAAAATTATCATAAATAAAAATAATTATAAATTAATTTATTCTATAACTAGCTACTAAATATACTCTTCTGATATTTATTCACACAAACGAACTATAATAGTAGAAATCTCGTAGGTTGTGGCGTGACGCAAATAATAAGGTATGCATAGCGTGGCAAAACTTTGCGTGCAACTGAACAAGGGCGATATCATTTACTACCTTACTATTTTTTTAATATACCATCGACCTTATTAATTAGAATAAATAAACAAAAAAGTTAACAATAATGTTATATGAAAGAAAATAATTTAGTTGAATAATGTTCTACGAGAGAAACAAGCTAAAAATGGTTAAAGGCGAAGTTTTAGCTTCTGCAGTGGAGGGAAACAAACAATGGTAAAATATTAAAAAAATTACGATAAAAGCATTTTTTTTGTCATGAATATATACAAATCTCGAGTGTGAGTACAAAAAAAGTAATCTCAATAAAAAAAAAAGAGTGTGAGTACAAAAGTTGTACCAGATATCGATGCTATAAGTTTAAAAATTGTATAAAGTTTTATAAAATTTCAGATCAGATATCGAAAGCTATATATGGCAAAGGACAACCCCAGACCGGACGGCAAGCGCGGCGACACATGGGGTACAGACGTACAGTATAGAGCTACCACTACGTCTCTTTCTCCTCCATCGCTGCTTGCCCAGTGCCGACCTCAAACTCAACTCCGCCTCGACTCCCCCTGGACCAGCTAGCTGACCTCCGCTCCATTCCCACCACCCTCACACCTTCGTCGTCTTCTTCCTCTGCTGCGGCTAGTAGCCTGGCCGTGGCGTGCCCGCCTCCTGCTCGCTGCGACTGCGATGGAGCGGTACGAGGTGATGAGGGACATCGGGTCGGGCAACTTCGGGGTGGCCAAGCTCGTCCGGGACGTCACCACCAAGGACCTCTTCGCCGTCAAGTTCATCGAGAGAGGTCACAAGGTAAAAAATCGCAAATCATCCGCCCTTTTCTTTTCAAGAACATCGTTCGCCCGCCCTTTTCCTTCCTTCCCCCCATCCACCTGAAAGATCATCTTTTTTTTTCCCCCGTCCTCCTGCAACGAGTCTCTCCTTAGTGCCGTACGTGCGCATACTAAGCAGTAACGCAGCGCTGGTGTTCTTGATGCGTAGTACGCTCGGTGGGTTAACAGTTAACACCTGCTCTGTTGCGCACTAGCCTGCTTTGTCTCTTCTGCGTCGTCGTCTGATCGCGAACGCAGCGGGTAACCCCTCCAAAATGTTGGGGGGTTGAAATCATTTCTCAGCGGGCTTCAGATCCATCAGACGGAGGTTTCCGCTCCACATTCGAGAGAGCACATGCATCGGCCGGCCCAGTGATTTTGTTATGCTTGTCAGAGCGATTCTTCTTCTTCTTCTTCTTCTTCTTCTTCTTCTTCTTCTTCTTCTTCTTCTTCTTCTTCTTCTTCAGGGTACTGATTAGCAGCATCCCGGTTTGTTTGATTTGACACGTCTTTGTCTTTATCTTTTACTTTTCATTACAAAGTTTTCCCAAGAACAAAAAGAAAACTGGCGGCTAGTATACACAGAGACTCACTTCCCGGTAGTTTTGGCCCCCTTTGCAACTTGACGGCTTGTGTAAGTGGTCAATATAATTCAGTCTTGCTTCACCAGAGACCTCCTTGATCTTTGAGTACACGTGTTGTTGATTTTTAATAAACCCAAGGCCTGCGTACGGCATTAGAGCCCCAAGGAAGCTACTAGAACCAAACTGTTCTAATAGTAAACTTTCCGTTATACTAAAAATTCCAAAGTAGTAGCATTTGCTTTCAGTGACTACTGTTTTTCCAGACAGTTCGATATCAGCCTGGGACGTGTATTAAACTGTATTTGAGCTCATGTTCTTTACTTTAATGGGATGGCCCGTCCTACGGCCCTGTTTGTTTGCATGCATGGGCTAAACTAGTTTGAGTTAGTTTGCACTAGCCTAAATAATTACCTTTTGGTGGGTACAGTTTTTTAGAGTGAGTTAGTTGCAACTAGTCCAATCTAAATCCTTCCGTTTGGATGTTTTTAGGCTAGTTGAGTACAAATTAACCTAAATTAGCTCTAGCCTTGATACAAACAAGGCCATTAATATATACAATATCTTTGGGTAGACGTTTCTAGCATATATGTGTGATCTGTTCATGCATGCCTGTGAACAAGATCGAGTTCATTGCTACACTGTCCATTGCTCTTTCTGTTTTTGTCAGGCTCTGTCCATCGGCTGAATATAATATAGGAGTAGTATTCGGATTTCTTTCCATATACTTTATGCCAGCTGCTGCGGTCACACGTTGTCAAGTTTATCTATACTTCCTTTAGAAAGTTGCTCCTTACTTTTTTTTTTCGCTTAGAGGATCATTCATATAATCATCATATTACACATTTGAACATTGTCTATTTTTTGAAACGATTTTGAACATTATCTAGCTCAGCTGATTAATCAATTCCACATATCTTTCTTCGTGTCTCATAGATTGATGAACATGTTCAGAGGGAGATTATGAACCACCGGTCCCTGAAGCACCCAAACATAATTAGATTCAAGGAGGTAATTTCTTAGACATCTTGGAAATTAAGGAAATGTTCTGATATGAGTTTGAAGTTGTGTGATTAATTGATACCTACACACGTAAGTGTCTTGAAACTGTTACTTTTGATGCTTTGAAAACAAGAAAAACACAAATCTGTTTCTGCTCTTATGGTTTCAAGTTGTTAGTTATAACTGCTAGAGTACAGCGACGACTAACCGATCGGCATTCATGTGCAATGTCAAGGTGCAATTATTTCTTCTCTTCTCCACAGAGACATATTCCAGATAGAAAGTGATGGCTATCTGTAGTCCTTTATTTCCGGTGCAGGGATAAATGGAATATGTAACGTGGAAGTCTAGTTGCAGACTTCTGAGGGTTCGTCTGATGGCGACTCCTGTGTGATTGTATCTATGGTCCATGTGGCTGTGTGCCGTGGTACAAAAGTCAACAGGCTAACCATGGTAGTACTTAGTACTTCTATTCCCCCCCGCCCCCCCCCCCCCCCCCCCTCTAAAGTTAGGTTCTCCTTTAAAATTACTTTATTATGCTTATTGACTTTAGTTTGGCTTACCACTTGGAGCTTCCCGTACTACTCCTACTCAACGAGTTTATTTGTTATCTACAACGACGCCAGGACATTTCAACACATCATTGTCATTGTGTAATGTATTTACTCCAGCAGTAGTGCACATTGTCATCAAGAGGCTCCTTTTATATTCTTTGCCTGTTGAGCGAGATGTTTGAGCCACACTTGTGAATAGTGAATAGTGCGTTGGTGACTGCACGTTTTTGGATATCTTTTATTGTTATGTGACTCTAGAACCCCCATTCATTTACCACTTATACTTATCTCTCTCTTTTTTTTTTAATAAAGGACTTGTCTCTGTCTTGTACTTATCTCTGACTCTAACTGCTATTTCTTTCCATTTCATCATTGAACACCTGCTTTGGACTGATTGTCAAGGTTTAATAATCAAAAATCATTTCTAGGTTGAAAATTAAAGTAGTACTTGATTTTTCAGGTCGTGCTAACTCCCACACATTTGGCAATAGTTATGGAATATGCTGCTGGGGGTGAGCTATTTGAAAGGATTTGCAATGCGGGGAGATTTAGTGAGGATGAGGTAAAAAATGTTTTCCACAAGCTTTTTGGTATTTTGTTGTGAGAGCGTATGTCATTGCATCCACTGATTACTTCTTACTCTTAATAGGCAAGGTTCTTCTTCCAACAACTGATTTCGGGAGTGAGCTATTGTCATTCCATGGTACAGAATCTGGCATGTTGCTTGCACGTAGCAGCTTTGGTCGAACATTACTAACTCAGTACCACTCTTTATCTGTTTTCCCCTGCAGCAAGTATGCCATAGAGATCTGAAACTAGAAAACACTCTCTTAGATGGTAGTGTTGCACCTCGGCTCAAGATCTGCGATTTCGGCTACTCCAAGGTAATTCCTGTGCAGATTATAGTAGTCTCTCAAGGTGGCATTTTTCATCACCTAAAGTCCTAAACTACTAGCTTCATTTTGGGCCCTTTCCATTTTCAGTCTTCTGTGCTGCACTCTCAACCGAAATCAACTGTTGGCACGCCTGCATATATTGCTCCAGAGGTCCTCTCTAGGAAAGAGTATGATGGAAAGGTATTGTCTGTTGCATTAGTTCATTGTTTTGATGTTCTAAGCATCACAACTGAAACCTTGAAACACCACACGTGAAATATTAGGTTGCTGATGTTTGGTCTTGTGGAGTAACACTATATGTGATGCTCGTCGGCGCATATCCTTTTGAAGACCCTGATGACCCGAAGAACTTCCGCAAGACGATCACTGTGAGTACACAAATACCCCGATTTTATGCTGTTCACTAAAACAAAAAAAGTATATTTTGTTTAGTAATAAATGTGCACAATGATATGGAACTTGTTGGTGTCTTGCACAGAGAATACTCAGCGTACAGTACTCAATTCCAGACTATGTTCGCGTTTCAATGGAGTGCAGACATCTGCTGTCTCGGATATTTGTTGGAAATCCTGAGCAGGTACCTTTTTTTTTTTGTTCCTCTCTTGACTTGAAATAATTCAGGTTACAGGTGCCAAGCTACATCATCTTTCAGTGCGCTCATAATTTGCGTCACCACCGCAGAGAATAAGCATTCCTGAGATCAAGAACCACCCTTGGTTCCTCAAGAACCTGCCCATCGAGATGACCGACGAGTACCAGCAGAGCATGCAGCAGCTGGCAGACATGAACACCCCGGGGCAAAGCCTGGAGGAGGTCATGGCGATCATCCAGGAGGCGCGGAAGCCAGGGGACGCCGTGAACCTTGCCGGACAGCTGCCCGGCCTGGGGAGCATGGAACTTGATGACATTGATTTGGACGACATTGACGACATTGACATTGAGAGCAGCGGCGACTTCGTTTGTGCAGTGTGATGCTCATGCGTGGTTCAAGTAGCAGAGTAGCAGTGAGCTTCCTTTGGTTGGTTCTTGATGCCTGTAGATCTTTGCTGTGTTATGCTTTCCCATTCGGTTCTGCATCACGCATGATGTGTAACCGAGAAGTTGGCGTTGCTGTGGACAACAGACCCATAAACTTATGCTGAAATCTACACAAAAATCCTCTGATCTTTTGAGTTAGCACATCGGCCCCCTGCGATTCCTGTTGCCTATCTGAAACGGGCATCTTGTACATCATCCATCTCAAATTATAAGACATTTGGAGACTGAAAACATCTCAGTTTGATCAATAATTATAAAAAAAATATAAAGATTTATCACATTGTTTGAATTTTTTTTAATAAATATTTGTGAAAAAAATAGTATGAAGCCTCATGTAAATATTTTTAACAAATCATAGGCGTCACCAAAATAATGGAAGTGAGACTCACGTACTTAATTGTTTATATAGAATATGTCTTGCATACATGATGGATGTTTGAGTAGAGCCGGGGTCTTATCTCATTTTGGAATTGAATATTTCTATAAAAGTTTCGCGTACAAGACTATGGTGAATACTCAAAAAAAAAAGAATACAGATATTAATCTTCCTCGTATTTAATTTCCATCCATATAGTAATAATTTCCATGCTAATTAGCTTGCATGGAACGGAAAAACAAGGAATTAATCTGGCGTTGGGATATGAAAAGAAATTAAAATAGCTGAACATGGGACTCACGTATTTATAAGTATTGCTTATATGGAAACTGGTAATAAATATAGAAGCTAGCAAGTCAATATATGGAAATAGCATGCACGTACATGAGATGGGATTCAAAATGCTTTAATCTTCCTTACCAATCTCTACTTAGTTTATTTCCTTAATTAAGACATGTCTAAGCCTGAAGCAAACATACGGACCCAGCCCTCCTCACGTAGTCACCAGAAGGCACGCTGAGACGCAAGCTAGCATACACGCCGTGTACTTGATGTGTTCTTCTTTGATCACGCATCCAGCTCGTTCACGCCGGAGACACCTGCTGTACATTGCGCCGGAGGCCGTGCTGATGCATCTCCGCGTCGAGACCTACGACCATGTCGTCCGGTGGCGGATCCAGGACAAGATTGAAGGAGGCTAATCTTTCCTTCTTATTCTATTTTCCTTACTTTTATTTTTTTCTTCCCTTGTCTTCCTCTCTCAATCTCTTAAAACAAGATAGAAGGGGTGTTGATCTCTTTTTCTTTCTCTAATTTCTATTTTTTTTCTTCCCTTTTTACCCTCAATCCCCACCCCCCTAAATCCGCCCCTGATGTCGTCTACGCCGATGGTCATGTTTTCTGCTTTCTGGTCAGCGATCAGTCTAGATACAATAGCAGAATTTTACATGATATTGCAATCTTGCAATACTCATTGGTTTTTGCTATACTATCATCAGAAAACTAGCAACGTCACTCTTGCCATGCAAGACTGTTGTCGAGCAATTGCCGTAACGTCACCTTTGCCGCGCAAGGCCATTGTCAAGCAATTGACTCCTTCAATCTACCAACGTGTTGAGTTTGACAGTTTCACAACGTCATAACTCTCGTCGCATGAGGTCATTGTTAAGTTACTCATGATAAAACGTGAGACGCGAAACCCTTGCTCGTCATCATTGTGATGCCAACTCCTGCTCCTCGTCGTCGTCGTTGTCACCGTGATGCCAAAAAAAATTGAGATGGGAAACCCAATGTGCTTCCACTATATCATGAGAAAAAGGCCGGTAGCTTGACAATATGAACTCTTGCCACTCAAGAGTCAAGACCGTTGTCCAGTTATTGAAGATCGAACTGGATTGTGGAAATAGACACCGCGCGAGACGAGAAAAGAACTCCGCTTGTGACAACTAATGAGATGGAAAAGTCCACTCGACGCGATGATTGTGATTATCTAAAAGAAGTGTCACGGTTAAAAATATAGTTTAAGGGAATTCCGCGCATGGTCGTCATGGCTATATGCTTATTATTAATTTAATGGCGAGCTTCAGAACTTTAGCTATTGTGATGTTCGTGTTCACTATTGTGCAATGCTAATTCAGTTGCAAGCATCGTCTACTCCCTCCATTACGGTGATGAGATGCATGCATGTTAAACTTTGTTAACTTTGACTAAGTTTGTAGAAAATATGTACAACATTTATATCTCCAAATAAATTTGTTAAAAAACTAGACTTAAAGATCTTTCTGATAATACTAATTACTTAGCATAATTATTTATATATTTTAATACATAATTGCTAATATTTTCAAAATGTTGACTTCTCGAGAAGCGAGAATGACATCTATTTAGGGACAGAGTGAGTAGATACTATGTCAATGTTGCAAGCCGTGACATACAATTTATTGCACGTCTAGTCGTCTAATACTGACGAGACTAGACGGAGCTTTAGCCATGTACCGACGAGGCGAGGTCACAATTTCATTAACACATTCCAACTAACGGAGTCTGACATATGTTGTTGGGTACCGACGAGACAAAAATAACTCGTTTACGTATGTGTTAATGAAGCAAAAACAACTCATTTACGTCTGTGTTAATGAAGACTGACATATATGACTGGGTACCCACAAGGCGAGAATCAACACTTCATTACGTGATGATGACGATGCATGACCGAGCTTCGGCAGCATAAAGTCAGACATTACTACTACGCCATATATCACATATAGCTAATTACGAGCAATCGAACATTTGACAACAATTGAAGCGCAACTTAATCGGAGGTTTTTCGCAAGCTCGTCTTATGAATATAATTAACCGGACGTGCTCAATATACCCCTAGGAATCGGCGAACTACGCAATTTCCTACAAGTCAGACCTCTCCTTAAGCATGACGTTGAAGACGAAAGAAGACATTTTTTTTTGTTGATCATGTATTTACATGTCTTCGTTTTGTTTTCACCAAAACATACATTAGATAGTTATAGTATAAAAATATAATTGATAAAAAATTCTAATGATACTTAGTTGACATCATAAATATTATTATATTGTCATATAAATATAAATTTAATCAAATTTGAGATATTGATATTTTGACTCTCTAAGATTAGTCGGGTCTTGTGGCGCGGACCTGTTACCCTACGCATCAGGGGGTAAAGGAGAGGCGTTCACGCTGCATAATGTGTCACCCTATCATCTCCTTAGAAAAACTCTCTAAGTGGGATGTTTTATAATTTGGAATAAAGAGATTATTATTTTAACAATATGTATATCATTTGGAAAAATAGAATTATTTTAGGGATAAATTGAGGGAAGGTAGTGCATACCCGATATTCTAGCTTATTAGGTATGGTATAATATTTATTTTTCGTAACGAAATAGCATGAGCCGATTTATATTATAGGTGTATAATAAACCATTAACCGAACATGACCACCGGTAGGGATCGAATCTGAGTTTATTACAGATTACAAGACACGAGCATAACCTAGGAGGTCAGTTGCGGTTTATACGGCCGGCATAATAGGAAAAGCATTGAGAAATCTTCGAATACTGAAATTCTTCTCTAGATTTGCCAGCAGCTCCCTGAAAAATCACCGTATCCACATTACCCGAATTGTTTCAGCCGTCCGATCTGCCTTCGACGCTCCAGATCTCTCGAATCGGATTCTTCTGGAAGCGGCTTCTCGTTTTTTCTCTTTACCTTATACCGCTTCTTCTTCTCTCCATCAACTTCTCCTCAGAAGCTACTCAGACAAATATATAGCTAGCTTCCGCTTCTCACTTACTCTCCTCCAACCCCCGACTCCAAAAAATACACGCGCGTGCGAGGGCCGCTGCCGACGCCGCGGGCGCTGCGGAGGCGACCGCGCAGCGGGGCGGCGCGACGGGGCAGGCACGGGCCCGAGGGCGCGGCGGCGTGGCGAGGCGCCCGCTCGCCGGCGCGGAGGCGCGACGGCCAGGCAGCGCGGTGGCGCAGCAACGGCGCAGCGCCGACGCCGGCGAGGGGCTGCACGGGCGGGCGGCGCGGCGCGACGCCGGCGCAGGTAGCCCCCTCCCTTCTCCCTCTCTCTCTTTCTCTCTCGCGACGTCTCCTCACCACGCTGATCCTCGTGACATTCACCATGTGCCCTAGGGTTAGGGTTTGGTACGTCAAGGACCATGGCGGCGGCGCCCGCCTTTTCTTCCTCTCTCTCCGGCGTGATGGTGTGCGGGCCTGGCCCCAGCGCCGCCGATTCGCTGCGCGAGGCGCTAGCGGGACGAGGATGTGGCGGGCAGACGCGGCGGCGCTCCAGCGTGGTACGTCGCTGCAATCTCTGCCAAAAAAATTGTAGCTGGATTTTATTCAAAGTAGGAATATGTGGAGCAGTAAGGGACTTGGAATAACATCTTCAATATAACTGTGCTTTTCTAATTAGCTATTACAATTATCTCATGCCAAAAAAAATCACCATCTCTGCCTGCCTCAAATATGCATGAATTGGTGGTTGGAGAATAGTTCAGTTCAATATATTGTAATTAGTGCCAGGTCATATGCTATTTGTTTGCAAAATATCTTATAGATTTTTTTTTTGCAAGAGATGGGAGACTTAGGTTCTAAACGGAATTTGATTTCCTATTTCTAAACCCATCAGAATTGGGCAATGGATGTTTACCCACTTAAAATTGGCTTGCTACCAAACTCTTTTCTTCTTTCTGAGCTTATTAGGTTAATCTTGTTGGTACCAAATTGGAAAGTTTCTTCCTGTAGTTAGAAGGCATGACACATATCTTTATCTTGCTTGCTTGAACCTATTACTTAAATGCTTATCATGGAGATCAAGTAGCCCAGGCTGCGATATTGGAACAAAAGTTATGCCTAAATTTGTTCGACCTGATTTTCCTATAATAGTGACTCCATATGAGATTGGCCACTGTAGGTGGACATACTTCGTTGTGGATGACGCGACCGAAAAGAAAACAGATGCAAGTTCTCTAGCTCACTGTACGTGCACATATGTCGTTGTAGATGAGGTGTCCAAACCTCAGCCACACAAAGGTATGAATACGTTTTCCATAATTTTGTTAATTACCTATTATAATTATCTCTCATGCCCAAAAAAAAGCCTCTCTGCCTGCCTCAGATATGCATGAATTGGTGGTTGGAAAATAGTATGGGGACGATGGGGCGCCTTTCACATGGTCGGTTGTGTATGCTTACATTCAGATTTTGGATGGTGGTTGGTCGGATGTTCTTTCTATTCCTTAGTTAGGTTCTTTTTTTGATATATTCCTAAGCATTGTTTGGTTGCAGGATCAGTCTCCAATAAAAGAAGAGTTAGGGAAAATCATTTGGATGGTACATCTGTTTACTGAATTGGACTACCTTTAGTACTTCCTCATCATGTGATACGGAGATAGAAGTGATCAGGGAAATGTCATCTCATACAGGCATTAGTTGATGCTTTGATAGCTCCCAAAAAAGGTACATGCGTCTCTGTGTATGGCCACAAAATAAAACTGTGTTGCTCTTGATGCATGCCGGCCACTAACAAATAGATTCACTAAATATTAAAATGTTTATGATGTTTTCTTTCCTGAGAATATAGATTGGTACAAATTAGCCAGCTATTTCCTTTATACTTTTTGATTTGCTATTCACCTTCTTATTAGTTACTGTGTGGATGGGGAACAAAGTGATGGCATCTCAGGTGGCCTTCCTTTAGCAGCTTTACTTTTAGACATCTTCCGATTAGTTTCACGGACATAATGGAGATAAATGAATAGGAATCTAGGCATGCTTGTTGTAATTGTTTGTTGTCCATTGAAATTCAGTGTTCCCATTTTCCCAGTCTGTGATTGTCCAAAAAAAAACCCAGTCTGTTAACAGTTTGTAGAGTTATTTGCTAATAATGTTCCATCATAGTCTTTGTATCTGCTTAGTATGAGTAGTGCAGTGCTACCTGTGATGTTGCCGTAAAAACTGCTGCCTGAGATACTATAAAGAGAGAGCAACTATTGTCTGTTCCTACACAGCTTGAAAAAATAAAGATGAACATTTTAGTATGAAGAATGAAAATCTATAACATGTGTTGCTAGCCTGATTTATCGGTTATCTATTATATGCAATGTACCGGGCCTTATTCCTTTCAGGTCACAACCAGCATGCTTGGGAGCGCATGCAAAACTGCTGACAAAGTAATTGCTCAATGCCGTAACAGCTATAGTCTGGGAACCCGTCAGGGCTAAGTTTGGGTCCTACATTGGATAACATACAACCTGCAAAGATACAGGAGCTACAAGGTCTGCTTAAACAGTAAGGGACTGTAAATTAGGGGAAAGGTGAAAGGCATAGTGCTTTGTCAGTGTTGACAAATAAATCTACAGTAACAAATAGTCATTTTAATCTGCAGTAGCAAATAGTCATTTTACTTTTATTTTGTGTTACAAGTTCAGTACTTATATATATTTACTCGGATTATTTGATGGCCAGCATGACGGGTACCTGGAGATTAGAGGCAGCCGCAACCTCTTCCTAGCCATCTAATACAAGTGCTTCCTTTAGGAGATGGTGGATACAATTTTGGTCATAGCTCTGCTATCTTTATTTACTTCTGTATCTAAACTATCTTAGTGAAACTCTCCTTTTGAGTTTTGACATCAATGGATTGTAGAAAATCTCTATATATGTTGGTCCCTCAAAATCACATGCAAGTATTGTTTGGTGTTGTCATAGCATTCAGTTTCATGGACCAATAATGTGACGCTGAAACTTATGTGTCATGCCTTGTGCCTTGGGATCATGTGAAATACAATGTTATTCAGTTTGCATAATTTGACACTACTGTACGTGAATCCTTTTTTGCTATTTAAAACCAAAGGTCTCTGGTTCAGTTAATGAAGGCCACTTAAATTTACTCGCACCATTTATCTAACCAAGAGATTTGTTGAATTTGGTTCTAATCAACCGTTGGTTTATAATACAGGATACTCTGCTTAAAATTCTCATATTTAGTGTCTACTAATTCTAATTTTGGTCAACATTTTACAGAGGTTGAAGGAATGGGTGATAAACAAGAGTACCCATCAAAATGGAACAAAGAGCTCAACCAGATGCAGTTCCTATTAAACAAACATAATGGTATGTTGTTACCTTTAGACTACTTGCCTCTCCATTAGGAGGACATTTACTTGGAAGACCTGCGCCATCACCTGGAACCACACGAACCTTACTTCAACAATATGTCCACTCCTCCAATGCTACAACTCCACGTAGGCCTTCCCTATTAGATAACAAGGACAATTACTGTGCTTAATGATCGTTAGTCCATAAATAAGCTGAGCAGCCACATAGAGGACCGAAAGGTTGTTACTGTCAGCCGTTTGTAGACTTTTCACTTATGATGCGGATTGCATTAGCTGCTACATGTGTATAAGACATAATGTACTCATAGTTCAATCCGGTGCTTGTCTTGTGACATGCCTGTTGCCCCTATCTTTGTTCTTGAAATCAGTTCACTTGTGTATCTCTTCCTCCAATGGTTAGCAACGAGATAGCCACATTGCTATAACGCTATTCCTATTGGCTGCTTTGACCTTGTGTCAGATGGGGCTATAGGCTCCTCTGCAAGAGC
The DNA here is from genome assembly GCA_022036555.1 of Microstegium vimineum. Lineage (NCBI taxonomy): Eukaryota > Viridiplantae > Streptophyta > Magnoliopsida > Poales > Poaceae > Microstegium > Microstegium vimineum. The sequence continues at coordinate 2,420,410 of CM039124.1, read as the reverse complement.
CTCTGACACTCTGCGGGACCACAGGTTGATATGACATGGACATCTAGTGCAGACGTGGACACTAAGGGCATCAACAGTGTATAGACACGGGTGTGTGTATTTAAATGGGTCCTACAATGACAAGACACAATCTGTTAATTTGTTCACAGTGTACAGAACAGGGGGCTGGATTTATAAATAGGTCTCATATTATTTGAAATGTGAGAGAAGAAAGATAGGACTCGGTTCTATGCATGAGAGCGGGTTCTATATAGACTCAAGTTCACAGAATGAAGACTCTGGTTCTATGGTAACATTAAATGTATAGACACCCCCTAGACCCATGCATTGCGGACGCTCTAAACAAGTCAATACTTACAAGATCAACATGACTCTTAATGCCACAGCGGATGCTCTAGCTAGACAAGCTTTTCAAACAGCTCTCTGAACAATCCTCTCTTGCTCCTATTGTAATCACCACTCTCAGTGCTCTTCAATAGAAGAACTGTCTCATGTACAATTTCAGTCCATTAGACTGATCGCAACTTCATGCTGCTAAAATAAAATGTTTTCCATAAAAAAAAAAGGTGGAAGCACAAGCACCAATCAATGCCCTATGACTATGATAAACACTTTGGCCGTATATACGAATTTGTACATGCAAATAAACGGGACCTGAAGGCCTTGTTAATATAAAAAGGGCAGTTCTCTGCTAGTTTTACATTAAAAAACAATTTATCAGTCCACAGACTGCAGAATTACAATTACCTGCCTACTGCCCAGGAAAATATGAACATACCGTGTCGTTATTTTTCTACTATTTGATTTGAAGTTACATTTGTCGGAGGAACAACATACATGTATGTTTAGAAAGGTTTCTTTTTCTTGCTGGTGTTAGTTATGCTGAGCGAACTACAGAGTGCATGACTCCTGGTACCGATTCAGCTCTCCCCAGACCAAGTTTTCAACGTCCTCCCAGGACGTTGCAGTCCTCAGCTCCTTCCACAAGCCGAATATAGCTCCCAAGACATTGTCCTCGTGTAGTATACAATAGCACCTGCAAAAAAGCTAGATGAGAATGTTGCTCATTGGCAACTCTGAGTGCATACTAGGCGCATTGTTTGTCCAAATTCCAAAGGGCAGCCACTATTTTGCTACTTCCACTGATGGGATATATCAGTCGTGCACTCGCGCATAAGAAAACATGATGGATGAGACTTCTGTTGAAAAGAAATTGGATGTGTAACACTAGTGACTGTCAAAATGCAAAGAAATTGGAGACAGACAACCAAACCCGTGGCAATAATCCATTGACATGGGATATAGATCTAGCAAACAGAATAGTAAAAGGTACATGGAGAAAGCACTCAATTCTGAAACATGCAAAAGTCTACTCACATTGCGCGATATGATGCCCTGCTGAACTTCGAATTTCGCACTGAATTGTAGACATCAGTAATTGATTTCCCCTCAGAAGGGGAAGTTTATAGCTCCGTAGGAATTCCTTGAGAAGGTCTGCATCACCCCGGAAAATATCCAAGTGCAGTGGAATTATGTCACATATAGGATCCCCTGCTCACACAAAAGAAATATCACCATATATAAATTGTAAACTTCACTTCAAACTCGAAAACCCCACCTATACAGATCATATTCTATCTCTTGAAAAAAAATCTTAAATTTCAAAGTTTCACACAATGAACCAGGCCACAGTACAGAAACCAAAACTGTCAGATTATTGCTCGATGAGGGTTATGCAAACTCCAGTTATTACATCTTTAGTTTCATCAGTCAATGATGCATGGCACAAACACAAAATGCCTTTCTTGTGAAGACATGATTATGAAATCAATGCTAAAATACTAAGGAACAAAGCTAATTGGCAGCTCACCAATGGACAGATCACTGAAATCAATGATGTGAATTGCATTCATTTTTTCCGGATCTGCTTCATAATCTGTTTTGCTCTCACCAGAAGAACTCAATTTTGTGATCCCCTCAATAAGAATGTTATCATCCATTATATCTGAATGTATCCAAGAAGGGCATAGGTACACCAAGTCACCATCATCCTGTTAATTCAATCAGCAAACATCAAACCTAATGCTTGACACAAGTGACAAATAAGACAAACAATGCAAAGTTACCTTAACAAACTTGATGAGGAAGTCCATATTGGGAGGGAGATATTCTTCAGCTTTTTCTACTAGAAGTTGTGGAACAGAGTTCCCCCTATGCAGACAAGGTAGAAAAAAAATCATGTTCAGGTATTAAATCATGTTATCAAATTGAGTACTAACAAAAACATTGCGGTTTGCATATCCAGCTGAGAGAAGTCTATGCAAATCAATGCATAATTGCAAACGCAATATTGTTTATGTAGAAATTTTAACTGTTAAAAACTAATTGTGATAAACCCATGATTCATCGAAGACCTATCTAGAAGTCCAATTATAGTGGATGCAAAATCGTAAGTTTTTTAATGAACCTTTTTATACTTTGAATTAAATTCTTATTTCACTCTGGTTGCAACACTTGCAACTTAAGATTGAAAAATGACATGCTCTACACAAATAGAAACCAAAGAAAGAAACCATAGTTTTTTAGTGGCCTCTTCAAACTAGTCCGAGTAAATATGTCTCACATGATTCGCACTCACCAGTTAGCTAGGTGCTTCTTTACATTTTGCTTTCTCCTATTTAGAGTAGAGACTAGTTGCTGCCATTCAGGTAGAACCGTGGCATCATCACATGTTCCTACCACTTCTTTCACATCATTGTTCCCAGATTCAGATACATGCTCAACAGGTGGCAGGGATAATAGATGTATGTTTCGCATTTGAACTCCCAAGGATGATGCAAGATGAAGAATATCAGTCTTTGACAGCATATCACGGCTGAAAAGGAACAGGTTCACAAAGTCATGAACTCATGATCATTACACAACTATAATTCTCTTGGGAGGAGAACAAAAACCTGTACACTTACATGCGAGCAAAAATATCTCCTTTGCACTTTCTCGTGACCATGTAAGGCCAAATTGGTCTGTTTGAAACATCAGCTGAACTACTCATTCCAAATCGTTGCTTGCTCCAAAGCCCAAGAGGAAAGCAGCTGTTTGCATAAGAAACCTCCAACGGGTAGTGTTTAACCAAAATTTCTGGTATTCCTTTTCCATTCCATGGAACCGTCCTGTAGATATCATCCTTATACTCAAGGAAGCCACTAGCAATTATCTCAGGAATGTGATTGATCAAAGGTGAACCACTTTTTTGCAGGAGATCATAAAACTCAAGCTGCAGCAGAACGATCAAGTATCACCAAACAAAAATGACATTCTGAACCGCAAGTTGCCAAAAAAAAAAACAACAATAGCCCAATACAATACCTCTGTGCCCAAACCATGGACAGAATAAACTAATCCTCCTTCAGCATATATTTTAATCACATTGCCTGAGACGATGAAGACCTGAAAAGTTTGTAACATATGTTACAAATAACAGACATGCATTGCAGCTTGAAAAAGTTGAAATTATGCCATTTGAATACAGTGTTGAAATTTCACTTTCACAGTTCAGATGATTTCATTGTACATCAGGGAGCAGTGACCTTATTACTAAGCTGAAGACACAAACACATTAACAACTAAACTAGGTTGCATGACATCTGAAATGTATCTGTTTCTATGTGCAATACATAAGTGTGGAGTAAGCCTTTAAAATCAATATTGTAGTACACGACATTTCAGTGTTACCTAGGAATTGCTAAGCTGATTTGCAATTATAGTTTCTTGAGAGTAGTAAATCTTACACACTAATAAGAGAGTACTTACTGGGTTGCTACCAGTGCCAACAGGAAGCTTCTCATCCTCTGTGGGTGGCGGTAAACCATGGCATGCACATATCTCCTCTAAGCATGAATACCATTTGTCAACATTTATTGCAAGGCATGCACCCTGTAGGAACAGGTAGATAGTTAACACCAGGAAAAGAACATCCTCAACAAACCTTCTGAAAGTAAAAAAAACAAACAAAAAACTGCCCCTATTCCAGAATGTAAGAGGTTTTAGTTTTGTCTTAAGTCAAACTTCTGTATTTGACCAAGTTTATAGAAAAGTACACCAAGATCTACATCAACAAATTAGTTTCATTAAATCCAACATGAAATATGTCTTGATAGTGCATTTATTTGGTATTTAGATGTTAATATATTTTTCTACAGATTTTTTAGAAGTTCAAATGTTTTACATTTTGGAACAGAGGGAGCACATGATAACTACTTACACAGAACACTGGGGACAGTAAAGTTTAAAGAAACAACAGAGCAAAACACACCTTCCATATTAGTTCTCTCAGTTCAGGTTTAAAAACCCAAAGCCTGCGCAGCCATTCTCTTGCTTCTCTCTGCCCTATTGAATTAGTTGGACTCCAGAGAGAAGAATAATGATCCCTTTCTTTCTCAAGGAATTGTGACAAGAAATCAATATCATATGAGAAATCTTGATTATCCATACTCTCCTGAACACCTGAGAACTCAAATGCAGAACAATGATTTATGCTATTTGAGGTTCTTAGTGGTTCAGAACCTTTAAGCCTTTTTTCCTTACGACTCATATCAGGGTGGTTCCATCCACTCATTGTGACAGATGGATGATTTTCATTATCTTTAATGAATTTTCCTGGAACAGCAAGTAAGCCAGCACGACAAACTCCTTTGTGCCTGTGACCAGGTGCCATATCCAAACATACATGCTGAAAATTAGACTGGTTTACAAAGTTCTGTGTCACTGCAATTGTTGTCTCGAGATTCAGAACGCAATGCCACCACCCACTAGGAACAAAAATGGTCTCTCCTGGCAATTGTGTGCATTCCAATGGCTTCTCTTGTTCAGGAAGGTGTGGATAGATATCAAGCCACCACTGTAAATCAACACATGAATCTTAAATTCTCTGGGAAAAAGAATAGAAACTTTTGATAAAAGTTAATAGAGTTTTAAGAAAATTACCTGCAATGACGTCGGAGTTTCAATGTCAGTATCACCATCTTCATCATTTACATGTACTGTGACACCACCAGGCACTCTTCCTGGAGGGTACAACGCCCATCTATGAAATAAGATGGATATTGTGAGCGAAATATCCAATTTCATAATCATGAAAAAGTTCACATTATGCACACTAGGGACAATCAGCAAGAGTAGCAAAGGTTAACATACACATTACATTGTCTATACAAGTATGATGATTGGTGAATATAAGTGAAGTTTCAAATTAATGACGACAACAGAAACAAACACATAAAGAGGGCAACTCTTTCTCTGTCTCTGATTTTGAAAGCTGAATAGTAGCAGTAAAAAAAATCATAACCTTAAAGCGCCACAAGTTTAGAAGTTAGCAATCCACAAGTGTAATAAGCGCCCATTCAGGTGTTGTGTTACTATTAGGTAATAACACAAGAAGGGACTCCAACCTTTTTCGGCCGCAAAGAAGAGTATTCCATGCACTCGTCAGTCCTGGATCAACATGCCAAGAAGCACCTGATCTCTCTGGTCCAATAATAAGCCATCTGAATGCTGGTCGTTGGTCATAATCCAAGATATCAAAAAAATCTTCTTGGAATAAATGAGGGACACTATAATCTTCAAGTAATGTTGGTGCTGATTCTCCAAACTGCAATGATTTTCCAAATGAGTTTTTCTCTGCTGGTAACTTTTGTATAGCAAATGAAATGAAATGATGAATACAGGATACCTTATCATCAAATATGTATAGAGGATCTTCATCATGTTGGAGTTCCATGTAAGAAACATAATCCTTTAGTTTCATTATTATCTTCTGAGGACTTCTTTGTGATATTCTGAATGGAACTTCACCAAAATCCTTTGTCAGTTGCTGCAGTGTCCATTTTGTCCTCGCAGGCCAGGTTTCAGCCAACTTTGTAAGCAAAACCTAGTATCATAACACCAACAATATGTTTTCAGGGGTGGGTGGAACACAATAATAAATGCAGAAACTTCAAGCGTTGTCATTAAAAATCTATAATAAACCGAAAGGTTCAGACAACTTACTGGGCCTTTTGCATCATACTGAGAACGAAATTGATCCAATAAAAGGTCATCTTTCCTTTCCACATGTCCATCGTCAAACGAAAAACTACTCAAAGTAGTAAAACATCTATACCATCTCCTGTATAGATACAAAGAATTGAATCCTGCAGGAACATAAGCATGAAAAGGTACATGATAACAGCAAAAATAATCAGTGTCTCACCTTATTTCAAAAAAAAAGGAAAACAAAAGGTTCATGTAAATTACCATCAAACTGACGAGGCTTTTGCCAAATCTCCTTATTTTCTGAACATAGACCAAGCCTGAAAATGAAGCAATCAGTGTCTCACCTTTTCAAAATGGTCTATGTTGATCAATAAGGATGATATCCTAATACACGATAGAATGGCTTAGCATATAAATAAGTAAAACATTAGCAAACGTTGGGGGATTTGAATTTGCACGTACCTACACAATGTCGTCTTCTTCCAGGAACCTTTGTATTCAAGAGGATCCCCAATTGAAAAGCATTTGGTCATCCAGAGAGGTTCTTCATTACAAAGTATGTACATGACACTGAAAGTGATTTAAGAATGAACATAATCACAAACCCAGAGTGATTTTATTCCATGCATGCTAGCGAGAGGCTCCAGGGTGCCCCATGCTAAAAACTAGTCTTTGAAAGCTATAAACTCTGCCTTTTTTTTTAATGCACACTAACTGCAACCAAACAGATTATGTGCTCGGGTGAGGCAGGCCCGTCGACGAGGGCGTGCGAGGTGAGCGACGCTACAGGGCCCCTCAAATCAATGGGCCCCCACTTGCAGCTTTTAGACAAGTACTGTACCGTATACTAGGTCAGTTGGCTTGGGAAACTCGGTGCTTGCTGTCTGTCTATCCGTCTATCGGCAAATTAATCATGTTCCTGCTATGGTTAGCTTGGGAGTTGGGAGTAGTATGCAGGCAGCCGTCTTGTCGCACAAGCACCAATCAAAGTCTGGCTGGTTATTTTATTTTATTATGCTTTTAAGATAAAGGGTTGAAGATATTAGACATCAACATGTTATTTCTGTGTCTTCGAGAATATTAAATATGGAGATATAATTGGAGACTATATTTCAAGAAATACAAAACAAACAATAATGTTTTTCTTGAGTTCAATAATACTTTTACTATTTTAAAATTAACATTTATATTATATGAAAAAACACTGAAATTATAAATTAAATACGTGAGAATTTATCTAAGTTTTATTAGCCTTAGAAATTTTATAAATTTTAGAGCCACAATTTGCATTTCGCTCCAGGGCCCCTAATTTCTGGAGACGGCCCTGGGGTGAGGATGTATCATTCATTCACGATGCCTTCAAGTACATCGATTCGGGATAGCCCATAGCATGAAAATCCCGCCCTCCAGTTTTTTTTCCCCTTATCACAAACACTGTATAGAAATCACGCACGTGTATCAGTGAGCTGCTCTAGTCGTAGCCGTGAATCAGAGACAGCTCGGTCCCAGCTCGGTCGTAAGGGCACCCATCCCTAGGACTTGTTCATTTCCGCACATTCTGGCATCCATACTACTCCCTCACCTTTCAAAAGTGCAAAAATTAAGCTAGCGGTCTCACATGTAATGGAAATAAGCAAGGCACTCACGTCCCAGGACTCGGGCGCCAGAATATAATCCGCGATTCCTAGCTAGTAGCTACCACGAAGGGAGCTAATATCATCGCGAAGATGATTTGATAATAAAAAAACCGAAGACGAAGCGAAGGGAGAGGTGCGGGTGGGCGGGGGTACCTGCTAACGCACGCGAGGCGTCCGATGTCATTGGGCGGGAGGAGGTCGACGACGGCGCAGAGCACCTCGTCGGGGAGCACGGCGAGGGCGCCCAGCGCCGCCTCCCTCCGGCCGTTGCCCGCCGCTTCCATCGCAGCCCCGCCCCCGGCCTGGTCGCTGGTCGGTGGGTCGTCGGGTTGATGAGCAGAGAGAGGCCGAGGTGTGGGGTGGGCTGGGGGGCGGGAATCGGGATCGGGACTCTTCAGATCGGTGGGAATTGCGCGTGGGAATCAAGCGAAGCAAGTGCGGTGCGGAAGCAGGGGACGACGACGCGGTGGACCACGCGTCCACGCGGCGCGGCGAAGGGGGGTTAATTTATAGCTGGGGAACCGGATTCGGGCTGTGGGCGCCTCCCCTGCTGCTTTGGCGCCTCCAAGTGTCGACGTGAATACGTAAACCAGCCGATAACGCGTCACGAGTGATGAGGTCCAGAAACACGCGGTAGGATAAACGCGGAAAATGGGAATTTCCTATTAGTTGCAGAAAGAAACTGAATAAAAGCCTCGCCAAAAGGAAAATAAAAAAAAATCGGGAAAAAAAAACTAACGACAGAACCAAACTTAGCACCACCGCCGCACATGTGTCTCCACACAGCACATGCAGGTAGTTGATGTTCGAGATGGAATCACATTCTTCTTCCATCTTCCTTTGGTTTAGTGACTTGGTGTCGAATCTTAGGTTTGCTGAGATGTTTATCCCCCGTTTACTTTTGTAGAGGATGGAAATAACCTTTGCGATTTAAACATTGGTATATATACGAGTGCGTGTATATATATATATATATATATATATATATATAGCGCACTACATATAATTGCACCATCATTTTGTTGTACCAATAAAATTTGACAGTACAACAAAGCGAAACTTTCTTCTGGTGCTTAAATAAAAGGGACAAATATTTGAGACTAAAGTTTGTCCCAGATGTGGCTATGTGGCGTGCCAAGGATCCAAGTCACGAATTGATGGTTTTGGTGCATTTTATTTCAAGCAAAACTTTCAGCAGAAGAAAGATCATGAACGTCCATGAGTGAGTTATCTCTGAGGTACCCTGGGTGACTTGTTTCGTAATCAATACATTTTTTGGTTTTAATAAAAAAAATACATTTTTTGGTTGGTTGATTCAAATTACTCTGGCCATTAAATAATTTTGGAGCTATAAAACAAAAATATACCTCCATGACATAAACATCAATTATGGAGCATTAACAGTTGTGGTCGACTTAGGTCTGCGGTCCACCTCCATTAATGAAGCATTAACGGAGATGATCAACTTAAGAAGCTCACCTCCATCAATGATGAACAGAGGCTGGCGAGCCCACCTTCTACGATGTAACTTCAGTGCTGTAAATCTAGTGCCGTAAACTCCCGCTAGCCAACTGGCGGTGAACTCTGCTCTTTTGAAATGAGAAGGTGGGGAATCTCTCCCCCTCCCCACCCCCCGGTTTACTTTTCAAAAAAAAAAACAGAGGCAGGTGTTTTCTACCTCCCCCCCTCCTCTCTCTCTCTCTTTCTGTGTGTTCTTCTGACATCCAAAACAAAACACAGTCACAATCAGTGAACTGTGAAACGAGGACTAAGTAACGTGAATTATACAGGGGCACAAAGCATTGACAGATAAAATGAAAACAATCTAAGTATTTGCGGCAGGAATTACAATTGTTTCATTTGGTTTTCACTTGTTCATACACCAAGAAGCTAGAGGCTAATCTGAATGACACTGCAGAGAATGACGAGGGTCGATCCGTCTCACCTCGGGATGCTAATCTGAATGCCACTGTAGAGAATGCGCGTGGGTCGATCTGTCTCAACCCTAGGGGATGTCAACGGCCTTGGCATACTGTTGCTTGAATCTTAGTTCTTGCAGTTTCCTCAGGACTCAGGAGGTCGAGGTGACGACGACGGAGGTCGGAGCAGCAGCGTGGGTCGGGTCGCTCGGCACCTCCTCAGGGACATCCAAAAGCCAGAGTAATTTGGTCTCCCAGCCCACCTTCTACGATGTAACTTCAGTGCTGTAAATTCCGCGCGTGGTCTCCCAGGCTGCGAGAAAAGAGGCCCGAGATACCTCTGTGGATGGAGGTTTTTCTAGAAAAAAAGTTAGATGAGAACCATCTCTATCATAATTTGGTGTGGATTGTCTGGTTTACATATGAGTCATCGTATTATTGTAACCGCACGTATGGTAAATTAGATGTTCCATGATTCACTTATCAGCTACACATTTCTACCGGGTTGTTGTCACTGTCGGATACAGTGGTAATACCCAACTTTTTCTTATACTCTTGAGTATATATGTATGTATATCTTGCTTGTGTACAATCAAGCACCGGCGGATACAGCCAATTTTTTCTTATACTCTTAGTATATATGTATGTATATTTGTCTACGTATTAAAAAGTTAAAAATTTCTTCTCTATTTTTTTGTCTAATTTATTCCGTGTGTATTTTTCAATCATTTTTTGTGTTGGCTTGGTTGTTTCTTGCTTAGTATGTTCCCTTATTTGTACAAATCGAAATCTAATTATTTATTTTCCAGTTCCTTTACCTATTGAGTCAACATTGTCTCCTTTGTTCGCTTGAACTAATTTTAGCTTGTTTTAGCTTATTTCCTCTCACAGAATACTATTCAATCAACTGGTTTTTGTACAAGCCGAACAGAGGCCTAAATCATACCTTACTTCCAATCTCCTTTTCAAGACAAATTTAAATATACACGTCATAACACTTATCAACGTGAAAATTAAATTGAAGTATTTCTTTATTTCTTTCATAACTCCTAAAAGGTAGCACAAATCTTATTTTTTTTTTTACTTTTTTGGAAGGCCCTTGTGTGTATCTTACTCATAATTTCATTCGAGACATGAACTTATGATACATGATCATATGAGTTAGAACGACCCATAAGCCACAACAGCCAAAAAAAGAAATAGCTTATCAGTCTAGCTCCCAACCTCCCCAACCCCCACCTTAAAGGTCGGGCCACCACTAGGCCCGCCCATGAGGCCTCTCCATCCCTTCCGTCCTGGCCCTAACACCCTCACGCCCTATCCCGACAACCTGATTTAACTCGATGACTCGTCAACTGTGCGAATGAGTGAGTCAATGATGTGAAGTAATTCCTTAATCCCTATTCCGATGGTGTGGTTTTGCGACGGCTTTAAACACAGGAATACCCAAGGTTGAAATCCTACCGCCAGTGTTGTTATGAAGACGGTCTCCACCGAATTTGTTTCCGGTTTCCAAAGGAGTCCCTAGTTTATTTTTGCCAAAGTTTGATGTAAACAACTTGCCTAATCAAGGAATTTTTGGAATTTATAACTAGAAAGAGATGTAAAAAAAATACTTTTATCTTCTGCAATCATTCGCTCCTTTACTTGCCTACCTGGTGCTAATTGATGCTACAGTATTGCATTAATTTTGGCAAATTCTATCGGCTGCAAAATATTCAGGCGAAGTCTGATGGTAAATATGCGTGTGAGCCTAGCACAGATATGGAATGAAGCAACGACGATCTTCATGGAGTGCTTTGAGTTGAAAGAGAAGGTTAGAAGTGTCGAATTCATCCATTGTGTAAGAAAAACAAAGGAACCTTGTAAAATATCTTGTCCAAACTTGACTTCGTTTGTTATACTAGTATATTTATCCGTGCTAACGCTACGGTATAATTTTAAAAATTCATATAAAAACAACAAAATGACTCGATAACAATATTTGTCCGTGTTAACCCTACAATATGATTCAGTAATAACTATCTTCTACCAAAGTATTAAATTTGAAAAAAAAACAAGAACAATCATCGGATTCACAAATCACCTCAGTATTGTACAGTAGTGTCCTGTAGGCTGCAGCAGTCCCTTCGGCTTGCGAAGTTTCGCTGACGCCTGCCTGCTGGAGTGCTGGTTGTGGCCGCTGAACGCCGGTCGCCGGCCAAGGGCGGAGCGGGCGGACGCAGCAAGCCGGCAGCCGGAGCAGGCGGGGGCGGGTTTGGAGCTTCCCCCGCGGGTGCCCACGGGGACCCGAAATCAACAGGCCACCACGTCCGCTCCCCTCTCTTCTCTTCCCCAATCTTTACGCCTAGTCCATCCCCTCTCTTCCCGACTTCTCGTCTTCCAGAGTTCGCACTCCCCTCTTCTCTCATCTCTCTCCCGATTCCCGAAGACGGAAGACCGCGGCGCCCTCGCTCCCGTCCAGTCCCGCGGCGTCTCGTCTCTCTCCCGAAGACGCCAGAAGACCGGCGTCCCGCACGGCCGCACTCCCGCACGGGCACGCCGCCCCACCCACCGCCCCGACGCTCCCGCTCCCCTCCGCGGAGTCCGCGCCCCGGCGCCCCCGCTCCCCTCCAACCCTACGGCGTCGCGGGATCCCAACAACCCCGCGGCTTCGTCAGACACTCGAACCTCGTCAGCCCCGCGGGTCGCGCCTCCACGGTCCGCCAAATCCGCTGCCCCGCGCCTCCACACTCCGGAGGCAAGGCTAATAAAAAAAGTTGGAATTTTTTTTCGGTGTGAAGGCGAGGGCTCGAACCCGCGACCTCCTAAGACCGTGTATCCATGGGCATGGCGTGGGAGGGTAAGACGGCTTCTAAATTTTTAATCTCAGCCGTTGGATGTGTGGTAGGTGTGCTGTGTGTCGTTGATTTTGAAGGAGGAAAGTGTCCTGGAAAAGTTTTCAATTATAGAGGAGATGAGAAACCCAAGATGATTATTGATATGTGGTTACGATTATTATTATATGAAAAAATAAATGCATATACCATTCTACCCTACCACGGTTACGGCTTTGAGAACTACATCAAAATTACAGTGTCAAAAATAAAAGGCATCGTATCCCCATACCAAGCTGATTTGAGTGCCTGAGTTTAAAAGTAAATGTACAGGTCAAGCCAAGAAAAATAAATAATACATATTCCTTCTCAAATTTATTGAGAACAATATGATGTAAGACGGGGCTAAATAAGTTACATGTTCACCGTGATAGCGAGAGTCAAAAGGTACACAAATGTAACACTTAGGCATACGTCTACAAAAGCAAACTACTCGTCCTTGTTCACCTAGCTATTTGGAAAAAGGTAATAACAAGTTTTGGTCAGAAAAAGAGAGGCAAAATTAAAGGAGAAAGCTAAACAAGCAAGCAAGCTGAAGTTTCATATTCACTTGGAAAGAAATTAGCATTGTTGATCCTGCCTATAGATGGCCGTCGTGCCGTGCTGTGCCTCCTCGGGCCGTCGTGTCTGTCGTGCCGTGCCTAGTCGTGCTTCGTGCCTGACTGTCGGCCCACGGCACGGCCCACGGGCCGTTTTGCCGTGTCGTGTCGCCCGTCGTGTCGTGCCGGCCCATGGTCCGTCAGACGAGAAACAATTCAAAATTTTCGTAAGTGTTCATATTTTCAATTTTTGACAAGTGTTCATCATTTTTAACATGTCACAATTCAATTATTAGTTATCATAAATCATTTTAACAACTTATTTTAACTGAATAAGCCGTTGGAATCACAATCTTCGTGCCGCTTCCGTGCCGCCTCTTAGATCGGGTCGTGCCCGTGTCGTGCCACGTGCCCAGTCACGACCCATCCACCGTGCCGTGCCGTGCTCGGGCCGGGCCAAAACATCGTGCCATGGGCCGTGCCATCGAGTCTCGTGCCTCATGGACAAGTATAATCCTGCCTGCCTAACTCACACGTGGACTTGCGACCGGCGGTGGGGTGCATCTCGTGGGTGCACGAGTGCTCTCTCCCACGAGCGCTGATGTTTCTTTTTTTCCTTTTTTTATTTGGAAAAAAGCTATTGGCAGGGGATTCGATCCTGGTTGCCTTGGTCGCGGAGGGCGTGCCGCGTGCGGCCTTGCGAGAAGTGGAGAAAAAAAAGAGAAAAAAGGAGGAAATGAAGGCAGGTGAAGAATCGAACCCGCGATCTTCTGAGACCGTGGGCATGGCGTGGGAGTGTAAGACGGTTTCTAACTTTTTAATCTCAGTCGTTGGATGCGTGGTAGGTGTGCTGTGAGCCGTTGATCTTGAAGTAAGAAATTGACCTACAGAAGTTTTGCATTATAGGGGAGATATAAAAATAATAAATTTCTAACAAATTATCTGGATATCTTTCTAGCTTGAAAGTTCTTATTTTTATATCTCACAAATGAAGACGAGTTTTGGACAAGATATTTTATAAAGTTGTGTATCATTATATCATCTACTATGATTTTTTTGGTGAATTTAGACGAATTTTTTGTCATGGTTTATACTTTACACGGGTTTTCACGAAGGTTATGGTTTGCACCTGCTACGTTGTGCGGCACATGTAATAGTTACATATTTATTTTTCATAATAAACTTATTGTAATTGGGTTGATGAACCCTCAGATTTTGTCGTTAGCAAGACCGTGGACGATGTAAATTGTTTTGATAATCAGTAAGGTCACCATGATAGCCTTTCCTCAGAAGTAGTAGTAGTAGTTGAAAGGTGCAATCAGCGTATCATATTTTGTTCTACAGAAATTATTTTTCCGCGTACCAGAGGCCATCCTGCAGTACAGCGCCCTAGTCACCTGACTAATACATTATTGGGAAAATAATTTTTTCTCGACCGTACAGCTGGGGTTCCTTTTTCATTATGGGGAAAATAATTGGCGTGGCATGTTCCAGAATTTTCTGGTCATCACAAATTCCACACTTCTATCGTTATATAATAAAATGGCTGATCTTGTCTGTCTATTGCATGGATTAGCAAACCAGAACTAATCGTTTTCAAAACAAGACCAACGAACAAATTCTCTCTGAATGTCTCCCGCTAGCAGCCATCGCAGACCTGATTGTTTCCGTCAAGCTCTTCTTCAGAAAAGCGCACCATTTCAGAGCTGCATCGTTTTTCCTTCTCACGTTCCATCACAAAGGAATATCCTCCAAGTCCAAATACAGGCCATTCCTGTATCTCGTTTTATAGAATTTGTACGGTACTTTCTACTCCCTCGGAAAGTCGGGATGCGCTTAATGAGCTCGCCCTTTCCCTTTCGCTAGTTCTAAAAAAGTACATCTGATTGAATAGTGTTATGTGATAGAGAATAAGCTGAAACAAGTAGAAAATAATTCAAACAAACAGAGTCCAAGTGGAATGCTGAAGGCGAGTTGAAGCAAACAACTGACAGTAATTTATTCACAAAGCCAACTCCTCTATACTATATGGCAGTATTATTCTCTTAAACATACATCATATAAATAGAAAACTTAGTGTCGACGAATGCAGTCATAGCATTACATAGTACTAGTATTTACCAAGGCAAACCATAAAAATCCATGCAGCTCCTCCCTAGCATATGCACTAAGCTCAGGGCACATGATTTTTACCAAGAGCAGACACCAACGAATGGAATGCACACACATCTCTCCTTCCGGTACCGTCTATCCCACATTCATCAGAAACCGAAAGGCGGCAAGGGCAAGATGTTGTTGAGCCCGGATGATGACCGGATCCTCCTCCTCCTCAGCCTCTCGGCGATTATGAACGCGAGCTCCAGAGACTGGGACGCGTTCAGCCTGGGGTCACAGTGGGTGTGGTAGCGGTCGCTCAGGTCATCGAAGGTCACGGTGCGTGACCCACCAATGCATTCAGTTACATTTTGCCCAGTCATCTCAAGGTGGACACCTCCAGGGTGGCTTCCCTCTTGCTCGTGCACATCAAAGAAGGCCCGTACCTCAGCCTGTGACAGATGAAAATGTTCGAGGTTAGTCCATCACAGTAGCTGCAAAAGTCATGCACATTAAAGAAGCATGACTAACTTATGCTATCCAACGATCCCCACCGTCTCTTGTACTATGAAATAAGAAGAATAGAGCAGGTAGCGTTTTGAGTTATTTATTATGTGGGCATAACCATCATTGAGCAGGTAGCTCAATCAATGAACTAACTTCAAAAGGCAACTTTTTTGAACAATAGGCAGAAGTATATTTGGTCTAATGTTACCTAGGATTCATACAATTTGGTGATTAAATATTAGTCATCTTTCCAAGACGGGACTATTGCAATTCTTCATCTCTACTACAAACTTCCAGCAGTAGCTGATAGATGATAATCAACAACCAGTTTTACTTAAGAATGCATATATAAGTAGTTTCTATGTGACGTACAAGAGATACATCAGGTTAACTAAATGTTTTATACTCTGTTTTTGTCTTAATGTAACCTACTGTAGGGGCCAAGGCCCCTCCAAATTCCTCAAAAAAAAAAAAAACTTTGCTGCTACCATCCTCTGTCCTTGGACTTAAGCTACTAGCAAAAGCATCTTGCTTATTCATCAACCATAGTCACTATCGCACTGGTTGTAGGAAAAACTCAAATCAATCATTTATCCTAGAAAGATGCTTAACACGCTAAAAGTGACTGCCCAACCTCCATATTCCAACCAATAAGTTCCCACATCAGCAACTACTGATTTCAGTAGACCCCACTAGAATCAAGGACTGCATCGTCTAACTTCAAAAATAAAGCACGCGCTATTCTGTGACTGTGACCACCTAGGATAGCGACCAAAAGAAAGTTTTCTATTATAGCACAACAGTCAACAGTGGTGGAACTAGCGATTTTGATTAAGGGGGCTGCAAAAATATGATGACAATTTTAAACATGATAAATATATACTAAAGTATAAGTTTCAATAACTCATTTGAAGTTTTTATATATGTGGTTAGTATTCATGACGAAAAATCATAATGTTGTGATGAAAATGGGTGAATTGATGGCTTGAAGTGCTATGAATTGAAAAAAATTCAAGTGTATCAAAAAAAATCATGTGGGGGGCACGGCCCCTGCTGCCCCCCTAGTTCCGCCACTAGCAGTCAGCCACCAACATTATGAAACCTAAGGTGGACATCTATATCGGTACATGACATAACATTCCATAACTATGTTTTTCCAGGTCTAGATTCTGCTAAGATTATACAAACTTGTGGCAATATTGACCAGAGACCAATTTTTGTACTGTGTACTACTGACAAGTAAAAAAGTAGGCACTAGTTAACAACAGTTTGATCCCACTATGATTAACATGGATCAGAATATCTGACCTTCTGAGGCAAGTGGAACAGCACAGTACCAGTATCAACTTTGACAGTTCATTGGCTATTTATTAGCACATTGGTTCCCTGAACCAGAAGTTACCCTCTATTGCTTTTATTCATATATATACCAAAATTAAGGTTCATTCTCGTGTCTTCCTTATGCTAATGGCGCAGTATACCATATCAGAACTAAAGGAACACATGTATAGCCAAATTGACCATGTTGTATAATATTGGTGAAAGCCATAAAAAACGCAGTTGATAGAAAAAGGGAATATACCAGAATGTTGTCGAATGGACGAGTCTTTAGACCACAAGGAGCCTTAATGGTGTTCCCGTGCATCGGATCAGTGATCCAAGTGACAATTTGTCCAGCCTGACGGACCGCACGAATAAGGTGAGGTAACTTGACCCTCATGTTCTCAGCCCCCATCCTTGTAATAACGGTGATCCTCCCGGGCTTGTTTGTTGGATTCACTATATCAATCAGCTTCACCAAGTCACTGGGGTTCATTTTGTCACTTACCTGCAAACCATTTTTCCTATGAGATTATGTAATCACTGTATTTTGTTTTGTTAACGAGAAGTTGGTTTCAACTCACCTTAATGCCAAGAGGGTTGGCAATGCCCCTGAGGAACTCAACATGGGCACCATCAAGCTGGCGAGTGCGCTCACCGACCCAGAGCATGTGAGCAGAGCAATCGTAGAAAAGACCAGAGGTGGAGTCTTCACGGGTTAAAGCTTGCTCGTATGGTAGGAGGAGGCACTCATGTGAGGTCCAGAACTCGGTGGTCGTCGTCAAAGGGTGGTCCGCTGTTAGGCCAGCTGCAGACATGAAGCCAAGGGCTTCATCAACCCGATGTGCCAATTCACGGTACCTACAGCATCCCAAAACAATGTCACTTGGTCACATCAATAGGCAAAGGGAACGTCACAACCAACCAACGAAATGGACGAAAAAACTTAAAACAATTTTCTACCATAACATTTTTTTTAGCAGCACCAAAACATTTTTTTTAAAGACGAACCACCAAAATAATTCGATAATTAACATACCACTACTTTTTAAGGAGAACATATCAATACTTCAATATAGGTGTCACTGAAGGGGGAATGGATTGTTGTTTGCCACTACCATATTCCATATAGTAGAGTAATATATGTATAGAGGTCGTAGTCCCTTGGTTGGAGTATAAAATTCGAGATATTAAATCGATAATTTAAACTACAAAACAATACATATCAAAGTTTGTATGGTCCATAAATCTGACATTTAACCTCAGCAAAAAGGAGAAATTTTGAAAAAAGAAGTGCGGGAGAGGGATGGAGGGGGAGTGGACAAAGACAGTCCTGTGAAAAAGGTCACACAGTACAATTCGGATCTGACTATGACAATTACTTACTTGAGTCTAGTAAAAACTTCAGAAGATTCATTTGCTATACATATAACTGAATCGTAGTGACAAAAAATGTAATTTGCTGATAGATACTTTTGACGAGAGATCTACGTGTTTGGACAGGTTTGGATTCCTCCACCCGTTCGTGCGACACAACCTTTTTGATCAACATTGATAGATGATAGGGAAGGCCGAAAGGGCGATATGAACACGGTTTTTTTTTTTTTTTTTTTGCCCGTAAGGACACATGCTCCTACACCATGGGTCGTTAGATTCGCTTCGAGATTCGTGCACCGCAGGAGAGAGACAATAAAAAAATAGATCTGCACGAATTTCGGAGCAAATCGATGCAATTCATAAAACAGGCAATTTATTGAGCTCTGACAGCGACCGTACGCCACGTTTTTTCACAGCGGAGAACACTGATTCACAGCTGTCGTGGTCACCGGAAAAAGAAACAGAATAAAATCAACTCAATGAATGGTAGTAGATGATTTTTTCACCTGTCTCCCTGTTCGCTGTGTTCGGTGAAATCGAGGTTCCACTGCGTGACGCGCTGCATGGCGGCGTAGCCTCCGGTGGCGAAGGCGCGGAGCAGGTTGAGCGTGGCGGCGGATTGGGCGTACGCGCGGATCATCCTCTGTGGGTCGGGGATGCGGCTCTTCTCGTCGAACGCCTCGCCGTTGATGTTGTCGCCCCGGTAGCTGGGCAGCTTGACGCCGTCCCTGACCTCGAACTGGTCCGACCTCGGCTTCGCGAATTGGCCGGCCATCCTACCAACCTGCGGGAGCGGGAGCGCACCAACGAAATCAGATCAAATCAGACTGAAACTGAAAGGGGAGGAGATTTCTGTCGAATCGTGGCGTGTACGAAGGAAGATGGGTGGGTAGGTACCTTGACGACGGGCATCTGGGCGCCGAACATGAGGACGGCGGACATCTGGAGGAGGACGCGGAAGGTGTCGCGGATGTTGTTGCTGTTGAACTCCTTGAAGCTCTCGGCGCAGTCGCCGCCCTGGAGGAGGAAGGCGCGGCCCATGGCGGCGTCGGCGAGGCGCTCCTCCAGGTGGCGCGCCTCCCCGGCGAAGACGATCGGCGGGAACGCCTCGACCGTCTTGAGCACCGCCTCCACCTCCGCCGGGTTCGGGTACTCCGGCAGCTGCAGCGCCTTCTTCGTCCTCCAGCTGTCCACGGCCCACTTCGCCGCCGCCGCCGCCTTCGGGGCACGGGCCGGGGCCGGGGCCGCGTCGGCCTCGGGCGCGACCGTCGTCGTCGGCGACGAGGTCTTGGCGGCGGCCGGGACGACGCCGGGGTTCTTCGACGGCTCCGCGGCGTGCACGGCGCGGACGGCGCAGCGGCGCCTCAGCGGGAGGAGCGTCGGCCCGCGGCGGGGCTGCGACGCCGACGTGGACCCGCCGGAGATGGCGGCTGCGGCTGCGGCGGCGTTGGTGGCGTGCGCCATTGCGGAGCGGAATGCAGCAGCGGCGAGGACGGATTAATCTATCGTTAGGGTTAATTACTTGGGATAGTGGAGGAGGCGGTGCGTGCGAATGGCGAGCGCGGTGTCTCTCCTGGGTCGGAGAGCAGCAGGGTCGTCGGGGGTACTTATACGCGGGAGGCCGGAGCCGGAGTTGGTGAGAGCGAGACGTGTTGAGGAGCCGGCCGCGGTAGTTGGATGAAGCGACTCGCTCTGGTGAAGCAGGAGAACGGGGGCGATTCATTTTCTGAGATGGCTGCTGGCTGCCTTGCAGTTGCAGACCTGCAGCTGCTGCTCCACCCGGAGGCGGACCAGACCAGGAGCAAGGTTAGGTACAGGACGAGTGGATGACCGGTGGGGCCACGTCGTGAGTAGGTTGGTGGTTGGTTCGGCTCGATTTCCAGATGATTTAGCCGGGCTGCTGGTAATTCGGTGATTAGTGGGGTTTATTTGGCAAGGGATTAGTGGTGATGGTGGGTGATGATGGGTCATTTTTTGTTCCAACAATCTTCATTCAGTGAGATATATTTTTGCATGTTCAGATGATCGTGTCGGTGGCTGATAAACCGGCTGATAAGTTAGCGAACAGGGTATTTTGGTACTTACATAGTTAATAGTTATATTGTATATATTTTGACCTTTACAACTCCGCCACACCTGGAAAATTTTCCTGCCTCCGCCACTGTCCAAGGCCCTGTTTAGTTCCATCAGAAATCCAAAATTCCAACTATTTTGAATTTCAAAATTCAAAATGCAAAATATTTCAGTGGACCATTTGTCTTATTTTGGATTTCAATGATGGGGATCGTGAGGGTGACACACAAACAATGTAAAGTTTGGATTATTTTGGCCTCTTGAGTCCAAAATGAAAAATAAAGAATGGATAATTTTTTGTCAAAAAATTTAGGTGATGTTTAGTTCCATTTTGTAAAATGATGAGTCAAAATTTAAAATATTTTTGAATTTCATAGAGAACTAAATAGGGCCTAAAAAAATCTTCACAACAAGCACATTTTGAACATCATTCATATGGTCAGACATCCTCAATCTTACTATATACTAGTGGGATGACTATGGTTCCTCAATACTAATTAACTAGAGTCCTCCACATGGTTTAATCGTGGGCATTGACCCGCACACACTAGAAGAACAACACTAAACAAATCTACCCATAGTATTACCTCCCTCATCAAAAGAATACAATTCTGTAATAGTGTCATGATTTAGTATACCAAATTTAATTAATTAAAATCCATTTTATATATCAACTAAACATTATTAGATTAATTACGAAAGATATTTTTATAATAAATTTATTTAGAGTCATAGATATAAATATTATTTATAGAAAATCTAGTTATATCTAGTTAAATCTGAAGCATTTTAATGGTACATATATCATAGTTATTTTTTTTCAAGATAAAGGTACGTAGTATATAAGAATGGGGAGAGGGAAAAAAATGCTTTGTTGTGTCCCGTGCATGTATCTGGATTCTGGGGCGAGTGTTAGGTGCGAGTCTCCTTCGCCTTCTTTTGACTTGGTTGCCAGAGCGGGCTGCGGCAGTTGGTGAGCAACAAGAGCCAAGAAGTGTCCTTAAGAATCTTTTACACTAAAAAAATGAGCTGCTAATCAGCATTCAGCCATGTCTAATCACTACCACACTACTGACTAGTGACACATAATTAAGCCTACGTGCGCTGCACTCGAGCCGAACGAGTGTGTTCAGCTGGCTCGGGTGCTCCGCCGTGCAAGCCGAGCCTCAAGACCCTGGTGACAAGACGACGGCAACTGCTGTAACCACCACCGTGGATGTGAAGGTGCAGGACATCGCTCACGAGGGTGCCAATGGGCCCACGTACCCTAAAGCGCCCGAACTGTCGCACGAGGGAGACACACGCACCCGTGACCGTGAGGGCATGGCCGTTGCGCAGCCCCAGGCTCACTGGACGGTGGAGCCTGGGCCCAGAGAGATCGGATCCGTCGGGATTTGTGTGGGCCGGAAGTTGCTCTTCTCACACAACACGTCCACACCGCACTAATCCGTAATCCCACCACACACACACAGTGACCCTTTTGGCAGGAGAGGTAGCAAGAATCTAGGGATATAAAAAAAATCCCGCTAAGAACTAAGATAATAACTAAAATAATATCTTTATAAATTGTCTATCTAGGAAGATTTCAAAGATTTCAGAGGAATTGGAGTTTTCAAATTAGGTCTAATATATATCAATGAGCACATCATATAAACACACATGCTGATGCGCACACACCATATATCTATGAACATGTCAAAAAATTAAGATAACCCTACGAACAGTTTAGAACGGTGGATATTTCCTCTGGTTTATAAAACATTTTGCTTTCAATGAAGATGATCATGCATGGCACATAAGAAGAACGTATTAAGCAATATAATTAACTTTGATGCTATGATGATCTATGCACACAATTGAAATTACATAACTAATACATGCCATTTATAGTGCTTATATTTTTGCAACTAGTTACTTAGATGTTTGGCACAACTCAACTAGTTACTAAATCATAAACGCTTGGTACAACAGCTTCTCAGAGTAGATAGCATAGAGAAAGCTGGGAAAGCTAGTATGGCAGTATCACCTAGAGATATGTGGTTGTGAAAGGAGTTGTACAACATTTTATAGGGAGAAGTTGTAAAATAGTTAGTAAATCGCTGATAAGGGACACCGCCCATGCCATTGGATCTAGGAAGAAGACATCCCTAGGCTGGCCTGCCTGAGCCCCAGACTCATTGCCGACCGCGCCCCTAGATTTAAGGATGGAGACAATTAGTGATGATGGACCTACTAACTGGGGAGAATCTATAGTTTATGATCAGGTTTGAGATGGAAGAGAGAGAGAGAGACAGAGTTTCTAATGTTTATGATAGGTTTATTGTAGACTGTGTTTTTTTAGGCAGATCCCTTAAGGTGCCACCTTTATAACTCAATTTATACTGGCAATTTTATTATTAAACTGTCGTTGTAAATGTGTTGACTGTCTCTAGAAATCACTATATATTTATTCTCAAATAAATATGAATGTTAATCATATATCCGTGAATACGTTGATTGATTTAATGAATGCTAAGTAAAAACTTGATACACATATACATTCTTCTAGCCATAGACATGCATTTGAGTATTTTTTGAGTTCAATAAAAGTTTTCTTAATTAGTTATATGTTTTTGTACATAACTAATTAAAAAAATACTTTCACAATAAAACAACTAAATTATGTGTTTCCAATGATGCTAAACTGTTTATGCGGCTATTTAAACTATTGATCCTACTAGGATATACAGTACGACTTATGTGTCCCGGCCGGCAAGGGTGAGTGGACATGGAAACGATGTTTGATTCGCTTCACTTTAGTTTCAGCCCCACCAAATCCCGCCGTGGGACACCTTGTTTAATTTCCAAACTTTACCTACCAAATCCGAATCAAGTGCCACACTAGCTAGGTGCGTTGCCTTGGCCATTTTTTTTGTGTGTAAAAAAAAACACAGCAGAAGACTGACATAATCACCAACCCCGGCCCGGCCGGCCGGCCTCCATCTCCATTATTAGCTCATCCATAGACTGCCGGCCGGCCTCCATCTCCATTATTAGCTCATCCATAGACTTCTGGTTCATCTACACACAGACAAAGGAAAACATATCCGGGCCATGATGTGTGTCCGATCCTGGCGTTCAGCCGTCCACATGCCTCAAATAAATCGACAAATGTTGTCTCGCGGAAACTTTGTTTTGGTCATATTACTTGTTATATATAGCTGTGTATTAATTGGCTATAGGTAAAGTTTACTTTCGGTTGGTGGTACCACACACGATCTTGCTAGACTTGAAACGGAAAATAGTTTGTCTTTCCTATATATATTAGTATATTTACTCGTGCTAACGCTACGAGTTATTTTCTAAACATGTGTATTTCCATAAAAAATGAGAGGTATATAAATATTGCAATGTTTTAAATAGCGATCTAAGACCAAGGTGTTTAGCGTTTTATAAACCGTAATTAGCGGATTTTAGCGACAAAATTGTGTATGAACACAAATAGCGGCACATTTTTTTTCAAGCTATTTCGGGCTATAGCGGTAAAAATAATAAATGAAGCTCAGAGAAGAGGTAGTCCAGCTTCATGTCCTTGGCCTCCGCGTTGAGGTTTAGTGCGTGCGTGTGCTGCTGCTACTGCTTGGCCACCGCCGCGCCGTGTTCTACTCCTTGGCCAGGGATGCCGCTGCCGCCTCGCCGGTCCCGAACAACATGGCCTCGACTTTGTTGTTTGAAGCAAATGTTCGATTTTTTGGCCCGAGCAGCAGCACCAGCTCCCTGGTGAAGAGCGAGACGAGCTCCACCCTGCTCGGCTTACCCCACCCGAAGTCTGTCTCGTACGACATGAACCTGTTGGACGACCCCGTGTGGGTGAGCCTCTCCTTCGGCACAACGAGGAACTCCTCGAGCCAGAGCTTCGTGCCGCCCAACGGGTCCTTGAGCCGCACGCGGACCGCGTTGCCGATAGCTGCGGCGGTTCCCAGCCCCGCGTTCAGCTCTGGCCCGAGTAGCGTCAACGCCTCCTTGTGGTGCTCATCGCCGACGACGAGACGACGCATGTCGTCGATGATGCCGGCGTACTCGGCCTCGACGAACCTGACGCCTGGCGAGACCGCTGCCGGGGAGCAGTCCACGACGACGATGACGTCGCCTGTCGAGGCGCGGTGAACTTGCCGACGAGTGGGTGGAAGACGGAGAGCACGGCGGCGAGGGAGGGCTTCAGGGAGCGGACGAGGCTCTGGAAGGGCGGGACGTTGGCGTCGTGGATGTCGGCGTCGCAGGCGGCGCATAGCACGGCGGCGTCGGCCTTGCACGTGACGGTGGCGGGGGCCAGCTCGCAAACCTCGCACACCCACACGCGCTCGTGGGCCAGGCGCGCGTCGCACGCCGTGCAGAGGAGCGACCCGCCGACGCAGCAGTGCACCGTCGTCGGGGCTGCCTCGCAGCTGCCGCATCGCAAGCCCCCCGGCCACTGCGCCCACAGCCCCGGCAGTCGCGCTAGGTCCCTCCCCTCCCCTTCCCTCCCTCCTCTTCCTCCCTCCCTTCAGCGCGCGCCCTCTCGGCTGTGCGCGGACGCAGGCCACGATCGTGCAGGCGCCCCCACGCTGCGGCCGCCCTCGGCCGCAGCCCCAACCCCGGCGTCGACGGCCGCCTCCCCCACCTCCCCTCGATCTGAAGGAGCCTCGATTGTTGAAGGAGCCTCGATCTGATTTCCTAGGATGTGTCTCTCATGGATGGAATTCGTGGCCGCGCGAGGGTGACCGAGAGCCGCCGTGATTTCACGCGATAGGTTGTCTCTCACGGATGGACGTGGCCGCGCGAGCATGACCGAGAGCCTATAATCACGTTCCCTGATTAACCACGTGAGAGCGCGTGAGGGGAGTGGGAGCCTGAATGTGGGTGAGAAGGAGAGTGGGAAGTCTGGCTATGCTGTGGGGCCACAGCAGAGGTGAGATTTAGGTTTCCCACTGTTTTAGAAGATTTTAATTATAATATAGATAGATAGATAGATACATAATACTAGTTTTTTTTACTTATTTTGCAAAACATATATTTTATTCTTTACTATATCTAAGTGTGTAGCGAAAACCATCTAAAAATAAAATGGCCAATAATTTTAGACTAAACCTTTTTGTTGTTAGTCCATTTATCGAGTGATTGTCTATCCTTCATACTGTAAAACGATTAATAGGCTAGGTTTTAAGTTATGTGAGCATCTCCAACAACTTAGAAAAAATAATTTGTCAAATCTTATTGTTTGGTAAGTTGCTATTCCAACTTGGTAAACAACAAAAATAGGCCCATGAAGGCAGGCTGCCGGGAGGAGATTTGCCGGTCATGAGATTTGCCGGACGGCGCACGGCGCATGGCCGCGCCTCTGCCTTCTTGAGCGATCATAGAATCAGCCAGCCAGCTAGCCTCCTCGTCCCCCATGACTACCACACCATTTCAGTACGTCTTCACAAACACAAACACAACCAGCCATCGATCATAGCATCAGCAGCTTTAGCCCATCAGTACTGTTCGATCCATTCGAGCCACTGCACGCAGATGGCGAGAGCGGTGGCGCTCGCGGCGGCCATCCACGAGTTCAACCAGCGGGACGAGCCGAGGATACCGCGGCGGCGGCGGAGTCGTTCATGTACGACGCCGGCAAGCGCGACCTGCAAGCGCGACGCCGGTAGCTAGCAGTGCACTCGCGTACGTTCTCAGCGCCCGACGGAGGCCGGGTCGGAGCACCCTGCTCTGCGCGCCGGCTCGCGGACGCGACGGCGAGGGACGGCTCACGGACGCGACGTCGAGGAGGCCGCGGTGGAGAAGTTTGCCATGGCAACCTGAATAGCAAATTTGAATAAATACCAAGTCGATTTAAGGAATTGTTGGAGAAGAAAATTTGTGATTTTGTCAAACTTATAAGAGCAACTCCAACAGTTTGACAATTACGTTTGACATATTTGATTTTAGAAAAAAACTGAAAATATGTAGTCCAACAGTTTGACATTTGGGTTTGACATTTTTGTCAAACTCCCCAAAACGAGCCCATTACGCGCATTCTACTGCGCGTGAAAGCGGCGAGGCATTCTTTCCCGAGAAGAAAAACCCCGCGACCGGTACTCCTCGCGCCATGTCCATCTTCACCATGGCTTGTCTGTCTGATTGGTGTCCGGCGAGTTCAGTTGGTGTACGAGGCCGCCACAAAAAAAGCCAGCAATCTTTCTGCCAGCTCTGTCCCATCCGATCAATTCAGTTTCCAATCATCACGTTGAGAGGATTCCTTCGCATGCCGTGCGGGAGAGCGGCCAGTTCAGTTTGCAATCAGAAAGTCGCCGACGAGGAGGCGGCGGCGTACGACAGTACAAAGCCGACCTCGGTGGCCATGATCAGCTTGCACTGGCGTACGGCAGGAGCAGCTCGCGGGCGTCCGGTTGCAGCACCTTTGGCTGCAGCAGGTCGGAGCGGTCCTTGCCTGGCTGCATGTACGAGGAGCTCTCGTAGAGGCGGCCGACGCTGCCGTGCATGGTGCCCGCGGACACGAGCTTTGCTAGGCTGCCGTGCATGGTGCCCGCGGACAGAACCGTATGCGAGCGTCGTGGAAAAAAAAAATTCGCGGCACGGGACGACGGCGAACTAGGGCGACGGCGGATCGACGGCGACGACGGCAGACGGCGGGCAGAGATGTGCCGAACGGTTTGGCGACGGCGGAACCCTGGGCGGCGGAACGACGCGATCTTTTTTTTCCCCGCGACGAGGAGCCGCGTGACCAGCTGGCGCGCCCGCGCGAGGAATAGGAAAATTGCGCGAAAAACTAACAACCGGGTCCACTGGTCTATAATTTTCGTTTTTTGCCAAGTCATTATGGGGAACTATTCGAGATTGCATATTTTTTGCTTTGGTATATCTATTTCAGAGTTGACCATGTTTTACCAAACCAAAATTATCAAACTGTTGGAGTTGCTTTAAGAACACCAAATTATTTTTCCAAAGTTGTTGGAGATGCTCTTACAACGTGGGTATTATTTTATCATGCATAGTGTTTGTAATGGGGTATTTAGGTTTTATATAATACAATTCTTCTTTCGTCGTAAAAAAAACCCTTTGTGCTCATAGTGCGAAATATAAGGAATTAAATTGTAATAGCCCCGAGGGTCTACATTTGTAGAAGTATACCTACCCTTAATTAATGAGGCTTTTTCCTATGTGTCATTAAAAAAGATGGTGTCAGCCCCCATACCACTAAAAAGATGGCTCGGACATGTGTGTCATGACGTTTATCTCTTTTGTCCTCCACGTCATTCCATCCATTTTCCCTACTAACGGTGTCAATTGGCGCTGAGAAAAGACTTAAATGCCCTCATACTGAGAAACGAAATAACGTTTTGTTTTCCCACGTGCCACTTTCTGGCTGAGCGTTTTGGTGCCATAGTGATTATTGTTGATCATTTTTTACCGCACTAATTTCAAACGATGCAATGTGCTCGTGTCCCAACCAAACGCCAGCTAGAAAAATTTACGAAATAAAAAAGAAAATAAACGCACTAATACACAATTGTTTTCTCGTTTCCCTGCCGTGTGGCCGCTAGCGCTCTATCCACGCCGCGACGAAGATTCCGAGTTGCTGGGCGAGCGGTTCAGGGCCATGGCGGACGTCTGGGCGAGCGGTCGATGAGCGGTTAGGGCACATTGCTATGCAACCATTGAACATTTGCCAAAAGCAAAACAAATAATTAAAAAAAAACTAATTAGCTCTCCCAAACTGAGAAGTGGTAACATGATACTCTATGAGTCTATCACTGACCAGCGGGTGAACACGTACGTCGGGTGCCGTCTTCGCAGCGCTCTAGCCAGCCAGACATGCTCGAACGGCTTGTAGTTATCCAATTTGATTTTGTACATGTCCTGCGGCCGGGGGATGCTTCGATCGTGGAAGTGCACCTTGGCCTTGGCCCCCGGAGGCGGCACGACGCCGAGCCTCCACCCTCGGTCCGCTGCTGCGCCACAGCCAGCCCCGGCGGCCACGCTCCGGCTGGACCCACCCGGCCAGGCCTCAGCTTCCTCGTCGTCGAGCCATCGGGGACGACTGCTCCGCGCCACCCTCGGTCCACAGCGACCCAGAGCTCCCTCCGCGCGCGCTGCCGAGGACTGCTCACGCCACGTCTTCGTCGGGAAGGCTGTCCTGCACCTTGTCGATCCCGGAGACGGCCGAGAGCCAGGCGAGCCAGCCGGCGGCGACCTGCTCGCCGCGCGCCTTGTTGGCGAAGCTCCCGCCCAGGCGCACTTTGGCGTGCGCCGCCGTCGCCGCGGCTGTGGAGCGCGACGACCGCGACCGACGCTCCCGCTTGACCATCTCGGGCTTCTCGGCCGCCTGCTGCTCCGGTGCCGCCCCGTCCGCCGGCACCGCGGCGGCGGAGGAGGAATCGACACCTTCCTGTTGTGGCTGGGTGACCGCGGACTTGTCCCGGCGGCGGTGGGAGGTGGCGGCGGGCACGGGGCTGGAGGTGGTGGGGCGTCCGTGCACGCAGCCTATGGCCGGCCGTGGGGGCGCTCGTCACCGGCGGCCGGGCATGGGCCGGGGTTGGCGCGCGAAGCTTCGGCGCAAGAGGGAGGGAGGGAGGCCGCGATCCGGGGCGGGCGCGTGTGGGGGGAGCTCCTCCCCAGCCGATGCGGGCGCGGGCGCGGGCGTGGGTGAGCAGTGAGCTCCGCGGAGCCAGCACGCCGCGAGCCTCCTCTAGCAGCAGCGCGGCGGGGACCTCCATGCCCAGGTCGCAGCACGCGTGCGCTGCTGAGCTCGGACAGGTATGGGAGGGGTACTAAGGACATTTTCGCTGCCCGGTCCTACATGTCAGAGCTATCAAACGATGGAAATCTAACATAATGGAGACAGAATGACGTGAAGGACAAAAGAGATAAATGTCATGGCACACAGGAAAAAACCCCTTAATTAATGATACATGTCTCTATATTTGATCATATGACTGATCTGCTGACCTAAATAAGGTCATGCTTCATATCACCATATTTGTGCATGTAATTTATAGATCTGTTTAAGATGTCACGTGTCATTTAGCAAAGGTAGAGGTCTCCGCGTGACATACTTGGAACCTGCGTATATGTAATTTTATTTGGAGCAGGAGGACCGGATGCGGCCCCTCTCCATCTGAGACTCGCTGCTTACCGTATCCATTCCACCGAGACTCGCTGCTTACCGTTTTTTTTTACTCCATCCACGTGAATCACATTGGCATCCGTATTTTCCTAAGAGCTGCAACCTTTGACTGTTGCACGTGCACAGTTTCATTCTCATTGATCTCTCATGGACTATTGCTGCAAGTTTCAACGAGACGGCCCAGCCTAGACCACCTTGGACCTAGATTACATTGTTGGGCTACAAATGGAGCCCAACTAAAGGAGAGTTTTTAATAAATAATAACATATGAGCTTATTCGTTTAGCTTCAATCGCCTCTGTAGTCCAACGGTAGGAGAGTTTTATTTTTTTTTAAAAAAATATATATAAGAGTCTTCTTCAATTAGCTTCAAGTCCGTGGCGAATTGAGGGAGAGATCTCGACTAAATCCCCTCCAATTATTAATGTTATAAATACAGTATAATTAGACGATTTGCAACAAGAGGGGTGGTGGCGCAGTTGGCTAGCGCGTAGGTCTCATAGCTAAAGCGAGTGATCCTGAGGTCGAGAGTTCGAGCCTCTCTCACCCCATTCCTTTTTCCCTTTGAGTTTTCTATTCCCTTTTTTTGTGTGTGTCTTCTCCATTCTTTCTACGTACATCTTCGACAAGCTGCTGCTTCTCCTTCTTGCCACTTAATTTTTAATTATATTTTTTTGTACTTGGCGGAAGACTCCGATATGCATGCATTTCAAAACCTTCAAGTCACTCCTCCATGAGCAAGAGGAATGTGAATCATATTCTCCCTCACCCACACGTCGAATAAAGCACCAATTGAAATCCTACTCGAATCGAATCGACAAGTTTAAAGCAAGCAGCCATGGCGGATGGCACAACCGAAAGGAAGGAGAAAACCCACCCCGACCCCACCACAAGGCTCAACGCAACGCAACGGCAGCTCTTCCTCGGGACTCAACCGCATATACCTTGCCAGCTATCTAGAAAAACAATGGTGGGGTGGCCTCCTCATCAGCACCCAGAACCAGAATGTTCGTCAGCACCTGGGGATGAGAGACCTACGCTACGCCCTACCCGTCACCTGGCACTGGCACCTGTCAGTTGCACGCACCTGAGCCTTGTCCACCCGCTGCTCGATCGCCGCTATCAAGCGCGTCGTCGACTCGTCGTAGTTGCTCTCCGTTAGCGCAGTCTCCCACGTGTGCCTGCGTTTCGTTGCGACTGGTCTGATGGCGAGCGCGCGGCCACCGCAGGCGCCGGCGCAGCGCACGACGTGGTGCGCGCGCTGCGGCGCGTACCTGTCGGTGGCCACCGGGGCGCGTTCCGTGCGGTGCGCGCTCTGCCACGCCGTGACGCGCGTGGAGCGGCGCCCGAACGGCGGCCTGCACCACGCCGCCGTGGGCTTCATCAAGGGCCTCATCAACGCCTTCTCGTCGCCGTCGCCGGGTCCGCAGCAGGAGCTGCCGCAGCCGGCGAGCTTCCCGCGCGTCGTCCGCGGCTGCAAGAAGCGCGCGCTCCTGGTGGGGATCAGCTACGCCGGCACCAAGTACGAGCTCAGAGGCGCCGTCAACGACGTCAACTGCATGAGCTACCTTCTCCGCGAACGCTTCGGCTTCCCGGCGAACTCCATCCTCGTGCTCACACGTACGTGCGTGCGTGCGTAAACAAATCCAACGTTTAGCCAGTGGTTTTCTCGTGTTTATTTGCTTTGGCGCGGTGACGTACGATTCTATATTAAAATAACTGTTAATGGTTGAATCGGCACGTACGGCTTGCAGAGGAGGACAGGGAGCCTGGACGGGTGCCAACGCGGGCGAACCTGATGCGGGCGCTGCGGTGGCTGGTGGACGGCAGCAGCGCGGGGGACTCGCTGGTGTTCCACTTCTCGGGCCACGGCGTGCAGAAGCTGGACAGGGACGGAGACGAGGCGGACGGGTACGACGAGGCGCTGTGCCCGGTGGACTTCGAGGACCCACGCGGCGGCGTGATCCTGGACGACGAGATCAACGAGGTGATCGTGCGGCCGTTGGGCAAGGGCGTGAAGCTGCACGCCATCGTGGATACCTGCCACAGTGGCACCATTCTCGACCTTCCATACCTCTGCCGCCTTTCCAGGACCGGATACTGGCAATGGGAGAACCAACAGACCCGCGGGGTCTCCGGGGAGACGACGACCAAGTGCACCAGTGGCGGCCTCGCCATCTCCATCAGCGGCTGCGGCGACAGCCAGAAGTCGCAGGACACCACGGCGTTCTCCGGGTCCGCCTCCACGGGCGCCATGACGTACAGCTTCATCAAGGCTGTGGAGTCAGAGCCGGGCACCACCTACGGCCGCCTGCTGACGGCGATGAGGGCCACCATCCGCGACAACGGCGGGGAGTTCGGCATACCGGGCCCCATCGGCACCTTCTTCCGCCGGGTCGTCACATTCAGCTGCGCGCAGGTACGTACAAATTAATCTCTTATGAAACAAATTGAAAACGTACGTGCATTATTATAGCCTTATTGTTGATCGTACATTGGATTTTGGTTTCGCAGGAGCCTCAGCTGTGCGCTTCAGAAACGTTCGACATCTACAGAAAACCCTTCCTCTTGTGAACACCTTTCCTTTATACTGTACAATACTATTTGTGAGATTAGCTCTGCACGATATGGAGACGGTTCGTAGGAGGTGTGTTACTTTGTCTCAGGAAGAATACTTGCAAGTGATGTGCTCTGTAAACAGCACTACCAAAATCTAAAACTTCTCCTAGTGTTTTTCTATTCAAAGTTTAGTACAAATTTTTCCTAGTAAATGTCTCCTCGTGAGAATTCTCATGTGTTATGACTAGTGGTAGTGTTTCACTACTAATTAAAAACACTAGGAGAAATCCACCTTTTTGGTAGTGCAGTGGCGTGAAGGAGCTATAACTATAAGACATACATGATTTTGATACCATTTGAGTAGAAACTCTGCATACTGGAAAGCCGGAGCTGAGATGTTGGCGATGCCATGTGGGGAACCACTCCTTGCAGAGACATGGATGGACTTAGTTATGATCACACAGGAAGATAGAGGCGGTTCACTGAACATAGGCAATTATTTTGACTGAAATTTTGGTGATAAAAATAATGATACATGCCTATCCAAAAGTGTTGTTGAGAAATTGTCCTATAGATCAGTGTATACACACGGAGCAAATGTAAACATAGAGGAACAGTAGAAATATAGAGCTCTTTTTTTTCTTTTCTTTTCAATGTGTAGAACATAATTATCGAATCGGTTTACCGGACTGTCCCTGTCTTTTTTTAGCCAGGGGAGGCCGGCCTTAACAATCTATTTACAGTTTTCTCCATTTATTTTATCTGCCTCCCGCATGCTCCAGTATACACATCACACATAAGGTCTTGTTTGTGCATCCACATGCTCCAGTATACACATCACACATAAGGTCTTGTTTGTATGCACATATATCTACCTCAAATCATATATATTGGAGTGGATTGAATCAGAAAATAGTTTAAATACACTCTAATACATGTCGATTGAGACGAATACATACGCATCCAAACAAGATCTAATTAACAGTGTGTTTTGTTTGATGAGTGGATTGGTCCATCATCAATCTTTTCACTCACATTTATGTTTGGTTTATAGAATCAAATTAGTTGATCCATTATTACCTCCTTTCTCATCCCTCACAAGCTAACAATCAGTGCACCAGTATAATGAGAAATAATTAAGTCATTCTATTAAATTTGATGAATGGACTCACGATGCACTATCTCATCTAGAATGGAGTTATTCCTCAAACCAAACACCCTAAAAGTATTTCAGAAGTGTAAATTGTTCTTTCTTTTCTTAGGCATATAAACCTTCCGTCCCTTTGCATGCAATATCTCTCAACATCTAAATGCAATGCAACCTGCAGCACCGATGCCCAAAAAAGTTGTATGCCAGAACAAGGACAGAGGGCTCCTGAGTACCATGGGCTAGTTAAGTAGGATAAGGTAATCAAGAAACATTCAACATTAAAAGGATAACCTCAAATGTGATATGTATTGTTCCTACAAGGAATGCTAAGGACAAAATTCAACATATTCGATCTTTTGATTGCCAACATAAACTTCTCATTGACAAGTGTGGCAAAACACATAATTACAAAAGTAAGAGCACAATAGGACACAACAAATGAGTAAACCCCAGATTACACAAGTAGAAGATACTACTAGACACAACAAAGAAACAGAAGGGACACAACTCTCATACAAAATGAAGAGAGCCATTACACAAGTAAGACAACCACTAGGCCACACCTCGGATGGGAAACACGAAGCTCTCAAGGGCCTTGGCTGCAATGGCTGCAGAATCTGGGGTTGCAGAGATAGAGGTTCCTTGAGTGGCAAATGTTTGAAGACGTTTGAATGTCCTTTTTGCTGATGTGTCCTAGTATAGTGCAACCACCTGCTCGTCTTATACCGACAATGTTAGAATTGTGTCACAGTGTTGTTTTCTTCTATGGCTGGTGGAAGATGGTTTGGTGCAAAACCCACAGTTGTACCTTGGGAGCAAGCGTGGATCTAGGATGGGCATGGGGGGGGGGCTAAATAGTGAAGGTTTAGGGCAAGAGTTAGAGATTAATTGTAATATGAGTGTAATTGTACATTACTTTAGAGGTAAATTCAAGCTCAAGGGGTCCGCCCTTGCTTGGGAGGCTCTTCCACCAAGTTGCTCAAATTTCCAAGACCAAGGGTGCACTAGCTGCAGAAGGTATGACCGTGGCCTTCTCTGAGGTGACATGATTTAGCTTTCAACTGCTTTGGGAGGGGATGGAACCAGAAAGCACTCTCAGCGCCCCTTGATGCTATCTTAGCCCCGCAACATGCCTTTCGGACTCAGTCTAGAGGGCTCACGGTGAAGGAGTACGCATGTTGGCATCCACTGGCGGATCCAGAACAAGATTGAAGGGGGGGGGGGGTGATTTCTTCTTCTTACTCTAATCTCTCTACTTTTTCCTTTTATTTCTCTCAACCTCTCAAAACAAGATGGAAGAGGGGATGATCTCTTTTTCTTCCTTTAATCTATCTATTTTTATTTTTTTTCTTCCCTTTTTTCCCTCTCAATTTCTGCATATTTCTATTAACACACCTATTGTGGGGGGGCTGGTGCCCCACTAGCCCGACCTGTAGATCCGCCCTTATTAGCATTTTCTGTGTATTTGATGAGAAACAAACCATCAGATTTTCAAGACACTCTCAAAGGGGCTTAAATAGGTGATTTATACAATTGTTGGATGTAGCTAGAATGTGGTGCTTGGCGGGCGCAAAGCATTTCGGTTTCTTGTTGGCGCCCCCATATAACACGTACTTTGTTTCTGTTTTGAGCCCACCTAAGTAGTCTGTTTATGTGGGAGATTTGGGCGCTACTTGCGCTTGTAAAACTCTAATTCTCCTTATTAATATATGTTGAATCATTCTGGATCTTTAAAAAACATTGAAGAGCACCACTACTAAAGAACATACTCACTAGTACACCATTGACATTGTGCATCCATGACACCATGACACTGTCCATGACACCCCTTGTAAGTTATGTTGATCTATTGTTGCCCTACGGATCACCCAATGGAAAAGGGGACTAGAGGTGGGGGGAGACACACAAAGTTGACGGAAACACCTTTACATCAAATCTGAGAACCACATACCACCATCCAATGCTGCACAAGGGGGGATCAATGGTGGAAGAAGCGGATATCACTATAAGAACACATGGACCCTAGCAAAGGGTTTAATGTTTTTTTTGGTTGATTGAAAACATAACTATTAAAACTAACAATATTTTCTAAATACATGGTACTTAGTCTTATGGCTGCAAGAGATGGATTTGAGCTAGGCTAAGATGGAGATCAAACAATCAATACCTCAAAGGAAGATCAAATGAAGTATGGACAAATGGACGCATATCTTCTCCTTTTTAGCTTTATCTGCTCCTACTGGCCCTGTGAGAGGAGCAGAGAGACCGTGCATATATAAATAGTGAACGTGTCAGAAAAGTTGGAGCGGACTATAGAAAACGGGCCTTCATATCGTTTTATCCTCACAAAACAATATGACACGAATCACATTCTGTGTTAACCACAGATCGAAGAAAGCAGCTGGCCAGCAGATGACGGGCCACTTGTTCTTCGGAATAAAGGAGCCGTTGCGTCACTTGCAAGCTTGTGTCCTGGTGCACCACGTACGGGCGCATATGACTTGCTCTACGCATTTCCGGCATCTAGAACACCGTGGGTACACGTGTTAAAGACGACGACGACGGCGGCGGCGGAAGCTTGTTCCGTTCCTCATGGGCAACACGAGGCCGCTGGGCATGGCGAGCGGGAAGGCGCGGGGTCGACGTCGTGGTGCGGCCACTGCGGCATGGGCCTCGCGGCGCCGCCGCCGCCCGGGTCCACCGCCTCTAGCATCCGGTGCGCGTTCTGCCACGGGGTGACGCGCATCGAGCACAACCAGCAGCAGCAGCGCGGCGGCACCGGCGCCGGCGTGGGCGTGGGCGAGAGCGCCACGACGACGAGGGCACTCGCGGAGGCAGCCTCGCTGCCGCGGCCGGCGCCGCCGCCGGTCTCCGCGGGGTTCGTCGAGATCCCGGCGGGCTACCCCAGGGTGAGCGACGGCGGCGGGAGCAAGCGTGCGCTCCTGGTCGGCGTCAGCTACACGGGGACCAAGCATGAGCTGAGGGGCACCGTGAACGACGTGAAGGAGATGAGGAGACTCCTCTGCGACAAGTTCGGGTTCCCGAGCGCCTGCATCCTGGAGCTGACGGAGAAGGAGAGTGACCCTGCCAGGGTGCCGACGAGGGAGAACCTGCTGCGAGCGATGCGGTGGCTCGTGGACGGCACCAACGCGGGGGACTCGCTGGTGTTCCACTTCTCCGGCCACGGCGTGCAGAAGCTGGACATGAACGATGACGAGGTGGACGGGTACAACGAGGCGCTGTGCCCCGTGGATTTCGAGCGGAGCGGCAAGATCCTGGACGACGAGATCAACGAGGTCATCGTGCGGCCGCTTGGCAAGGGCGTCAAGCTGCATGCCATCGTTGATACCTGCCACAGTGGCACCATACTCGATCTACCCTACCTCTGCCGCATGTCAAGAACTGGGTATTGGCAGTGGGAGAACCACTCCCGGCCTTCGAGCATGAGGATGAAGCGGCCCAGTGGAGGCCTCGCCATCTCCATCAGCGGCTGCAGCGACGACCAGAAGTCCGCCGACGCCAGCGTACGTATATATATATATATATATGCCCGATCCAGCTCTCAAGTCTCAACCAAAACTCCTCTGCCTCTGCTGTCGATTGTCGTCGAAGCAGCTAGCAGTAGTTCTGATGAGATGCAGGATATATATGAACGACATGACGATGCATTGGAAATAAACAGGGATTTTCTGACGAGTCGTCTTCGATCGGCGCCATGACGGACAGCTTCATCAAGGCCGTGGAGGCGGAGCCGGGGACGACGTACGGGCGGCTGCTGAGCGCGATGAGGACGAGGATCCGCGACGGCCAGGGGAGCCGCCGTCTACCCGGCAGGCTCGGCTCCTTCGTCCGCTGGATGATCCCGTCCAGTGGCGTGCAGGTGAGCTTCTTCTCCATCTTGATCGATCGGCGCTAGCTTCATCGTTTCTGCTTAATTAGTTAGGATCGGAGTAGTTTGTTTGGCACTTTGGCATGGACACGTCGGCGGCGTGTGTGATTGTTGGACTTGGACCGGCCTCTCATGTTGGAACCAGACCTGCGACGAGCAAGTCTGGCGGCGGCGCGGCCCCAGCCGGTGGTGACCGCGTCGACTTCTAAAACCTACAGCGAGCTCTGTGCGCGAACAGAAAAGGAGATAGCAACGAACACACCGAGAATTTCGTGCCAATTGCGGGCACCTCGCCAATGCGATCTTTATTGCTTTATATATATGGCTCAAGGCTTTACACCCCCGCCGCCACAACGCCTCCAACGATCATCCGATTTTCCGGAACGCCGCT
The DNA here is from genome assembly GCA_022036555.1 of Microstegium vimineum. Classification (NCBI taxonomy): domain Eukaryota; kingdom Viridiplantae; phylum Streptophyta; class Magnoliopsida; order Poales; family Poaceae; genus Microstegium; species Microstegium vimineum. Next base: position 2,382,908 of record CM039124.1, on the reverse strand, counting down.
GGGACATGCAAGACGACGTTGCGACGGGGCCACACGCAGTGCGCGGTCACAACATGGTTCACGCACATCTCCGAACCACCTGCGATTCTACGCGCCTAAGCAACTAACCAAGTCCTTGACAGGATTACAAGAATGATTAAACACAAAGCTAAAACTAACAATTCACCCCCTAATCCTGACAAACTGGAACGATGCCAAGCTTAACTCTGAATTCTGCAAACTTCATTCTCTCCAAGGGCTTCGTCAGAATATCAGCAACCTGCTTGTCAGTTCCCACATGGTCGAGCTCCAGAACATTATTCTCATAGCAATCACGGATGTAATGATACCGAGTATCTATGTGTCTGTTGCGGTCATGAAACATTGGATTCTTGGTGAGCTCAATCGCTGACTGATTATCAATGAGGAGCTTGAACCTCTGAACTGCAACCCCCATCATCTCAGCTATCAGCCGACTGAGCCAGACGCCCTGACAGGCTCCCAATGCTCCAGCTATATATTTTGCTTCACACGAAGACAAGGCCACAACCCTCTGTTTCTGTGAAGCCCAGGTTACCAGGTTTGAGCCAAGGTAGAAGATGATGCCTGACGTGCTTTTCCTGTGTACCAGATCACCCTGACAATCACTATCAGTATAACCAACCAGGTTCAGACCCACACCTCCTCCTTTCTGAAACTTGCACTCATAGTCCAGAGTTCCTGCAATATACCTCAGAATTCTCTTGACCAAGGACCAATGTTCCTTTGCTGGTTCCTTCAAAAACCTACTAGCCACACCAACAACATAGGCTATATCAAGTCTAGTGTTTACTAAGTACCTCAAACTGCCAACGACACTCCTGTATCTTGCTCCATCAAGTTCAGAGCCAGGTTCTGCAGCTATGAGCTTCATTCTTTCTTCCATTGGAGTATCTACTGGATTGCATCTTGCCATGTTGCATGAATCAAGTATCTTCCTTGCATATGCCTTTTGACAGATGGTGATATGATCCCCTTCCTGCTTGACCTCCATGCCCAAGTAATAACTCAAGAGTCCTAGATAACTCATACTGAAAACTTTCTTCATTTGATCTTTGAACTGAGCTATTGATCTACTGCAAGGACCACAGATGATTAGATCATCCACATAAACTCCAACTAGAAGTAAGGAAATTCCTTCTCCCTTTTTGTAGACTACATGCTCAACAATGCTTCTCTGAAACCCCATCTTCTTCAGTTCCAGGTCCAGCCTAGCATTCCAGGCTCTTGGAGCCTGTTTGAGCCCATACAATGCCTTTTTCAGTTTCAGCACTCTACCAGGTTGACCTGCACTCTCAAAGCCTGGTGGTTGATGGACATACACTGTTCCAGGAGATCGCCATTGAGGAAAGCTGATTTGACATCCATGTGATGCACTTCCCAGTCTCCATGTGCTGCAAGAGCCAACATTATCCTTACTGTTTCAATTCTTGCAACTGGTGCAAACACCTCATCATAATCCACACCTTGCTTCTGTGCATAGCCCTTGGCTACCAATCTGGCTTTGTACTTAACTATTTTACCTGTTGCATCCTTCTTGGCTTTGAACACCCACTTTAACCCAATTGCCTTAGCACCTTTGGGTAGCTCTGACAGAGACCAAGTGTTGTTTTCTTTGATTGCCTGCAGTTCTGCTTCCATGGCCTCCTTCCATTGAGAAGTTCCTAGAGCTTCATCAATACTAACAGGCTCCTCAGCAGCTAGCAAACATGTACCACTATACTCATAATTCTCCACCTCATCAATGTGGTCAAACAAGTCGGTTAGAGTTCTGTACCTGAGTGGAACCCCCTCTGAATCAACTGACTGACCCTGTGGTGGTGTTACCCACTGATGAACAGGTTGAGCTGCTGATCTGGTGTATGGAAACCAGCTGAGCCTTGAGGACTCCCAAGTGGTGTCTGAGGCAGATCAGGTACCATAGAGTTGCCCCTAGGACTGCCAGGAGCAACAACCACTGCATTTGGTCATGTTGTCGGATCTGCAACAGTAACAGGAAATTCCACTGTAAACTGATCAGGCTGACTGTGTCTAGCAGAGAAACTAGCCCAGTCCCATGCTTGATCTTCTTCAAAAATCACATCCCTGCTAACATGCAAAGACTTTGACTCAGGTTTTAGCAGTCTATAACCCTTTGTACCTTCTTCATAGCCAATAAACACCATCTTCTGAGATCTGTCAGACAACTTTTGAATACCTGGTCCTAGCTTCTTCACATGACCAATGCATCCAAAAATCCTCATGTGCTTCACACTGGGCTTCTTTCCATACCAAGTCTCATATAGTGTGACACCATTTAGGCCTTTTGTAGGTGATCTGTTCAGCACATACACTGCAGTTGCCACTACTTCTCCCCACAGACAGGTTGGAACCTGTTTGCTTTTCATCATACACCTGACCATCTCCACCATAGTCTGGTTTTGACGCTCCACCACTCCATTCTGTTGGGGAGTATATAAGGGGTGGTGGTATAGTGTTTTATCCCAAACTCATTGCAGGAGACATTGAATTGAGTAGAATTGAATTCACCTCCTTTGTCAGTCCTCAATTCTTTCAGCTTGGTTTCAGATTCAGTTTCAGCTCTATTCTTCACCTTCTTGAAGTAAGCAAGTGCCTCACTTTTATGCTTCAAAATCTCCACCCACATAAATCTGCTGTAATCATCAACTACCAGCAAAAAATATGACTTGCCACCAATAGTTGGTGGACTGATTTGACCACATAAATCAGTATGGAGTAGTTCAAGACCTTTCTCAGCAAGAAACTGACTGACACATGGGATGGGGACTCTGTGTTGTTTGCCAATGACACAACCATCACAGACTTGCTCCACCCTTTCTACAACAGGAAGCCCGGAGACCATTTCTTTTCTACCAAGATCTCTTAATGATCTAAAATTCAAATGACCAAACCTAGCATGCCACTTCCAAGCATCATCATCTAGCTTGCTTAACAGACAAACAGGTGAAACTAGACTGAATCTATGAGTGTACAGACGATTAGCAGTTCTAGGAGCTGAAATAAGCAAAGTGTGCCCACCCTGATCAAACACACTGCATCTACCATTTTTCAGAGATACTTCAAACCCCCTTTCCTCTAGTTGGCCTAAACTGACTCTATTACTCTTTAGCTTAGGAATGTAATAAATGTCAGTCAGTACCTTATGCTGCTGCTGACGTCCTTCAATCACCATGGACCCTAGCCCATGTATTTCAACACTGGACCCATCACCAAATTTAACAATCCCATGAACTCTTTCATTCAGATTGGTGAGAGCAGCACGACACAGTGTCATGTGATTGCTAGCCACAGTGTCTAGCACCCACAGACCCTCTGGACAATCCACCGACACCACCTTCTTCTCTGTGAGATGAACCACCTCGATGGGTGTCTCAATGATGTCAGTTGCTACTGCCAGGAACAAGGCTTGATTCTGATCGGCTTCACCCACAGCAAGGTTTGCCTCTTCGCGCTTCTCTTCCTTCTTCTGCTTCTTGGGCCTCTTACAATCTTCAGCCCAGTGGCCATAAATGCCACAATTTCTGCATCTCCCTTTGCGGCGAGGTGTACCTTCAGAGGTCAACTTCACGCACCAGCATTCTTAGGCCCACCACCATCAGATCGATGTGGTTGCTTGCCTTTTCCATGCCCGGCACTGCTGCCGCCTCCTTCTCGATTCTGAGTGGAATGGAAACGGTGCTTGTGTTTCTCAAGCCACTCCTCCTCCACGAGCATCAGACGTCCTTGTTTGTCAGTGATCTGATCCACCTGGTTCTCAAACCGATCCTCGGCCACACGGAGTCGCCCCACCAGCTCCTCAACTGAGAGAGTTTTCAGATCACAGAACATCTCAATGGACACTGCAACCTGACCAAATCTGGGTGGCAACACACGAAGAATTTTCTTGACAACACGAGGTTCGTCAATGGTCTCACCGAGAGTTTTCAGTGTGGCGACGAGGTTCACGATCCGCATGCCGAAGTCCTCCACGCTCTCCCCATCCTTGAACTCGACGTTCTCGAATTCCTTGAGGAGCTTCTGGACATTGATCTCCTTCACATGATCGGCGCCCACCTTCATCGTCTTCACCGCCTCCCAGGCTTCTCGCACCGTCTTTTTCGCCCCGAGTGTTCCCCACAATTCATTGGGAACGGATCTCATCAGAGCACCCATCGCTTGACGATCTTGGCCCCTCTTGACGTTCTCTCCGGGATCGATGGTCTCCCAGATCTCAAGAGCCTCATAGTTGATCTGCATAAGCATTGCCCACTCGACGTAGTTCGTCCAAGTTAGCATCGGCCAGACCAACACGCTCTCCTTGACACCGCTGGACGTCGAGCTCTCGCCTTTGGTCATCTCCTCTCTTCTCCTCTTCGCCTAGCACACGCTGCACCTCGAATGATTGAGACCAAGCTCCGATACCAGATGTCGGAACCAGACCTGCGACGAGCAAGTTTGGCGGCGGCGCGGCCCCGGCCGGTGGTGACCGCGTCGACTTCTAAAACCTACAGCGAGCTCTGTGCGCGAACAGAAAATGAGATAGCAACGAACACACCGAGAATTTCGTGCCAATTGCGGGCACCTCGCCAATGCGATCTTTATTGCTTTATATATATGGCTCAAGGTCTTACACCCCCGCCGCCACAACGCCTCCAACGATCATCCGATTTTCCGGAACGCCGCTGGGACATGCAAGACGACGTTGCGACGGGGCCACACGCAGTGCACGGTCACAGCGTGGTTCACGCACATCTCCGAACCACCTGCGATTCTACGCGCCTAAGCAACTAACCAAGTCCTTGACAGGATTACAAGAATGATTAAACACAAAGTTAAAGCTAACATCTCACTCACTCTTCTTGGCTGCATGTATGTACGCAGGAGCCTCAGCTTTGTTCTTCAGAGATGTTTGACATCTACAGGAAGCCATTCCTGCTCTGATTTGGTCGTCTCGTCGGCTGCTACTGCTAGCGGAGTATAATTCGTAACTTGATCTGATCTGAATGTCACTGTTGCTGTGCTGTACTGGTCTGTAACTCTCGATCAGTTCAAGCCCGCTGTGCATATCTGCCATGTGTATATATCTAGTTGCATTTAAAGTAACAAGCATCGACCCTTCAAATCGAATCATGTCTTCGTATCAATTAACATCAAATCAATCATCAAGCAAACTAAGATCTACCTTGACTCATAGCAAATAATAGATTTATACAATGCACTGAACCACTCATGTCTTCATATTAGGAATAGAAAAGCAAAGATGTGAAGTATTTCGGATATCAGGCCTGAATTGAATTTGAGTTTTTATAATTAGGTAAAGTATACTTTTCAACATTCAACTTGCATTAAATTTTGATCTTCAACCTTCAACTATAAAATTAGATAAAAGACACCTTCTAACTGTTAAAATTGGACAAAAATTTGGTCCTGGCTGGTATTCTATTTTTAGGAGGTGCTGAAATTTTATATTATTTTTTGAGCATCTTAACATTCTCAAAAGAAAAAAAACGTAAAACTATAAAGTTATAGATTACATTGAGAGCCACAAATTTCGTATAAAAAGTATTTTTCATTTAACCCCATACAAAAATTATATTATTTTCTAATACGTCAAGAGCTACTATGCAGTTATTATGGCACTAAAATTTATATTATTTTTTTAAACATCTTTTTTTTCGCGACCGGGGAGTGAAATTAATTAAAACTATAAACTTGATTTACAATTTTCATACAAAAATTATCTTCATCCAACATCGTATCGAACAATTATGATTTTTCGAAACTTGAGTCTTGTACGAGGAAGCCTCGCCAGCTCGCTTTGACTCTTCTAGGCTAGTTTCATGTGCCATGTAGATCCCCGTTTGGTATAACTCCCTCGGCTCCACCTCTTTTTTTTTATATATATACACACACTATTCACATGAGCTCTTTTTTCCCCCTCTCTTCCTCTCACCCTCATAGAGAAGGTGAAGGAAAAAAAATGGCTCCATTAGTTATGTGAGAAGGAAAGAGGGGTAGTAAAAAAAAGTTTATATAAGGAAAAAAAGTTAGGTGAGGACCATCCCTACGGGAACATAGTAGGGATTGTTTCGTTTACATGAGGGGCCACGTGTTATTATAACAGCACACATACCCATTGTGTTTATAATATGGTCCACTCGTCAGCTACACATCCCCACCATATTGTGGTGAGGACCATCCCTACCCAATTTGTTTCCTCATATAAACAGTTTGCGGACAGAGAGGCCAGATCAGTCGCTCTAGCAAACAGGGCGTGACTCACACAGCCATTTCTAGATCGACCACCACTATTAGAATGGTAAATTTCTCTTAACTTTTTTAAGTAATAGTAAAATTCTATAACATAGTATGTAAAAATTCTCACTAGAAAACATTTAGTAAGAAAATTTTATACTAAATTATGAATACCAAAACCCTACTTTACTAGAAGAAATTTTAGATTTTGGCAATGAGCTGTCCTATGTCCGGAATGAAAACTACATGATGCCCCGGCGATATCCCACGCTGGAGCGGAGATGCCGGCACGCCGGCGGCACACGCCTGCATCCCGTCATCACAGATGACGTCGAATAGCCGTCTCTAGCCGATGATGAGCGACATGTGCAGCGCGGAACGCATGCAGGCGATTTTTTTTCCTTCTTCTGGCTCTGGCCACCGTACCCGGCTCCACTTTTAGATTGAAGAGGATCGGCGGAACGATGAAGCTTCACCTGCATGAATATGCGTCGCAATTATTTTGGCGGCCGGATGGACAGGACGGGCCGGCAGTCTAGAGGTTCGGTTCGGCGGGCAACTTGGATGCATGGCTATCTACTTGGTAGAGGTTTGGCCGTTTTGGAGATAGATAGATAGATGCCGATGCTTGATCAGCAGCTAGCAGCCATACTTAGGAGTACTCGCAGGTGGCCACCGCCGCCCAAATAGCCTGGCTAGATGCCCAGATACCAGATGAGAGGGACGGCGGAACGGGAATCAGATCGACGACACACCACGTCGATCGGACGATGACCACACGTACCGATCGATCGATTCCCTTCTATCTTCCCGGCCCCCGGCCGGCCATCTCTCAACAGTCTCACTCACTCTCTTTTCTTCCCGTTTTGCTTTCCTCAACGCCTGGTGCCTCAGCATCATGTCTCTTGTTGTAGGAGCCTTATCTAGATGAGGAATATGAATGATCATGGCGATCGGTTCTCAGCTCATGTACGTGCATTGTATTTGTATTCCACACGGGCCAGCCTAGCTTTGTGCACATATTCAGAATGTCGTATATAGACACAGTACATGCATGTCCAGTGAATTTGTCCTCCCGGTGTTTTTTTTTTTTTGGTCTTTCCCATCCATCGACATCGAATCTCTCTCTAGTGAGTGAATGGCAAAAGAAAAAGATGCACGCAAAAGAATTACCGTCAGAATTCCCCTGCTTAATAAAAACGTGCCACACGGCACGATCAGATAAAAACATACCGTCAAAATGATAAGATTCAGAATAATCCTAATACTTTTAAGTTCAAATAAATATACTATCGACATATATTCCATAAACTTATTTACTAGAGGCTACTTATCATCATGTGAGTGAACAATTAATCAACCCACGGTATTCTCTATATATCCACACTCGTATCACAAATAGGTCTAATTATGAGTGATGAGGACACTATCCAACTGTACAGTAAATGGTTGTAAGTGGGTAGTATGTTTAGGTGGGGGAGAGAAGATGAGAGAGAAGAAGTACGTTTATAGACAGCTTACACACAAAAACCAAGAAAATTTCTAAGAGAGACAAGTGAACCATCATGCATTAATAATGAAGAGTGAACATATGAGTAGGCTGAGAGATAGCCCGTAAAGATCCATAAAGCAGCAACATGTTGTGTTATTAGCCTTACTCTAAGCATGCTTGATTATTCTACCATGAGTGATTAGTCTGCTCGGCTGTAATTTCTCTTTTTGTACTATGTTTTCTTTGCAACAAATTCACAGGTAGGGGCTTTGGCCCTCCTCTTTCATTCAAAAAATGTCAGCATTGAGCATAAACGTAAACCATGATGATGACATCCAGGAAAATCATGGATGCACTCACGTCAATCATGAAGACATTCATGTAAACCATGGAGAACCCAAAACAAGAGTTGCATGAGTCCATGGTAAACTTACACCACTTAGTCCGCTTACACGAAATTTTGCGAAAAAACTATAACACATATGACGTTCAATCTTTGTTGAAATTAATGTTAGGGTAATGAAAGCATATACTACCTAATTCATATAGACTATTGTTGCTCAGGTTGCACATAAGAAATCATAGGCCAATGAGAGGAGAATGGTCGAGGAAGATCACACAAATGACAACAGGCTTGACATCAGCCATGGGTTGTTTAAGGAGCCCACTAGAGAATATCCATACCTTCATTTACACGTTGAACAAGTAAGACAAGCTACTACTCCAACATTGCCAAGGATAGGATTATTTGTTATATAGCTTTTATCATCATATGTCACTGTCATGAACTTGTCACACAATTCCTTCGACAAGTACAAGAAAAAGAGCAACAAACATAGTCGTCTGCTTTGGAACTTTAGGTTCAAAGTAGAACCAATCGATTCGATCATATTGTAGTCCATGGGAAATGATCACTGGGAGTTTTATGCCATGCATTACATGTGCAACCTCATCCAAGATGTCTAATCTGGCTCACAGGTTGGCCCCTCTTAGCCCCTTTAGTCGACCTAGTGACCTACTTAAAGTGTATAGCAAAGCTTGTCATAACTGTGTTTCACCTTTTTCTTGTATTACGAATACTAAAGTCATCTACAACAGAGATGACTGATTCAGAGATATCTTGGTTGCAAGAAGAGCTTGCCGGTTTCATTATGGACCAAGTCCCGAGTCCGGATGGAGTCCATCACCTTATCTAATAAAGATGCTAATGTTCTTCGCCTTGTAATGATGGTTTCATTGTGGACGATCTTATGTTTGTTTGTGTTCTGAAAACTATATATGTCATCGTGGTTGGATTTGTTGCAGGAATGTCTATGTTTGGATACAATATGTGTTCTCTCTCTCTATGTGTGTGTGTGTATGTGTGTGTGTGTGTGCGCGCGCGCTAGCGATGTAAGCCACAAAGTTTCTGTATTATAATTATAATTGTATTCTGAACAATGATGTATAATGCCAATGCTAGTGGCAATGGACAAGACATTGCCACTAGAACAAACATGATGGCAGTGGTGATGTTGCCCTCATTATTACCGACGGATGGAACTCTGACCGGCTGCGCTAGTGCCTACATCACTGTTGGATCAAACATAAGACCGATGTTGATCCCCGGATGGTACACCATGTGACGGAACCGCCCAAATTATAAGAGATCAAGTGCTAATGTAGCTGACTTATCTACCATTTAAAACACTTGAGCCCATATAATCCCGGTAGTCCGGAAATCTCGAAGGATTTCTTACATCGATTCAGGATCGCGTACATTCAGGGATACACATTCGAACGAGCCACGAATCAAAGGAAATACTTAAAGTACGAAATAAAGTTATTACAACACCTTGTTCCAAATAAAAGTAGTACTTACGCCACTACACATGTGGCCAAATAAAACATTGTTTGAAACTGAACTTGAGGTTTTAAAAGACAGGGGTGCCCACAACGTCAGGTCCGGCAACAGCAAAAGGTGAGCTTGTAGAAGACCTTGCCCAAGGCCTACTCATCTTCTCCGTAGAAAGGATAAAGACAGTGCTTACAATAGCCAATGTATACTTGGCCATCTGCAACAAAAGGGATAAACCCTTAGTACGGGAATGTACTCAGCTAGACTTACCCGTCTAACTGAAAATAAAGACTCCAAGGATATGCATGGCTGTATCTGGGGTTGGGTAAGCTTTACTTTGCGGAAATGCTTAAAATTAAAGGAGTTTACTTTAATGATGCGGTGAGCAGTCATCTTTTATCCTAATAATTATTTCTAGGTTATTGCATCTATACTAGAGCACACACTTGATTCTACTCAAGCAATATAATAACATATATCCAGTTCCTTCATCAACATTTTAGTAGAACCATTAAGATGTCACATGGAGTTGTACCGTGGTGAAGCTCAGCATAATCCCCCATATCCAGTGGGGGGCGGCAATTCGAATCGATATACACCAGCTGGTAAGATTACCTTTAACACACGCCCATGCTCTACCCCGTCGGGTCAGCAATAGGTCACCGCTCAACAAAGTCCAGGTGGTAAACGACGCGGGCTCGTATTGGTCCACCCCAATTGTAGAAAATAGATGGCCACCACGGGGCAGATCATGCCTACAGTCTAGAGGGGTGCTCACAACAGAGCGAGCTCCGGCCCGGACAGTGTTTACTCGGCTTCGGGGTCGACACTCCCGACGGCCCCTATGCGAAAGGGCGCATTCAAAGATGTAAGAGGGCCACCATCGTGTACAAACCTACACGATCCAACGGACGGACTGCCCCCAAGTCTAAACCACTTGGTGCACTTGCCTTCCAGTTGACCGTATTTCATTACTACCATAGGTTCTTTCCACGATAGCGAACATAGCCAACCGTGATAGTATTACCCACGAGGGATAATACGAAACATAAGAGAAAGGTAACCATTATTTCTAAGCATGCTAAGCGGTTGCTTTTAATTTATTATTAACAGGGTAACAAGGTAGGTAAAACAAATATCAAGGAAGGTAATGCATCAATTTGGGATTCAAACAACTCCTATTACCTAATGCATCACAGTGTAAAATACTCAAGTAGATTAAATTGTAAAAACTGGGAGGCTTAAGAATGCTCCGGGGCTTGCCTTGAGAGAAGGTTGAGGGTTGGTGGTCAGGGCACTCGGGAAGGTTAGTGTCGAGCTCTTGGTACTCCTCGTACAACTCCTGTACTTCCTGGACTTCTGTCTCTGTGGGCTCCTGATGTTCCTCCACGGATCCTAAATGATTGCAATGCATAAATGAATAACTGAATGGTGCAAGGATGATGCTTTAACAAGATTTTAACACACAAACAGAGATGCTAAGCATAAACCAAAAGAACTGCCACAAAGCTACTAAGGCTCGAGCTACTAGCTAGCAAGACAAAACAGGCTAAGACCTAAACTGAACAGAAACTAGCAACAAGACTTTACTCACTCTAGATAACAACAAACAAGCAAGGCATACAACTGAAAACGAATAGGAAAACATTTCGGGACGGGCTCGAGGCACGTCGAGGCTTGCGAGGCGACTGTCGAGCAAGACCCTCGATTACTCGAGGATGACCCTCGGTTATTCGAGGTCCAGCGACCATCGATCGAAAACAGAGAACGACTGATCGACGTTTTCTCGCCGAGGGTGAAATCTTCGGCGGTAGGATTGGCTGTGCTAGGCTCGGGATGACTTACGCACATCCACTGGTAGTGTTGGTTGAACTGGCGCGACCGTGAAGAGGGGTCGATGGTGTGCAGTGGTGGTGCAGCTCGGCGGTGTGATCATCGACAAGGCGATCATCGGCAAAGCGATCATCGGCAAGCGATCATCGGCAAACGATCATCGGCAACGCGATGCTCGGCGCTGTGGTGCATGAGCATCGTGGTGAAGTGGCGAGTGCGGCTCGAGGGCTAACTGAGCCAGAAAGGCTCTGTGGAAACCTGGCCACATGCAAGCTCCACGGCGTCGGCAATGGCGCACGGCCAACGGGCTGTGATGACACGGGTTGAACTGGAGCTAGGGGGAACGGTGTTCTCACCTCGGTTAACTCCGGCGAAGCTTCCACGAAGATGGAGGCGTCGGAGACGAGACGGCGAACGGTGAACGCTGGTTGATCGGTGCGGTGGCGACTCGAGAGCGAAAAGCGGCGAAAGACGTTCCGGTGACTGGAGTCCACGGCTGGGGAAGAAAAGGCGAGCAGCGTGGGTGCGGGGCAAAAGCGAAGGCTAGGGCGAGAGGAATTTGAGCACAGGGGCTTGGGTGGTGGTGGATTGAAGAAGACGGCGATTGCGGTGCTTGGAGCTCTCGGTTGGCGGGAACAGAGGCAATGCGAGCGAGTGCGGATGAGTGTGGATGAGTGCGGGAGGTGGAGGAGGTATAGGCGCTCCTCCTGGCTCGGTCATGGCCGACCGGCGCTGCTAGAGGGGACGTGACGCGATGTGCGGCGGTGGTAGCGGCGCTGGCGTGCTTGCGGTGAGCGGCGCAGAGCGGATCACGACTTGGTCGACGCGCCGTTAACGCGGATTCGCGCTTGACTGCGAAGGCGACAAGGCGGGGCGCTGATCGAACGCGGCACTGCGGCGACGTTATTGCGAAACGACGGCGCGACGCGCGGCAGGGCGGCTGGCAGGTCTGCGGCGGCGAAGCAGAACGTCAGCGGCGAAAAGCGAAGCTGACTTGGTCCTAGCGCCGTTAACGCGGATTCGAGTGAGACAGCGCGAGCGGCGACAGCGATGTCGGCGCAGAGCCGAAGCGGCGGCGATGACGTGTTACACTTCCGTGGTCAGGCATCGACGGCCACGCGGCGGATGACTCCGACGTACGGCTCAGCTGTGGTCGGGTGAGTGCGCGCGGGCGTGCGCGACACGTGCGTGCGGTCGAGCGTGCGAGCGAGGGTCGATATCGAGGGTAGGGAGGGTAGGGTCGATCGGCGGATCGAGCCTCTGACTCGGTCGAGCCCTCTGTGCGGGGTCGTTCGCTCGAGCTTCAGTCCGTCATCGAGGGGTAAAACTCGAGGGTAGAAGGACTCGAGGGTAGATGTCGAGGGTAGGGCGTCGACAGACTGACTGGTCGATCGAGCCTCGGCCTGGGGTCGTTCGCTCGGACCCGGTCCGTCATCGAGCCTTCCGTGCGGTGGGGTCGAGATCGAGGGGTGGTGCTCGGCCTGTCTCGATTCTGATTTCCTTTTCCATTTTCTCTTATTTAAAGAACTAAGCAGGGTAACTAAACAAAAAAAACAAACCACACTTTTACTCTAAGCAAAACAAAGGCTAACTAAACAGGTTAAGCACAAGATTAAGCACAAAACACCTATTCAATTCTAGTTTCAAAGCACATAAACACACACATGAGATGATAGCATATGCAAACATGAATGCAGTGAAATGATGTGCTTAGTGGCTAATGATGCTCCTAATGCAAGCTTGACACAGGGTGTCACACACCACATCAGCATTGATGTCTCCCCCATCACTATTAGATGGTACGCGGGTCCAACATTGATGTCTCCCCCATCACCACCAGATGGTACGCCGGTCTGATGTTGATGTTTACATCATCACTACTGAATCGAACAACAACCCATTAGTGATGATAACAGTAGCACCGCTGGATTGGACGCTAGTCTAACAGTGATAAATAGTACCACCGACAGTTCGAATCCAACGGTGATCAACAACGACACACCAGCCAAAACCGTCGATGAAGGGGGGGGGGGGGTTGGAACCGACGGTCATGAACTTTATGTAGTAGTGAGTGGCACTAGGTCATTGTTTGGGCTGCAATGTTCTTATTTCTATTAGTGGTTGTCCCCCACCTAGATGGCTCAAGCTGCGGTGATCAGTGAGAAGCTTTTTGGTGATTGTTGCCTCCGATTGGTTATTTCTAAGAGGTTTTGATCCCACCTTGAGGAGGATGCAAAGGGATACTATAGTGGAATGCTCATGGTTGGTTAGAGTGCTCTTTGTGATTGATTCTTGTGGCACTCAAGTCGTAGGTCTAGCTTGAGAGTCTAGTTATTAGCGCAAAAATCATTACATTGAGACTCGCCACAATGGGGATTAAGTTGTCGCCAAGTAATCGTGAACCTCGGGAGAAAAATGATTGTGTTATCTTTCTTGCCCCATTTGGTATTGATCTCCACACTTGGGCATTTATATTCTTATATTGATCTCCACACTACTTGCTTGTAGTTGTAGCTCACTATAGTAGTTGTAGTTCTAGTGCTCAAAAAGCTAGATTCAACACCTAGGATCTCCGCCTGCCTATGAATGTTGCTGCCTTAGGTGGAGCTTCAGGAGGACGAGAGGAAACAGGTTGAGAGAAAGGTGCAGCAACTGCCTTTTTAGCAGCATCACCATAGGTCGGACCGCCGCCACCACATGTCTGAGGGAGCGGCGATGGCGGCCGGAGGAGCCCCCCCCCCCCCCCCCCCCACCCAGTTGCCGTCGTGTTCAAACCTGTGGAAGTGGAATAGATATTGATATGTTGTAAGAAAAGGACCAACCCAATCCTATATCTGTAAAATGGTATATATGCATGTAGAATTCAAATATCAAAATCAATCGCATGAGCAAGATATGATGAAGAGTAATACTAATAATTCTTTCCCTTTGCCTCTTGCCAGTGTTTTCTTGGTGTGTGTATTTTGTGCGTGTATTCACATTTTCTCAGTTTTAGTGATATATATGCAGCGTAGAAAATAAATAGAAAATGTTCTCACAAGACAATATATGCTCATACCCACTGAAATGTTCTTCTTCCGCTTTCAAGGTCGCTTGCACTAAAATGAAATCCCTGGCATTGGTATCTGGTAACAGGGGGCATTGGTATCTGGTAACAGTAGTCGTAGGATCATTTCCCTAGCTATATAAAGGGGCCGGGACGAGGTGATCGTAGCACGCAGCAGCCTACTAAAGCAAACGCAAGGCAGGTGCCCCAGCTCGCTTCCGGCTCTCGGCTTAGCAGGCAGGCAGCCATCATGAACTTCGGTGGAAATGGCAACGCAACGATCCGGTGCAAGTACTGCAGCGCGTGCCTGAGCGTGATCCCCGGCGAGCGCGCCATCCAGTGCGCGCAATGCAACTGCGTGACGCGCGTCCGTCGTGCCGACCGGATCCCGCTGGCGCGGCCGGCGGCGCACGCGCCGGCGGCGGCGTTCCATCACGCCCGCGGCAAGAAGCGCGCCGTCCTGATCGGCATCACGTACGCCGGCATGCGCCGTGGCCGCTGCGGCGAGCTGAGGGGACCCATCAACGACGTCAAGTGCATGAGGAACCTGCTCTGCCAGCGCTTCGGCTTCCCCAGCGAGTGCATCATCATGCTCACAGATGACCAGAGGGACCCGTTCAGGCTGCCGACAAAGGAGAACATCCGGATGGCGATGCACTGGCTGGTGCAGGGTTGCAGCTACGGCGACTCCCTGGTGTTCCACTTCTCCGGGCTGGGCGCACAGGTCGCCGACGACGACGGCGACGAGGCGGACGGGTACGACGAGGCCATCTGCCCGCTGGACGCGTTCCAGAGGGGCCCCATCCTGGACGACGAGATCAACGAGGCCATCGTGCGCCCGCTGGTGCACGGCGTCAGGCTGCACGCCGTGGTGGACGCGTGCTACAGCGCCACCGTGCTCGACCTCCCTTACCTGTGCCGCATGTCCAGAAACGGGTTCTGGCAGTGGGAGGACGAGAGCCCCCCGTCCGGCGCCTGGAAGGGCACCAGCGGTGGCCACGCCGTGCTCATCAGTGGATACAGCGAGGGCAAGAGCAACTTCGCCATGGTGAGTCGTCTGAATTCCTTCTTGTTTGTTTGTTTGAATTCCTTCTTACAATTAATTACATATATACTCCGTATAATATATGCAGATGCCGGATGCCTACGCATCGGTGGGGGCCATGACGCACAGCTTCATCCGGGCGCTGGAGTGCGAGCCGCGCGGGGTCACCTACGGCCGCCTGCTCACCTCCATGAGAGCCATCATGAAGAACCGCGGCGGGGGACTCGATCTGCAGGGGGCCATCGGCGCACCCATCCACACGGTGGCCAACTTCAGCGGCGTGCAGGTGCGTCACAGCGTGAGCCCTGTGGCGTCTGGCAACAACAGCTTCGGCTCTCTGTGCCACTGCTCACCAAACTCTCTTTCTCTTGTTTGCAGGAGCCGAACCTGTCCTCCTCGGAGATGTTTGACATATACCGCAAGCCGTTTGTCCTGTGAAACACCAAGTCTAATGTGCGTACAAATCACTGCTACTACTACTGCAGTTCAAGAATACTTAATGATCGATCGCGGTATCAGAATAATCAATTATCCATCAGCTTGAGCTATGATGCTCACTAGTTTGTCTGTGTGAATCGTGATGTGTCCATGTCCTCTTCTTATATGTATTATTATATATACACCTAAGAGAAACAAAGTTTGTGAGACGTATGCAGTTTATGTGATCAAAATGAGTAACATGGAAATGTTATCCAGGTGTGAATTTGCGATGATGGAACTGAAGATGCTTTTTAGATAATAATTTCGGCTCTTCATCCTATTAAACTCATTCGAATCAGACCAACCTATTATATAAATTCTAACACACCACCGCAACTCGATTGAGTTCACAAAACAAAGCTCCGACATGTTTTTTTTTTGTGTGTCCAACAAGTGCAAGGAGACAAAGATGGACTCAATAAAGCTCATTTATAGGACAGTGGTGAAGCACAAGGCGAGAAACAACGGTGGTAATACGTAAAGAGCTTGATGGTCAGTAATGGTGGTGGTGAGCACCGGAGCATATTAGAGCAAAGGCATATATGCAAGGCTTAGAGGTCATGCAACGGTCCTATTTGGATTCAGGGGCTAGAGCTAGTTTTAGCTTAATTTGCTCAAAAATATCTAAACAAGAGGGTTAGATTGAGATAGTTGTAACTATATTTCACCCAAAAAATAATCCCCATCAAGAGGTGGTGAGGTTCACTGAAAAAAAAATTTAGGCTAATTTTGATAGGGTTCACTAGAATTTCCACCAAAAAACGTATCTTTATTGTCATTCTAACCCTCGCATCTAAACATATTTTCAGTTAAAGCTAGTTCAGGGTTAGTCTTGAGCTAGAAACTAACTCTAGCTCTAGCTGAGTATCAAACATAGACATTAACATCAATCACTGAAAAAAATTGTATATTTATTACTCCAGTGCGGGTGACAAAGCGCTTCCGCCTGAGCTCCACCGCAGGCCCCTTGAGGCCTTGACGGTTGACGCCCGTGCACACCGTCGGTGCGGCTCACGCTCATGCTGCAGCGCCATGTCGACCGCGGTGTGCCAGGCGAGCAGGGCGCACGACAGGACCCACGCGGCGAAGCTTTGTAAGAAGGCTTTGGGCCGCCTTCAGTAGCTAATTGATCAATTTGCAAATTAAAAGGGCTTCGGCCCGCCTTCGGTCCTTCCGCTCTGAACTCTGGGTGACTGGGCCCTTGGACCGTTGAAAGGCGACCGTTTTTTTTTGTTGAGATTTTGAAAGGCGATCGCTGTGCACAAGCAAGATCACCAGAGAAAACAAATTTTATATT
Organism: Microstegium vimineum; assembly: GCA_022036555.1. Lineage (NCBI taxonomy): Eukaryota > Viridiplantae > Streptophyta > Magnoliopsida > Poales > Poaceae > Microstegium > Microstegium vimineum. The sequence goes on along the minus strand of CM039124.1, from coordinate 2,365,605 downwards.
AAGGAGAATATTACGTAAAATACTAGAACAATGAAGTTCGTCATTAAAAAAGTAGTTTTTCACTTTCTAGTGCGTAAATAAAACTTGAAAATAGTTTATACCACTCATATAAACTTCAAAATGGATTGTTCTGTTTCTAGTGTTTGTACAAAATCATTTTATACTATTTCGACCACCTATATTTAGAAGACCCATAGGTTAGCCCCTCAGCGCCTCACCCAAGAGCATGTCATCTTCTTCACCGAACATGTGAGCACGCCACAGCCATAGGCTTCTCTAAAGTTCGAGCTTCACTTTCTCCTCGTATGGGAGGCGCCGTCCGCCAGCCACATTAACGTAGAACGGGAGATACAATATTTTTGTAATCTCAAGTAAATAGAGAAATCTTCTTGTTAAGTAACCTTAAAAGATATCTTTCATACTCTAAAACCTTTTTTTACATGTAAATAGCCTACATATATGTTGTTGTGGTAGAAGTTTAAAGAAATAGAATTAATTTGTTATTTTCCATAAATCATACCTGAAAACACATCGTCCAAAGAACTTCCCTCAGACCTTGTTTGGATGCACATGTATCTCTCAAACCACATGTGTTGGATTGTATTTAACCAAATTCCACTCCAATCCACTTCGATAATATTAATTTTTTTCGAAACTCTTATTGAGCAACACTTCTCTTGACGAGCGTTCTAGATATAAAGTGTTAGTGAGAAGTGTTCATAGGTTTACTGGGCAAACAACAAGCGTCAAATTCGTCTAAATTGACATCATTTAGACCTATCTTCCCTGTGTATCTATATACGCCGGATGATTTAGCCTTCACTGATGTGCTAGATCTAATTTAGCGTTTATGTAGATGGCAAGACTCAAATTTCAATGGGCCATTGAACAACGGCTAAATAATAGCCTTGTGCAATGTACCGTTTATTTTAATATTTGTACACCTTTTATGATTGCATAATATATACGCGGTAGGATCCTTTGGTGGCTAAAAAACAATATTAAAAGATTTTTTTTTGGTCAAGAATCAAGTTGCGTAATGTTTAGTAGAATCTTGAGACCACATTTGTAGTCTTTTTAAAAGATAGAAAGACAAGAACGATATACTATATTGTTTATAAGAAAAAGGAATGCATGTAGCTGACTAGCCTAGAGGCTACAGCTACCTTTCGAGAGTGAGTGAAAGCATATCGCTCAAAATTTATGTTTTCCGTGGCTGTGACAATCATATACCGTACCACGCTAAAGTATCTCGAAGCGTAAACCCAACGGACACAAAATTTTAGAGAAAACAAATTATTCAACAAAAACAGTAGCAAAGCCCAATAACAAAGGATCGTTCGGGGACAAAATATGCTCAGTTCCACCCAAATCATTTGCCCATTCGGAGATCCCTTGCACGCAAATCTTTTCCCACTCCTCATAATGATCATCAATTATATACGCAACAAGGGCCAAAATGTCCGCATCTTTGAAAAAAAAAAGAAGAAGAAAAACCTTTGCCACCGGCCAGTATCTGGTAGCAGTAGTTTCAGTTGCTATATAAAGGGGAGGAATGCAGGAGTCAGAGAGCAAGCACACCAAGGAGCTACGCGTAGCAAGCAGCGTAAGCAAAAGCTCCCGGCGGCTAGCTTCGCTTCGCCATGAACAACATGGGTGGCAGGAGCCCGGCGGCGACGACGATCCGGTGCAAGTACTGCACCGCGTGCCTCACGGTGTGCCCCGGCGAGCGCGCCGTCCAGTGCACGCAATGCTGCGGCGTGACGCGCATCCGGCGGTCGTTAACCTCGCGGCTGATGCCGGCGCCCATGGGCGCGTTCCCGGCGTGCGACAAGAAGCGCGCCGTGCTGATCGCATGCTGACAGATGACCAGAGGGACCCGTTCAGGCTGCCGACCAAGGACAACATCCGGCTAGCGATGCAGTGGCTGGTGCAGGGGTGCAGCAGCGGCGACTCCCTGGTGTTCCACTTCTCCGGGCTGGGCGCGCAGGTCGCCGACGAGGACTGCGACGAGGTGGGCGGGTACGACGAGGCCATCTGCCCGCTCGACTCGTTCCAGAAGGGCCCCATCCTGGACGACGAGATCAACGAGGCCATCGTCCACCCGCTTGTGCACGGCGCTAAGCTCCACGCCGTCGTCGATGCCTGCCACAGCGCCACCGTACTCGACCTCCCCTTCCTCTGCAACATGTCCAGGTAATTCCATGTTACGTGCCGGTGCCGTGCCTGCCTGTGCAACTAAAACGTGGATCTCTCCTAGCAGGACGGGGAACTGGCAGTGGGAGGATCACCGTCCGCCGTCGGGCGTCTGCAAGGGCACGAGCGGCGGCCAGGCGGTGCTCATTAGCGGCTACATCGACGGCAAAACCAAGCTCAGCGTGGTCAGTGTGACAGTGCGCTGCGCATGCACTCATCTATGGTCGCAATGAATTGAACGTAACTAACGCCATGGTGGTTTCTATATATTGCAGACGCCGGAGGCCTGCGCGACGGTTGGGGCCATGACGCATGAAAGCCATCATGACCAACGCAGGCGACTGCAATAGCCAGCAGCAGCAGCAGCAGCAGGGTCCTATCTGCGCCGGCGCGCCCGCTCGCAAGGTCGCAAATTTCAGCGGCGTGCAGGTGAGGCTCTGGCCTGAGCTGAGCACTGACTCTGTTGTGGGCCCCTGAGACCCTCCTGTTCATGCAACTCGAACATATATGCATACATGATGGCTCTTCCTTCTTGCAGGAACCTAACCTGTCCTGCTCGGAGATGTTCGACGTCTACCGCAAGCCCTTTACGCTGTAAGTAAGAGCCTCCATCCTCTGGCTTTGCCACTGCAGACTACTAGTACTACATACTGCCGTCGTCTGGACTCTATAAACTGCCGTGTCGGAACAATAAACCAGACGGGGTTTAAGCATGCAAATGATGTGTGTCTAATTGTCTATGTGTCAATAATGTGTGTCACTGGCCCTGAGGCAAGCTCTCATATATAGCTTGTGATCATATCGTCCATGGCTCCCGAGCCTACTGTAACTTGTGGCCCATTGTAACAGGGCTATTGTTTCTCTTTTATATAACTCTAAAGTAATCTAAATGTTATGGTACTTATAAACATCACATTTAGAGAATGGTCGATTCCCAATTCCCATTGGCATATGCGGTGGAACTGAAGCCGTTTCCCAATTCCCATTGGCATGCATTTGGGCATTGGCTTGTCAAGAAAACAGGACCTCGGCCTTCTTTCACAGATCAAAAGTGTGTTTCTTTGAGCACAGAAAAGTTCTCAGATGATTTACAAGAGACTTCTATGGTCCGTGTGATTCCAAAGGTTTTGGTTACAATTACAAAGTTAAAAACAGTTCAAGAGCTAAGGAATCCGCAAAATTGTGAACCAAGCACAAGATGTCCTAGCTCAGAATTTCCAACCATCATTGTAGCTTCACCTCCTGAAGTAATAATAAGGAGGAGAAGGAACGTTAATCATTCTACAAACCAAATACTACAGTAGTATTTATGAAATAAGCACGTCAGTTTCTAATAAAGTCTGATGGCTGACGAGATCTTATATCTGAACAACAATTCAATTGAACTACTCAAATTAAACTTCTGAACTTAAAACAATCAAAAAGGAATATGAATGACTATTGATTACTATTACGCTAGATGGTGAGGTGACCAATATAATAATCACCTTATATAATTCTTTTTTGATAACACATTTTTATTCTTAATTAGTAATACGTAAATTGGAAGCACCAAAACTGTTGCCTATATGTTGGAGATTGCATATTTTTTGTTTTGACATATCTATTTCAGAGTTGACAAATTTCATGTTTTACCAAATCAAAATTGTCAAACTGTTGGAGTTGCTCTTATATAATTCTCTTTTGATAACACATTTATTCTTAATTAATAAATTGGAAGCATCACAACCGTTGCCTACCTTTTCTCGAATGGAAGCACTTTCCTGAAAATAGTCAATAATGCTCTTGCACACCTCTTTGGACTTCTCTAGATTGGCCGCATGCCCAGCGTTTTTTACGACTACTAATCTAGACTTCTCCCCAAGATGCCTGAATAATAACAATATAAAAATTGCAATTTAGCAATAGATAATGGGTTTGATACATCACCCTTGCATGTCATGTATAAACTGAGGGAATGAAACACCAAACTGACCTCTCCAACCTATGCGCCAGCTCCATAGGAAAAACCTGATCCTGCTCCCCCCAAATGATCAACGTTGGCTGCGTGCGTGCATAGTTGGGCCAAGAACAGTTATCAAAAGGTTTTCAGAGTTGTTTGAAATTATAGAGGGAAATTTAAGCTACCTTTTCCTCAACAAAAATAAAAAGCTACCTGGTTTATCTTTGGAAGATCTGATAGTTTCCTATCGGTAATGAGAGCATGCAGAAGATCGGTCTTCTCCTGAAGATGATCTGATCCCATCACCTGATGCATTCATCAAGCCAGATATGAGAAATTAAGAGACAAAAGAAAAACGGAAGAGACAAACAAAAATTAGAAGAGAGTAATCAATCATAGCGGACATTGATGTAATCCTTGAGGAAGCAGGAGGGCATGATGGGCGGCGGCCGGACGAAGGTCAGCTTCACGAGCCTCCGCACCTCCGCCGGCCGCCGGGGAACGAGTAGCTCGGCCGCCTCCCCGACGTTGGCGACGGGGAACAGGCCCGAAGCGAGGTCCGCCTCCTCCAGGCACACGCCTGACGACACCATGACCACCCGTTCCACGGCCTCCGGGTACATGGCCGCCATCCGGTAGCCAACGAAGCCGCCGTAGCTGACGCCGACCACGGCGAACCGGCGCACGCCCATGCCGTCCATGGCGGCCTTCACGGTCCTCGCCTGGAAGGTATCGGACCGGTCGGGGACCGTGGACGAGGAGGCGCCGAAGAAGAGGAGGTCCGGGACGATGGGGTCGAGGCCGGCCGCGAGGAGGCTGCGTAGGTACGGGGCCCACTGCCACGTCGCCGAGGCGCCGAAGCCGTGGAGGAGGAGCACGGGTCGCCGCGCGGGCCGCGGGGGCGCCCAGAGGTGGACTACGGTGCTGGTGCCGGCCGGCGAAGGGAGGCGGACGGAGAAGGGGCGGAGGCCTGCGGAGAGGAACCGGCCCCGGAGGAAGCGGTCGCGCGCGGCTGCGAAGCTGAGGAGGACGCACGGGCGCCGTCGCCGCGGCTGTGGTTCCCCGAGCCCTTTGGGAGGAGGCAGCCTAGGCGCCGGGTCCTTGGCAGGGGTCGTAGGCAGCCCAGGCGCCGGCTCCTCGGCGGGGGTGGTAGGCATCCCAGGCGCCGGCTCCTCGGCGTGGGTGGTAGGCATCCCAGGCGCCGGCTCCTCGGCGGGGGTAGTAGGCATCCCAGGCGCCGGATCCTCGGCGAGGGTAGTAGGCAGCCCAGGCGCCGTCTCCTCGGCGGGGGTGGTGGCCATGATCGGCGACCGCCGGCGCGAGGGGGGCCTGGGCTCCGGCGATCGCTGAAGCCTGGGGCGATGGGCTGGGGCGCGGGCAAGGCGAGGAGGAATGGCGGGGATGGGCTGGTTTAAACGGGGTTGCTATTTTTAGCGGGCCGTGGGCTCCGTCCGTTGTTGGTCGTGACACGCGGACCCAAATGCCAACTTGGGAGGATACATTTCCAAAAAAAAGTGAAGGTTGAATCATTTTGAGGTGGGGGTGGAGGGTTTTCATTGAGTCTAGAAAGAACCTTGTCAGTTTTTATACGTGTGACTCTGACTTACCAGCTAAGAACTCACGTATTACTATTTTTAACCAGCTTATGGCAGGTAACATGTGCATTAATTAACTGGTATGAGATGAGATGGGTGTCAAAGCTTGGCTGTCGAGTATTATGTCTGGTCACTAAGCTGACGAAGGTATTTTAACTTTGTGATGGGCCCCGGTACCTTACAAAAGGACGAAGTCAAATTTTATTTGAGATGAATTCCGGCTTAGTGACGAAGTGACGTGCTCGTGCCTATTCCCTTTGTGCCATTGGGCACTTCCAGGTTCGCCACGTTCGCCAAAAGAGATAGGAAGGAGAAAGCTGCAGGTTCCCCGTGTTGCAGTAGGTTGTCTGTCGGTAACTAGCGTGTTCTAAACTTGGACTCCAGTTCTCCACTGATGATTCACGACCTTGGAGCTACCTGATGATTATCAAATTCAACAAATAATTCAATTCGTCCACGAAAGGACACTGACCACTGTATTTTTAAACCTGCAAGTCCGAGCATAGAAAAGACCTACTATGCTTTTCGTTGGCAATGTTGGATTTGTATTACAGCGCCATGCTTTAGATATCGCGGATTCGCACCGTTGTGGCTCGATGCTATGGACGCAGGATTTACCATAAAGACGTCGAGATATAAACTCTATATATATCAAATAAGAGGCGATTACTGTACCGATAATCAGTGCAATGAAATGAAACTACGTTACAGTAGTACCAGCAGACGCAAGAAACAGTCAGAGGTGAACACCTATAGCTGAAGAATATTTACACTAGTAGTAGTCTGACAAAGGGGAACAAGGAAATCGCCTCCCTGCCAAATAACTGATCTAAAAGGCTCAGCTTCACCAAATAGCAGACATCGGGGCATCATCTATGCAGATCAAGTCCTCCAGTCCAGCCATGAAATCGTCCGCACCACCAGCCGCCTCGCTTAGCATCTCATCCTGCATCATCTGTTCCAAAGTAGCCAGCATCAAAGCATGATAAAAAACCGGGGGAAAAACAAAGAAACGAGCCTCTATCAAGCTTCCAAAGCGTAGGATATGAGTCATCAGATCATACCCTGGACTGTTTCATTTCAGCAACGCAGGTTGTGACCCTGTGGTACTGCTCTCTTGCTTCTGGATACTGCGACATAGAGTGCACCCGGTCAAGTGATCTCTGTAGCCTGGCTTCGGCCTGCCTTCTGCCGTCCTGCAAGAAATCGTATTCATCCTCGGCCTTCGCAGGCTGGATTTGTGATGGACCTTCTAGCTGTTTCTCAGGCCGAAATCCGCGTAACCCAGGCCTCTTTCTCCTCCATCTCAGTATGACTTTCTCGACGATACCAACTGACCAGACTACCTTCCGATAGTTCTTCCTCACTTGATGTCCTCGTACATGAGCCTGATCACAAACACAAGTTAATATATCTTAATGCTTGCACAGGACAATTGGCATTTTGAGAGCTGTAAGTCATCATTCATGGCATTACGTTTGGTCAGTCCAAAGAAACTAAGGATTTGGCAGCTCACACCACATCCAAAAGTGCTTACAACTTTCGGAAATGATATGCTTTGCATTGAATATAGCATGAAAATTCTACAGTGAAGCCAACACTGTGATGCATGCTACCTTGTCTATGAAGGCTCAGCTGCTAGGTATATCTACGAATAAAGTTTTATACACTACAGGGAGACCAAAGACAAGAGACCAAATTCAATGTTTGTGTACCATGCAACAAATTGTGCAAAAAAAAAAGGTTAGCAACAGCCTATTAGTCTGATGAATGCTGTTTGTAGCATGCATCAGGATCTTTGAGCTACACGACTGCTATTTCAAACAAATGAATTGCTCTAAAAAAAAGGAAAGAAGAGATCATCTGTTATTGAACGAAGCAAATATTCATCAAAACCATTCAAGCATGTTAGTGGAACAGAAGGTTTCTGTTATTAGCATTGCAAGATTATCGCGGGGTGTTAGCATTGTAGGTCAACTAAGTGGTGCTATTTGCAAACCCTGAATAGTCAGGGAAATAGGCACGAATGCAAAGTAGCAAAAAAACCGTTAACTAGTTGTTAGCAGTACCTGCAACTTGACAATTCTCTGTCGAATGATCATAAACTCCTTTCTTCCCTTCCATCCGCGAAACTTGTTCTGTATACGAACAGCAGCAGAATGCAGATGTGTATCATGTTGTCCTGGTTTGACATTTTTAAGAGAAACAAGTGAAAGCGTGCGTTCATCAGATAATCCACAGTCGTCATCTCCGTATTCCACGACTTTCTTTCTGTGAAATGACTCCACCCTGAAGGCTTGAAATATACGAGCTGCAGCTTGAGTGGATTTACGAACAGCACTTAAAGAACCTTCAAGTGATTCAGCATGAGGACCCTCTCCATCGAGCTGGGCAGAGTCAATGTCAGTGAGATCTTCAGAAACTGGTAAGCCACACACTTCTGCGGTGCTATCATTTGATTCTCTAATAGTAAGTGCTGACAGATGGCTTGTCAAAGCAGATTCTGCGAGAAAACCAGCAATCCCCTTGTGTCCATTTACTGAAGCTAAATCAGCAGGACTTCTTCCAGAAGGGAACTCAGAAGTTGGATCAGTCAGTGCTCCTGCAGCAGCTCCGTTTGCCATGAGAACACTAACTGTCCGCTCTCTAAAAAAGCATAAAATATAGGGTTCAATAATACAAAAAGTACCAAGCTCCTACTAAAGTACAAGCGAAGTGGATAAAGGGATGGGAAAGAAATAAAGATAGCTTCTTTTACATAAAACTGTAGTGAAGCATGGACTTTCCAGTTTCAAATAGCTTTAATGTGTGCGAGCATACCTTCCCAAAGATGCAGCCCAGTGGAGTGCAGTCCATCCATGAGCATCCCGGAAGTTCACATTTACACCAGCAACCATTATTGGTCTTATAGCCCAATCATAACCCAGTGCTGCTACTAAATGAATTACACCCTGTCCTTCCTTGCACCGAACATTGGGTCCCTTTCCATCATCGTTTACTTTGCAGATGAGCCATTGATGCAGCTTCTCTTTCACCAATTTCTTTAAACTTTGGCCCCTAGCAGTGGAAACTACTTCCTTGACAGAAGAAGATTCTTGATTTGACCATTTCCCATCAAGCATTAAGGAATTTATAGCATTCATTATCTCATATTTCTCATTACCACTGCTTATAGCAAGCATACGATGGTCATCTGGCCCCAAAGTGAGTAGCTTTTCAAGACGGATATGTAGATGCATTTCATTTACACCATTGGCTTGGGAACGAGAAGTCTCCATGTACTGAGCATCAGAATCACGATACTCAAATTCTCGCACTTCACTACAAGCCACCCTATTTGAAGAGGTCACATAAAATGGAACTCTTCCTGATTGATGTGCTGGTGCATAGCAGCGTAGGGTGCCATTGGTCAAAACCTCAGCTGGTACTTCAACATCCCCAAACATACATGACCACTTGTGATTTTCCACATATTCTTTATTCACCAAGAATGTGCCAGTAACCGAAATCTGCATCATTAGGATAATTAACATCTAGAAAGAGACATGAGTACTACAAACTGCTAAGTAACTAACTAGAATTATACACCATCAACTTACACACCTTTGTATTTGTACCAATATATGCACAACTTGGTGAAACATCAAGAATGCTGAATAGTTGGTCTTGAGAAAGTGAAGGGCTCACTACATAAGCATCCAGCTGTTCATTGGTCAGCACATTAGAACCATCAGGTACCTTCACTGTCTCAATGCTACTCCAGAAAGCATCAGAAGTGGATTTAATACCCAAATCAACCACCTCTTCAAGTTCTTTACTCATCCATCTTGAAAAGCTGTCATGTTTCTTCAAACCAGGAGTCTCAATCTTCAATAGATCCAATGATGGCTGCTTCAATAGTGGATGTTTGATGCTACCATCATTATATCTATCTCCGTTCACCTGAAAATTTTGTAGAAATGATTGTCATAAATCAGATGAAACACCATCAAATAGCTGTACCCATGCTGACACTATAAGGGCCATACACGCATTAGATGTGCAGCTGCTTTCATAGCATATTGTTCTATTTTCAATTCCTTTTGATCAAATGTATCATTAGCAATTGAAGTACACCTAGTCTGAATGAGCTACAATGCTTTGACGCAACAGGTATTATCCCTGGGTTCACCTGCACTAACACCCAAAGTAAACTCCCACCCGCCTGTACAGACTCAAAGTAAACAAGGCAATTTAAAGTACCTCTGATGCTAATATGCCAGTGAAACCCAATGCATCAGCTTCCTTCTGGCTGAGGTGGTTAGTGTATAGAGCCTCAGATGTAAATGTCTGCGAACAAGAGCTATCGTCCAGATTGTTAGCCTCTAAGCAGGCAAATGAAGAATGGAGTGTTGGCTCTGTGAACCCAGCTGAATAATTTGTAAAGGGCTCATTGAATGGCACTGAATCAAAGAGAGTGCTGGAAACATCGCTTAGCCCAATGTTGGCGCCATCAAGCATTCTAGCTATGTCATGGTGAGAAAATGAACGGCTATCTAAGTTATTTGTTATCGGCAGCATTTCACCATGATAACCTGGGAAAGTTCAAGGGGGAAATGATTTAGAAGATAGTATTAGCACAGAAATCCAAAATCTCAAATATAGAGGAGTGACTTTTACCTTGTCTACTATCAACAGTTGAAGAGGAAGGGTATAACATGTTTTCCGTTATGACTCCATCCACAAGCTGCTGCATCTCAGCGAGAGGGTGGTATCTGGAGCTTGCTCGGCAATTATCTGCTGCACCGAATTTCGCTTTAGATACACTGAAAGAAGGTGCATAATTGAATCTGCATCAGTTAATCTATACTTAGAGTAAATGATGCAGAAGGAAGATAGAGAAACTGCAAGACCTGATTCAGTGTCTTCATATTCTGAAATTTGTCCACTTATTGGGCTTTCAGCAACCTCTATGTTTTGTGGGCCCATCTGGTTCTGACTAGTGATCGAATTTGAACATGAAGGACTATCAACATTAGATAACTGCATAAATTCTTCTTTCACACGATTGAAACTTTGCTTGCATCCCTGGAAAGTTAAACATAAACAAGCGAATAAACAAAATGCCTTAATATTTTGATCAAATAGCAATAGGAATGTAAGTTATCCTTCCATTCAAGCAATGACATACAATTACATTCTAGTCCAGAAGAATTTATTTATTGTATATTAAACAAAAGTGGATCAGTTCATGCAAATCAGTCATTTGTGTGTACGCACTTTAGAAAGGTATATAGCCAAAATGGGGTGTGTTGTCTGTAGTCGCAAAGTAGTCACCACAAAATGTAAAAGAGGATCACAAGCAGGATATAGAACCATGTGTAGGTTGGAAGGGAAGTTGTAAATCATAGCTAACAAGGTAACCATGTGTAGGTTGGAAGGGAAGTTGTAAATCATAGCTAACAAGGCCATTGGTACATGTCAGTGATGTCACAAGTATGCGAGCGAGCATAAGCTCTTGTGGTATTTCAGATATATTCGTTACTACAGCTGGTGAAGATAGGTGTTTTATGTGTCCTCATCAAATAAGAGCTCCACGGGCCATTTTCCAGTGACAAGTCACCCAACAAGGAAATACACAAAAATGGGAAAGATGAGACAATGTTAATCAACTCTGAAATAGAATGTACCTTGACTTCTAGGTAATGTACAAGAACAATATGAGTGAAATCCCTGAAAAATAAGAGAAGCCATTACAGTCACACTTTCCTCCAAGTATGAAGTTAACTACCAGTCTACCATCCAAATGAGTGTTAAATCACATGAATGCAACGGTCAGCACTTACTCTTCCAACAGCCAGTATGTTCGTCTTTGAAAGTTTTCATTCTCTTCTCCATGGGCATAGTAGCAATGGAGTACATCAATGCTGCCAGCCTAAAATAGCAAACTTTAGCGGACAAGTGAAAGCACTAAAGAAATAGGACTAAATCAAAATAAATATTAGTACCAGATAATTAAGTAGGACTTCTACTTGCAGTAAATCTGACATAATTTATGTTTCCTTCATGTCATAATTGTACCCAAACTTGTAGGTTGTGAAACACATCTTTCATGTAAGTATCAGTTAAGAGGTAACATGTTCGGTCAGTGAGATGATGGAATTATGCCCCAGCCTATGGGATGCAACACTTCCCACCTGCATGCAACAGCTTCTCCCCCAATGTAATGCTCATTGCTTAGGTCTAAATCGAATGTAGCAGCATAAAATGGAAGTTCTTAGCAACTCCATAAGTATGGATAGCAGTGCCATCTGCAAATTGTAAAAAAAAAAAAAAAAAACTCCACAAGCATGGACACATCTATATTCTATAATGGATAGGTAGTATAGACACAAAAGTATTTATCGCCACAACAGCATATGCTCAGGTTTTAGCAACACCAAACCGATACAGAAGTTACAGCATGCACAATAACAGGTAGTAAATGCCAAAAATGATACAGAACATCTCAGCATCCACAGTTAAACTTTTTGTGCAGCCTTTGAGATATTGATTTTCTTTCAAAATAAGATAAAATAAAAATATTTACTCACTTTCAGTTTCTCATGAGCTTCTTTGACAGTCTTCCCATCCTTTTTCTTTCTCCAGTTGTGGCCATCCTTTCTGAAGTACCTCAGTACTTTGCGATCAAATAGAAAAAGAGAGCCGCCTATTTGCAATCACATGGAAGTTAAGTAATGAGAATCAGTACCAATGAGAGAGTCACCATTACAAACTATAAGAATAGCTTTAACCAAATGAAGCAATCAAACTGTAGAGCTAATACTATTATAAGAATAGCTTTGACCAAATGAAGCAATCAAACTGTAGAGCTAATGTAACTGTTGTGCTATTTGTGCTAAGGGAAACGAAACTACATTTTCTGTAAATAAAGAATGTAAAGAAAGAGGATACTGAGCATGGCTAACGATGACTTGAGAGGAAATCGTCGCGAAAATCACAAACTATTCACCATAAAATTTGGCCACCAGATCCCTCAACACATCAAGTTGCCAGAATTATGTTTCAGAATGAGAACACACTTCTGATGGCATCACAGCAAGCAGAGAAAGACATGTTGAGCCCACAAAGCAAGCGAAATTTGTACAAGTCCAGCTGTATCACTAGCTACTAGGAAGAAATGCCCATGCCAAGCTGCCAGCAGACAACAACTCTATACAACTTCATAGTCCATAGCATAAATACATCATAATTGCTAATGGAATTAATGAGCATATTTATTAGGTCAGTGTTCAGAAGCCACAGTACCTAAAGAGAGCACAAAAACATAATAATAAAGGAAAGTAAAAGAAAAAAGAAAAAGAAAGTAACCATACTCCTTGGCACGTTGGGCGGCTCGGCGGCGATGGAGAAGAGCTTGTAGTTGGACAGTATCTCGCAGATTTCGGTGGGCCGCAGCCACCGCTTCTGAGCCTCCTGCAGTATCTGCGAGATATCTGCAGATTCACGACGATGTTTTAGTTAGTCACCGGTTAGTCAACGCCAACAACTGCTCCCGCATCCGGTCCTCGCTCTCGCGCTGTTTGGTACTGAAAAACCTTTTTGTCTGCTCTGAATTATTGGGCGGAAAAGTCAGCAAAACGCCAGAGACTAGCCAATCGCTTTCTTTTAAAAATAAAAAAAGAAAAGAAAATACGTGGCCGATGAAAGAGAAACTGATCCAGCTCAAAATTGCACAAGGCTATAAAGCAGATTTGCAGAGACCGGAACGGAAATGGAACGGAATTCTTTTTTATATGAGAGAAGAAAAAAAATGAGCGTGAGATTTCGCGGGGACTGCAAGAACACATACTAGGAGGACGCACGGCCTTTTTCAGATGTATTCAAGCATTTAAGACGAGTGGTCCTCGATCGACACGACACGTGCACTTTTTTTTTTCTTCTCTTCTCTCCATCTTGAGACGAAAACGCATCCGTAACCGTAACAAACCAAACCACCAGAACATACTGTGAAATCCACCGAATTCTCCGTGCTCTCCCATGGGAAGCGCAGAAAACCCCCGAACCCCGGAAGCAGAGAGGCGGCGACTCGTACCTGGGGGCTGGCCGGGCAGCACGAATTTGCGGGCGTCCGCCATGGCGCCTCCCCGATCAGACAACAGACAGACAGACAAACAAACACTCCTCCCCTGTCTCCCGAAGCGGCTGGTCGGAGGCGAGCGTGCTTAAAACGGGGAGGAGGGATCGAGGGAGCGCGGAAGCTTCGGGGAAGGGAAGAGGAACGGAGCAGGAGGGCGGGGGCGCCGTCGCGCTGGGAAAAATTTAGTTATTGGCCTGCGGACGGAGACGGAGGAGGGGTGAATGGGTGATGTGACGACGAGGCGGGCGGGCGAGCGCGATGGTGGTGAGGAGGAGGGGAGTCAGTGAGTGTGAAAGGGTGCGCGGAAAAGTAAAGGCGTCGTGGGCGGAAATGACGGGGGTGTCCCTGGGCTGGGAGAGAGGAAAGAAGGTGGGTGGCTGGAGGTCAGTGGTCAGTGATCACCCCGGGCGCGGGCGGGGGTGGGTGCGTCTGTGTTGTCGTCGCTACTGTGGCTGTGGGACACTTGGCCTGTTGCGCGGAGAGAATCCGCCGTTTTCGGATCAGCTCTGCTCTCCCCTGCGGCCTGCCGTCCTCCTCCCTCCTCTGGTTTTTAGTTTTAAAGTTTGGGCACATGTTTTTGGTGGACGGGAAACATGCAAGAATTTCGTGTTTGGTCATTGCACTATTTTTTTTAACGACAAGAACAGGCCGAAAGCAAAGGGAGGGCGAGAGATTGCTAAAAAAGTTCACATGCTCTTAATCCTTTGGTCATATATGATTTTATTGTATTGCTTGATATAAAGTTAACGGTTTTTTGAAACTTTCTTGATCGGTACTCCTTCCGCCCCAAAGTAAACATCATTCTCGTTTCTTGTGAAGGTAATATATATTAATATTTATAATATATAATTATTATCATTAGATAAATCATTAAATATATTTTAATAATAACCCTGTTTAGAGATATAATTATTGCACGAATCTCATAACGTATTCTATTATGGGACGAAGGGAGTAATTTTTATAATTGTAGTCTCCAAACATTAGTACGACGTGTGAATCGAGCATATCTCAGCTTCGTTAGTTAGGTCCATGTATTGCAACTAGCCCTTTCATGTTCAAATTCAAAATCCTAGACTTGACATGATGTCAGTCTTATGTTCTAAATGAAACACAAATATTCATTTGTGTTGAAATCATAATACCTTTAACAAAAAAAAAGGTACTTCTCATTGTAAAACCTAGTCAAATTGTCTTATTAGGCTGGTTATGCAAGGGCAGAGTTACTAATCTTGAAGATACAGAGGCTACAAAGAGTTTTCCTAACAATCAACATATTCCTCGTTTGTCAACACCCCAAAGGCAGGAGATATTATTTGTCTCACCTCGAGGAGTCGTTTGTTGGGCGTTTGACGAAGAGACGGGGTAAGCAAAGTGATCCTAATGACTCTCTAGGTGCGAGGCAACGATCTAAAGAAGACCTCAGTGTATGGGGGATAAGGCAGTCTCGACATTGTGTAATAAGAAGGCCTTCTCAGGTAGGTCGAGAAAACCTTCAAACTCTTGTCTAACCCATATACAGTACTACCGTAGCCTATGTGAGAACGACCATGATCGGGCCTTAAACCCATGCTTTGGTGATCTGGACCCCACCCTTTTCTCTAGAGGGTCACGTGATGGGATTAGGTTGAAGAGAAAAAGCGCCAATAAGAGGATATCAAGAGAGCACTCTTTAGCTTCCATGATCATCATAGTACAATTGATCACGAATTGGATGAGGTCTCAAAATCCCTAGAGGTAACCATCAGTAAGATTCCATCGTGGCCATGGTGGGAGGTGGAGGAAAGGAAGGGACGATGAAGACTAATGTGGGTTGTGGATTTAGTCCACAAGAAAATGGGTCATCCCAAGACGTAACTAGTAGCCCTTTATAGCCAATATTGTCTCCAGTCACTCATGCATACCCCCAACATCCGATGTGAGTTTGAATCACAAAGGGTTCCTGCATGAAGGAAGGAGATCAACAAGTTTGGGGTTGGGAGGAAGATGCAGAACAAAGGTAAATCTTATGGAATAAAGTTCTTAGTGTAAGTGACGATCACACTAGCATTCACATATAGTTATAATTTAAAATGGGTTGCATTTATAATCGCTGCTGCAACTTTAGTAATAACACGTGATCCAATCCAACCATCTAGAGCATATGTAGTTGCTCATAGTTGAGTAAAGCTACTATACTTGAGCTATCTAGTGAGATAATATGCATATTAAAAATTGTATGAAAATATCCTAATGGTTCATATTCTAATGATACTAACAAATTATTTATAATTATTTTAATATCCATGACATGGTGAATTTGTTACTTTAGAGATATTTGTTTATACACTTGAATAGAAAAAAGTTTTACATATCTATAATGATAATGCAAATATAATTCCCTAATAAGAAATTCAAACATCTTGAAAATAGGGGTTAGTGTAGATCATTCGTGTCTATACCTTTTGTCCTTTAACATCTCTTTGGGCACTACAAGAAATCTAGGCTATCCGATTAAGACAATAAAAGTTTGTTTCCTATCAAGAGACACTACAGTGATAAGTGACTATCATCACAGAAGGTGGATCACTGACCAACTTATATGACCATAAGAGGATAAATAGTGTCTTTGATATAGTGACAAAGTTCTCTTATCTAACTTGTGAGTTGTGACAACAATATCCGTCATTAAATTTGTCATAACATATTGAACAAGATAGCGACACGTGTATGTTGAGGTGGCACATCTGACATGGCATATGATCGTGTGACAGAAAAAAACATAAATTTAGCCCATTTGGTTTGTACAATATTCTCGGTCCAGTTGACCCACATTGTGGCCACGTTTTTTGGCCCAATTTCTTATCGGCCTTTTTTTTGTCTAATACGTTCTTATCAGTCCACTTACATCTCTTTTATCATGGGCCAAGCCCATTTAAATAATCATCATAAATAATGAATCACATGATTACTCATTGATTATAAAGCTTAGATAATAGTATCCTTGAGATTGGCACAATTACCCGATCCTAGACCTCGCTTGCACTAATTTTATATGATGTGATGATGGTTATACATAATTATTTGTGTCGTTATAGTACTTAAGAGTGAAATCTCCGACCTAAGATCCTTACTTTTAGAAAACAATAAAAGAGTTCATAATTGATATTATAAACACAAAAGTTTCAAATTTCAGTAAGATAAACCTTTTAATAAATAAAAATCAGATTCATTATGTCATATTTAAGATATGCGTTGTAATAGAGTCGCTATAGTTTAACCTAAGGTTTCAATTAAATGCATATTAGTAATAATACACTAAGGAGACATGCAAACAGAAGAAAAAAATTATGGATGGCTGAAAACATATTAACTCTTGTATCTAATATTCTTTTCAATATGTAAAGAATACACTCTGGTTAGCCCCCTATCAAGCATAGGAGTATGAATCTTTCAGCTTTCCATTTGACTTTGTGGCCCCCGAGGCCCCGACTCCCAGGAGGGTGCAACACGGCAGATATATATTTTTTAACCAAAATCAAGGCGTGCAGTGGGTGCAGACGACGTGCAGCGGAGATGGGGGATGAGAGCAATGAGAGGGAGGCGACGCAGCTCCAGCGGTCCTCGTCGCAGCTCTGCTCCAACACCAGCACGGCATGGCGGGCGCACGCCGGGATGGTCCTCGTCCAGCTCGCCTTCAGTGGCTACCAAGTCCTCACCAAGGCCGTCCTGAACGCGGGCATGAACCAGATCGTCTTCTGCGTCTACCGCGACCTCGTCGC
This sequence comes from Microstegium vimineum, assembly GCA_022036555.1. Classification (NCBI taxonomy): domain Eukaryota; kingdom Viridiplantae; phylum Streptophyta; class Magnoliopsida; order Poales; family Poaceae; genus Microstegium; species Microstegium vimineum. Next base: position 2,347,992 of record CM039124.1, on the reverse strand, counting down.
GCTCGCCATCCTCGCCCCCTGTCGCCTTCCTCCGCGAGAGGTATGTGTACCGTGCTCATCGCCTGTGCTGCTGCTGGTGGTCTCGATCGCTTCAATTCATTTCCTTCCGTTGTTGCACTTGCACTGCAGAAGGGTGAGGCCTCCGGTGGCCCCTCTGCTCCTCGCGTCCTTCGCTCTTCTTGGCTTTACAGGGTACGATCGATTTCCTATCCTCTGCCCATGCTGATGCCTGATGGAACAACTAACTAGCCTCTATGTCAGTATAAGCGCCGACACTGATCACATCTTCGATCTTCTTCTGCAGGCTGTTCGTGAACCCGCTCCTCTTCCTCGTCGGCCTCGGCTACACCAACGCTTCTTACGCCGCGGCGTTCGAGCCTTCTGTGCCAGTCTTGGCGTTTCTCTTGGCTGTAATTGCCGGGTAATTCATCACCCATCAGATGCATGGGCGACTCCAATAGTAATTCCATTGGCAATTCAGGAGAGAGACGTGATCAATTTTTAATCTTTGAGTCGGAAAGCATGGATGGTCGGCTACGTGCATTATTGTGAATAGGACTCTAATCAAAACTCTTTTTTTCAGCGTTGAAGCGATCAACATCTTCAGCAAGGACGGCGTGCTCAAAGTCATCGGCACAGTCGTGTGCGTCTCCGGTGCCCTTCCGATGGCTCTCTACAGAGGCCCGTCCTTGATTGGCCTGCAGCTGGGAGGCGCCACCACTGCATCAGCAAGTGGAAATGTCACCGCCATTCCTGCTCAGTGGCTGACATCTACCGCCGTGCTCGAGAGTGGTGTGGAAACATGGTTTCTTGGTGCCCTGTGCCTTATAGGACATTGTTTCTTGGTGGGTGCTTATCTAGTCATACAGGTAATGGAAATGTTGGAGCATACATGTACATACATGCATACATGTATGCTTGATCAGACCCCGGCCCTTTTCTTTGTTCTTATTATTAGTTCTTATTACCCAATGGAATAATGTTCATTTACGGTTTGTGCTCATGATTGATGCAAATTAGCACCCTTTTTCTGCCGTGACAATTACACAGGTTTCTGTGATTAAAAGGTACCCTGCAAGCTTATCGTTGACGGCTTATTCCTATTTTTTTGCCACCGTCTTTATGGTGTTCACTGGAGTATTTGCAACCAACAATGGGGGGCTCCATGAGTGGGCACTGACAAAAACTGAGATCATAGCTGTTCTATACGCTGTAAGTGTCTCTACATGCCTTTTATATGCTTAGACCACATCAGTTGCATAGCAATGATGTCAAGATTTAAGGAAACTCTTTGTTAATTATTCTAACCAAAACTACTCTTACTACTTATACGTTCAGGGAGTTGTAGCGTCTTGTATGAGCTATGCAATCATGACATGGGCAAACAAAATTCTTGGACCTTCTCTAGTTGCCATATATAATCCACTCCAACCATCTTTTTCTACCGTCCTCTCAACTATTTTTCTTGGTGCGCCAGTTTACGCCGGAAGGTTTGATTCCACACACTGCCTATCCTAAAATATAAGTTATTAAAACATTAAAAAACTTATTCTGATTATAAGGTACTCTAGATGAGTCAACTTCCGAAAGGCACCAATCACATGTGTATTAATGTGTACCACCAGGTTCAGAATATACTAAGCACAAGATATTCCGACTTATAAAAGAGGGTTACATGCATCATTTTCTCTACACTACAATGTGTACTAAAATTCCTACTATACCTTATATTTTAGGACAGAGGGATTAATGGATTATTTGTCAAATCTTGCACCTTTTGAACTAGCTAGTAGCTCTTGAATCTTGTTCTTATTAGTTGTTGACTTATACTCTTGCAAGCCAAAAAATAACATTGATGTACTTGGTCAAATATGAAACTGGTGAACTTTTTTATAGATATGTATAGCTATTGATTATTTTTTATTCCCTTCTTATAAACTCACAAAGTTATGTGACTCATCATAGAGAAAACAACTTATGTAACAAAGTAGTATCAATCCTAACCTTTTATCCACACTTGTATTCAACGGCATCATCCAGCGTTATTGGGGGATTCTTCATAATTGTTGGCCTATATCTAGTTACATGGGCTCGCTACAATGAAGCACAACGAGCAACAACAGATGATTATTTCGACCCTCTTCTTGTGGGTCATCCAAGAATCACTAAGACACAAGAAAGTTCTTTCATGGATCCTTAAATGCTAGGGGATCAAATAGTTGTCTCAATTGTTTTCTCCAAGACATCACTGGAAACAACATGTATATATTCTTTTATATATACAAGATTGTTTTTTTAAAAAAACTAGGCCGGTCAAACCAATGACAATTTGGCCTTGGGAGATTAATTTGTGCAGTCGTCCCTCATATAAAATCATAGAAAATATGTGCATCATTGTATTGGGCATGGAACATAAATCAATAACGTGATAGCAAGTGTACCATCCTATAATTTTAGGTGTTTTGTTTGTGCGTAAAAAATCTCAAATTTTCAAAACCTTTTACTGATGCTAGGTTAAAGGTCAAATTAAGTCATGACCTTAACCTCTCTCCTGAATTTTTAAATAGCATGTGTCTTGCATATCAATGTGTGGTTGTATGAAGTGATTTGGATTTACATTTTATTAATTAAATTCTTTGTGAGGTCCAATCTGAACCAAGATTCAAATTCAACTTATAAAAACTATTTGAATAAATGGTTAAACTTCTTCCTAGTTCATAATCTATCTCATGTCTAAACAAGCCCAAGAACATAAGCAATGTATATTTCTCCACCACTCTTTTTTACTATCTTTTGGTCCAACCCACCTAGGCAATGTGTGTTGAGGACAGACCAAAGCATCCACACAAGCTCGCTAACATCCTCCTCGGTAGCTAACAAGCAAAGCCCAATGGTCACTCGCTCCTCCTCTTCTCCATTTCTCTATATACTTTGTTCTCCTCTCTCTCTCTCTCTCTCTCTCTCTCTCTCTCTCTCTCCTACCTATCTAGGCACACACATAATCAAGTGCACCACTATCAACCTAACATCCAACCACATTTCTTCATCCCCTCCTCCACATGGGAAACTTTGTTGCCGACTAGTCAGACAACAGTCGTGCGTCGACCCCCCATCTTCCCTCCCACGTGAATATTGTTTCGCTTTCTCCCTCCATGCATGATTTAGCCTAGAGTGGCCTACATGCCTCCATCCGAGCTCGTCGACGCCGCCCTTCATCTCTATCTCCGACGCCTCCACATCCACACCCGAGATTGTGTGTCGCCACCTTGTCTCCAACTCCGGCAGCTCACTCCCTTCCTCGTCTCCATCTTTGGTGGCCTTAGAAGGAAGGGGCCGACCGAGGGAGGCAGGGAAGACAAGAAGCTTGGATGGTGGCTGATGGTTAGGAGCCCTTGCAGCGGCTATGTGGATGAGCCAAGCTAGGGTAGGGGTGGCTCGATGTTGAGATGGCCATGGCGGCTGCGGAAGCATTGTGAGGGAGGGGAAGAAGGAGCGGCCACAGTCATGGTGGCAGAGCTCTGGCGAACCCTAGCACAACCGCGATAGTGGGTGGCGGGCACGAGGGAGAAGAGAGCCACATGGTGGGCTGCGATGGGTAGCGTGGGGTAGAGCGAGGCCCAGTCGCATCCCCATGGGCCATGGGTCGGCAGACAACACACCGCTTCTCTATGAACGATGATTTGGAACTTTGGAACTAAGGGATATCCATGTCATTAATCATCAAGGTATTTTGAGCCTCAAACATCTAAATTCAGGACCAATTAGATGATATGTCACCAATCACTAATGTATTTTGAGTCCCAAACATCTAAACTCAGTAGTGATCTGATGGTACATATATATCTACCCCATTTTCCCTTATTTATCATCCTCCCTTCTTCACATATTGTTATTATGCTAACCATTCATTTTAACACAATCACATTTACCTTACAACTTAACCTAACTTGCCAAGTAGCGATTCACATACGAATTCACCAGTAGTCACCAACATGAAGCCATATTTCCTCTCTTTGGACATGTTTGTATTAACCACAACTTTTGAGCTTTTGGCTCAAAGGCTGTTTTTTTTTGGCTTATCGTTGTTAGCTCTTGACTATTGGCTTTTGTAATCAATATTAGCTTTTTAGCATACCAGAAGCTAGAAAAAGCTCCTCAGAATGTTTTTTTAGCTTTTAGTTCATTTTATCAGTGGTATCTAGCCAATATAAAAGCCAGTGAAAAACTAAAACCAACATGCCCTTAGCCCACAGTAACCCCACATCCACCTAACCTAGTTACCAAATCCTCCAAATCCCTAACATTAGCATGGTAAAAAAAAGTCCTCCCAAAAGTGTAGCATGTAAGTAGGTAAGAGGAGATGGGGCTGATTTGGGAATTCAGGCCTATTGTTGCACACTAACTTTATATTAATTAGGACTAGATATTTTGGTGAAAAAAATACCATCCAAGAGTCTTTTTATTTGGATCTCCAAATATAAATATTCTCTATTTCGGTTGTTTTCGGCACCGTATGTTCCACCGCCTAGCGGTGTCTTGTGTTAGTGTTCAATCCTATTACTCATGGTACCTCGCTGTGATATGATGACGGACGTGTAAACCTTCTAAACTTTTTCTTAATGAAACACGTCACTGACGGAGCCAGCGGCCAGGCGGCACGGG
>CM039124.1:2309954-2343230 GCA_022036555.1 Microstegium vimineum | reverse complement strand
ACATCTGAAGGCCCACTTTTTCACGAATGCATATCTCCTTCAGGTTAACCGCTGCTTCTACTATATGGCGTAGAATGTCACGATTGTTTCTTCGGTTCTGTAAAAGCCAATGATTGTGACACTGGCCAGACTGTAGTGCTTGAAACTGGTGTCTACTTCCCACGGCACATTCTTTCTGGCAAGTTCTTGGCAATCATGTTCCATTAGCTGCAATCCAGATCGAAGAATGAATAAAGGTATAGTGTAAGTATGTATATTCATCAGGAGTAAACGCGTGTATGCACTAGTATGTAGTCCTATTAGTACTATTAGCTATACAAGACAGTACCTTAACGTAGAGTTCCTCTAAGTGTAGTGCAGACTGCAGGAGGAACATGATCCAATCAAGGCCACACTCCCGGTGGACATTACGGAGCTTTAAATTCTTGAGGTTGCTAAACACGTTTGTGAGACGTCTTGACGTTTCTGGTTGAACCCAGATCTGCACAGCACAGATTAATAAAGCCAACGACAAAGCATGCAATTAACATACATAAGTTGATTGATTAGGAAAACATATATATATACTCCCTCCGTCCCAAATTAATTATCGTTTTTGGTGTTATGCCACACGTTTTTTTTGTTTTATAAAAAAAAAATACGTACAACATTTATATCTTGAAATAATTTTGTTAAAAAACTAGACTTAAAAATCTTTCCAATGATATTGATTATGTAACATAAGTATTAATATATTTTAATATATATTTAATTAAAACTATTTCTTAAGGAGCGAGAAGGATAAATTATTTTGGGACGGAGGGAGTATATATATAGAAGAAACTTAAGACGTTATTACTTATTACGTTACTGTCTGTGAAATTGAGCCGCAGATCCCGAAGTGCAGTGTTGTTGGCAAGGATGCGGCTTAACCTGAGAGTGTGTTCGCCATAGCCGACGTCTTCAGACAAGGTGACAGTAGTGAGGCGAGGAACATGGCCCAAGGACACAAGCTTATCAGTCGTGAAGAACCAGCTCTGCCAAGCGAAGCGCTCCAATCTGGGGAGCCATGTGAGCTTGACGCCACGGAAGGAGGTGCACATGGAGATCCTGAGGTCTCTAAGCCGCGCGTGCTGCACATCCCACACCAACGCGCCCAACCCGGGCCCGGCGGGGTCGCTGTTATCCAAGTAGAGCTTCTCGAGCCCCGTGCAGGCGCTGAGAACGTCGTCCAGGTCAGTCTTGTTGCCGTGCCTCATCTTCTCCAGGGTGAGCTGCGTCACGGCTCCGAACGGCGCTGCTGGGCAGGCGTCGAAGAGAGCCCTGAAACGCCGGCCGTACCCGAGCAGAGAGCGCTTGGTGTTCTCGTCGTCGAAGTCGTACGAGCGCCGGCATGTCGTAGTGATCGTAAGCTCGGCTGCGTGCACCTCGCCGCTGGTGACGGCGGCGTCGAGTAGGCGGCCCAGCGACATGTAGTTGTGTCTAAGATAGAACCTCATCTCAAGAGTTGTCGTCGTAGTGTTGGTGTGGACGACGTCGTCGTCGTCATTGCCACCACCACCACGTCGTCCTGCAGCCTGCTGCAGCCTCGTCCTAGACTCTAGCAGTGCCGTCGCCACGGCAGCCATCTTATCTCGGCTTGCGATAGCCGATAGGATGTCCACATGCGCCGCCGGAACGCCCTCCTCCTCCCTGTCGTCTTCGCCATCAGCAGCAGCAGCATCGACACCGTCGTCATGGTCGTGCGTGGTCCAACAAGTCGTGGTGGCTTGGCAAGAACAAGTCGATATCCAGGGAAAGCCTCGGGAGCAGAGCGGGAAGACACCGCCATCTCCGGGAGAGGACCCCGACCCTGACCGCGTCACGGAGGCTGAGCTTTTCTAGGATTGAGACTAGCACATCACTGGGCAGCTCGCTTAGGAAGTCTTCCTCCTCCGTTGATGATCGACTAATAATGCACCCCATCTGATCTAGCTGGTTTAGGATCGACGACGTTCCTTCCAATTGATGATGACGACCGGCCACGATGATGATGATGATGATGATGCCGGCTATTGCAGAAACTCTGTATATATCTCGATCGACGATCGTTCTGACCAATATAGGCAATGCAACGATCGATTGAAAAAGAACGCCAGCGTCGACGTTATGCACGACTCTGATCCGCTTTGGAACAGAATAGGGAATACCTACTACCTCCGGTAATTTTTTTTAATATAAGGTTTACTTGTCCAGTGTCGTCCGACTCTGATCCACATGAAATCGGAATACCTAGCCTCTTCTAATTTAATTGAGTTATAAATGCATTACAGGTCTACTAACTTCTACTTATCGGTGTCATCTAAGTCCGTCAACATTCAAATTGCATTTTTGGTCAATTAACTTTTGAGATAGCATGCCATCAACTTTCAAACTGTATTTTTTTGTCTATTAATTATTGGTGGTATGTCATCCAGATCTACCAACTTTCAAATTGTGCGCAAATCTAAATCTAACATAGCACGCTAAATAAGATGTTAAATTTGTAAAATGAAATATATCTTTTATTATATTATATTTCATTTTATATATTGTTACTTTTATTTATTTAGTGAGTTTTTTTTTTAATTTCCCCTAATATTTTGTTTAATGATCTGAGGCGCCCCATCACGTGCGCCTAGCCGCCATCAGCAAGGGCAGCGGCGACGGCCCAAGGCGGTGAGGCATCCCAATGACACTGAATGAGGAGGCGGCGTGGTCGGCTTGGGTGGAGGAAGGAGGCAGCGGTTGCAGCGCCGGGAGTCAGAGTTTGGTGGCAGCGCCGGGAGGCAGCGGTGGCGGCGTGGTCGGCCATGATGCAAGTACGCGAGAGAGAGCCAGAGTTTTTTTTTTTTTTTTTTTTTTTTGAATCTGGGCATTTCATTTCTCAAACACCAAACAAATCGTTGGTGACAATTACAGAAATGTAGTCAGGTACCGAGGTTGAGAAGACCCCTTCTCCCTGGACACACTGAAACCCCAACTTAGCCAGCTCATGAGCTGCTTGGTTACACGTTCAACTTGCATGAATGCAATCAAAACTAATGAAATTAGCTCCCGCTAGGAACTTGATTTCATCTACCAGATTCCCTACGACCGAGTCGTCGAACTGTGAAGATTTCAGGGCCTTCACCACCTCCTGTGCATCAGTTTCCAGTATTGGTTGGCCGATCCCCATTTCAGCTGCTTTTTGCACCCCCTGGATACTCGCTACTAGCTCAGCTTGGAGTGCACTCATCAAATGATCAGCTTTGCCCCTGCCTGTCATCACCACATCACCGTCAGCATCCCTGATCATGAAACCCCAACTGCCATTCTTATCACAAGCGTGAAACGATCCGTCCACATTCAGTTTTAAGAATTCAGCAGGCGGTTTCTTCCATCTATCTTTTGGTTTCTTGGTTCTGCCATTATTAGTTGCTTGTGAATCCACATTCTCATGCACATACAACTCAATACTGCTAGCTATGGCTGCGACAGGTTTTCGTTTCGCTGACCTTCCTCCCTGATACGGTTGCGTTATGACCAGATGAACCAAAGCGTGATCACCATCATCTCCCTCTTTGCTTCGGTTTGCCTCAGAATCCACTCAACTGCGCTATAAGCTTGTGGAAGGGTAGCCATTATCTCCCTTTCAGACTCCAAAGACAGCATTCTCCAAATCTGCTTAGCCAGTTTGCATTTAAAGAATAGATGGGCACCATCCTCATTCATTCGCCCACACACCGGACACACTTCATCAATCTCCAATCCCCTTCTCCTAAAATTGCACCGAAGTGGATGACTGTTATGGGTGAACCGCCAAAGGAAGTGCTTTATTTTATTTGGACATTTGAGGCCCCATATTTTCTTCCAGATATCTTGGCGACTTGAGCCGCTCCCCCCAGCTCTTTGTTGTGTGTTTCTGGACCATTCTTTACTCACACGATAAGCACTTTTGACACTGAACGCCCCATGTTTATCAAAGTGCCAAGCCAACCTGTTTTCATGCCCACTATGAGTTGGTATAGCTAGAATCAGCTCTGCATCCTCCCTCCAGAAAATATCTCGGACTAACTGAACATCCCAGCTGGAGAGAATCGGACGAGGCGGAGTGGAAACCGCGTCCGAACCGGCTGGGGCGGACGGACGCTGTATTTCCGATAGTAGATTATATACGACACTTGGGAACATAGGATCGACGCGACACAAAAGATGTCCAAAACTATGATAAGATACATCAGTCATACATTGTTTCATCAAAACACCTTACATACAAGAACAAGGACACATGAATTCCATTTTGCTAAGAGTGGCCTCTTGCCATTTGTTAAAAAAAAGAAGACCGTATAACCATACTAAGACATTCACACCAGATAACTAGAAATGTACAGGTCACCTGTAGTAAGAAATGACAATATCCAATGTGTATATAGTTCACAAAATGAGGCTTAGATGTTCACAAAAAGCAGTAATGGAAGTTGAATGCAAGGACAAACAATACTCCATCATTGGCACCATGTAGATTCAGTAACCAAGCAAGCAGTGTTGTTTTTGCCAAAGCTCACTCCAGTCAACCTGAACTGTACCTAGATTCAGTAACCAAGCAAACTGTGTTGTTTTTGCCAAAGCTCACTCCACTCAGTGTTGTTTTTGCCAAAGCTCACTCCACTCAACCTGAGCTGTACCAAGGGCCATCTTAGTAGCATACCAGTTAAAGTAAGAAAATACAAATGATCAGAACTGTCTAGATGCCTCAAGCTGTCCATGAGAAGCTGTGTGATATGAAGCTTAGGGTCAAGGGCCTCCAGAACATGCAGCACGGTCATCTCTGGGCTTGCTAGGTGTTCCTTCCTGAGGTGCCCTATGAGGTGAACGGCTTCTGCCATGACTGGGTCCTTTACGTACAGGAGAGCCACTGCCAGTATTGAAGAATGGAGTAAAAAAATAATGCATTGTGATATGACAATACAAAACAGGAAAATAGTACATCTCCTACTCCACTGGACATACCTGTGTCTGTTATGTTTCCTCTCATAATCAGGACTAATCCTGTGAGTCCTATGGCAGCGATGATCATCACCTCTGTACCTATTCTGTTCATTTCGCTCCCTACTTCTGCTCCGGCTCCGCCTTCTATAGTCTCTATCTCGATAATCCTCTCGGTACCTTCACAAATGGCTAGCACTTTTATTAAAAACAAAGATGATTCATCTGAAATGCTATACCAATTTTAATGCTACGAGTAACAGAGCTATAATCACAGCTAAAAAAAGTCTTAGGCTGTATTGTAGGTCTACCTAGGTGGCACCATTTGGGCACTTGAGCAATAATGCAATCAAATACAACACCATTTTGCAGGGCCCTTGTATGCATAGGCTATCACAAAGATAATATGTACATCATACATTCATTTTCTTTTCATATTTTATAGTGGAATGGTATTCTTTTAATCCTCTTTATTTGGCATCGTAGCAGTTAAAAGAAATATAGATATATCTTTATACAATAGTGAAGTGTACCTATTCCATTTAGTGCAAGCAACACTTTTCTTGTTTATTGGTTATTAGTAAGACTAAATATGAGCAGTTTGGGAGACAAACAAATTCAGTAGGTAGCAAGATACACAAAGTCAGTAGGGGCATGAGATCATAGCTAGCTTTTCCTTCAGTGTATGCAATTCTGAAACATCATACACAAGGAACAGAGGTGCCTAGTATGTCATTATCAATATTCAAATACGCAACCTAGTTCTTACCTCTGTCTTGGACTGCGGCTTCTGATACGACCCCTTGGCTTTAGATTTTCTTCTGTAATTCTACCCCTATGACTGCAAACACAAACAAGAAAATAATGCTTAGTAAGTCAAATTGCTTTTAGTGTTTCACCATTCTCTGAGCTGCATTGATGCACTTATAATAGATAGTAAAACAAGAGTATCAACATATTTTACATTAGCAATTAGCAAGTGGCATTCTTGTAATGAGTGTTTCTTAGAAAAAGAAACAATGAGTTAAACTGGCCATGTAATGTGAATTTTGGGCTTCTGCTAGATGTGTAAACAAGTAATTTGGGTTTGTATGTCTAATAGAAACACTTTGCCATTTCTGAACTTCGTTCAGACATATACAAGTAGAGTCAAAGTTCTTATCCATGAAAGTAAATCAACCAATGGATGCACCTACCTCAACCTAACAAAAAGATGCATGAAACCAACGAACTAGAACGAAATGGTAACAGGCAAAATTTCAGCTCAATTCACATCGAGCCTGTTCGGTAGGACTACTGCAAGCAGCTGCAGCAGTAGCAGAAGCAAGTGCACCTATCAATAGCCACTGCATCAATAATTTACAGTTCAAAAAGACTTCACCACAAGTAAGCCCCTGAAGTTATTTCCATCAATACATCAACCTAGACCACGGGGATGCTTCAACAGATGAGCAGTCCAAGCTATCACTACGAAAACAAAGAGAGGTTAACAATCTTTTCATTGTGAAACTTCACTCTGAGAAACACTCCTCAACCCAACTTTGCATAGCCAAATCTAAAATACTCTGTTGCGGGCATGAAAAAATCGAACTAAATTAGGCACTTGGGTGGTTGGTGTTTATACTCTGTTGGCATTACTATGGATGGCTCTGTTTCAACTACACTAGAAATTACAATGCACCTTCATCGAAACAGGGCCTAAGTATGAAGGCTGAACAGGAAAAATGATGATCAGATCAAGTAACGATGGAATATCCAAACAAAAAACCACAGCCATACTCGTACAGATCAATGTTTCATTCAACTACAGAACCATCTAAATGACTAAAGCCTCAAGGAAACCCTTAACCTCTTAGAAATAATAAAATAAATTAGTTCTACTGCAGGGTGGCATCTGTTACTGCTACATGACAGCAGACCCCAAAAATTTTGCTGCCGCAATGAAATGCAACAAATAATTTAATCGGTACATAACAAAGGTTGTAGCATGTAAGATCTTACATCTTTTCAGCATTGGGCCCATACTTGGCAAACTGCACCATGAGCGCCCGCCCACCAAACCTCATCCCTGTACCAGAAATTTTTTTTGGAATAAGCCTTAGAATAATGTCGAAGACCTAAGACGGATGAAATTTTTCCTTCGCTGACCATCAAGCCCGTCAATGGCATCCTGCGCCTCATCCTCGTAATTGTACCTCACGAACGCGAACCCTCGCGAATCCCCAGTCCTGCAATAGGAGACGCAAGTTCAACCAAAAAACGACTCGAAATCCAGCCCCCGACGCGCGGTGAAAGTGACAATGGCGTCCACCTGTTGTCGCGCGGGATGTAGATGTCGACAACCTCGCCGTAGCGGTCGAAGAGCGGGAAGAGGTCGTCAGTCGTAGTGCCTGCAGCAGGGATTCATCGGAGCCGTGAGTAAGCGGAACGCTGGGAAGCCAGCAAGGGGCGGGTAGGCGAGCGAGATTACTTACGGTAGGAAACGTTGAGGACGAGGAGGGAGAAAGTGTCGTGGTTCTCCGGCTGCCCGGAGCGCGACATCGCCGGAGATGGCAGCGGCGTGTAAAAATTATTATAATTGCGGCGTAGGGGTTTTGGTTAGGTTTTTGGGACGGGTGTAAATGGTCAGGGAAGTCTAGGGAAAAAAGGATTTTAGCTTGTAAATTAATTCGGCTTATTTTCATTTCGGGAAGATCGCAAATGTGCCATCAAGGACATATTTAATTTGTACCTTTTATTTATTTGTTTGTTTATTTATTTATGACATTAAACAGATTTAAATCAATTTTTATTATTTCTACGAATTGTCTCTAGCTACTGAGTTGTATATGATTTAATAATTCTTAAAAACACCTTGGACCGAGTAGATTCGCACAGAGATGTCTGATTTTTAAAGCATTCAATTCTAGTTCAAGCAACACAATCCAGTTGTCCAACAAGTTCATTTGAAGTGGTGACCTGACTATTCAAAATTGCTTTGGTACAATTGTCCAGTCTCTCGAAGGTGTTAGTGGCCACTTTGGCAAAAATGTCAGCCTCAATTCCCACACTGTTGAAGACGTGATTTTTTTTTATTTTTTTTGTAAAAACCAACAATGTCAAACCCAAATGTCAGTTGGAGATGCTTTAGGTGAAACTACGCAAAAAAAAAAAAAAAAAACCTACACTGGAGAAGGTACCCTAGAAGATAGCAAGCATGAAACACAATTGATGGGAAGATTTATTATCAAATGGTTATCTTTAGAAAACAGTCATAGCATACTTTCGTTTTTGCTATAAAACCAAAGTAAAGAGTTGGTTTAAGGATATTCTAGAGATGTTCCTATTATGGCAATTTGCAAGATGTGAAAGTCTTCCTTCATTTTATTTTGCCTTCAATAGTTCGATCAGATGTTACGAAGTTGAAGCAAAAGTCCCTAACAACAACATATATAATGGCGTAAAACTTCCTGGGCACTTACTCATTAGAACTATATAACTCTCAAATCAAATGTACATCGTAGATCTGCGCGTACAACCTCTGAAGTAGTAGGAGACATTGTCTTTATTCAAGGACCCCTCCTCGCTAAAACTTCCTGGGAACTCATAGTGAGTCAAGATTCATCAGTTTGTTCAGATTCGCCTTTGTCTGCAAAAACCAAAGAGCAATTGGGAAGGTGACATACTTGAGTTTACAAGAACATCTTAATCGGTGCAACTAAACTGAATGGAGTAAAGGATGGAAACAAATATACCCTTCGCACCTTGCAGATGAGACTGGAAGCCGCAAGAGGTGAGATGATTTGCAAGCTTCTTGGCCAATTGCTTTTGCCAATCTTTGTTGGAAGCCTTAGCTTGAGGTGTTGCCCACACAAGAGCCGTGGCCTTTTCGACATCAACTGTAGCTGCAGCAACCTCAGGCTGACGAAAACAAGCCAAACGAACTTGAGTTAATTACGTGGTGGTGTTACTTGTTGCAAGGTGATGGCACTTGGAGGCGTCACACATTGAAGCAGAATACTGTACAATACAGTTGCAAAAGAAGGTAGCTACAACCTACAGATTGGCTAATGAGGGACCGATGCAAGCAACTGCGCATGTAAGTGCTGATTTTACAGTTGTATCAATCACAATTCACAGCAAAATATTTCTTTGCTAATTTAACAGATGAGACTGTAAAATTTGCAAATCCAGTGCATCCGATTTTGAATTTGTTTCCAGAAACGACACCAAATGGAGTGACGATATATATATGAGAGGAGGCAGAAGTGCAAGCTTTGCAGTGCTGCTAGCGCTTTACGGACGGACCTGGCTCTCAAGAATCCGCTTCACCTTGCCACCGCATCCGCCGCACGACATTCCCTGCACGCAAGCAAGCAGCAGCTCATACCGGCGGCTACCAATCGGAACCAAATCGTAGCAGCAAGAATAATCAGACAAGCGTTACCCCGACATGGAGCACGATTGTGTCGGAGTCGCCGTCCGCCTGCTGCTCGGCCTCACCCAGAGCCGCCACAGCCGCGGCGGCCGCTGCAGCGCCGGAATCGGAGTCGTCCCCACCGCCGCCGCCGCCGCCACCAGATATGCGGCCTCCGACGCCGCCGCCTGCGCCGAATGTGGAGGTGGCGGAGATGGAGGCAAACCCGCGGCGGGGCCGCACCAGGGCCGACGGAAGCAGTGGCCTCCCCGCGGGGGATTTCTAATTATTTGTCATTGATACGTAGGCCTAGTCTTCCTTTGCCAACCTTATACAAAATTGCCCAGAAAATAGTAACACACCTACACTTATACCATTTTTTGCTGAGGTGACCGTTGCAACTCCTCTCCTTTCGCTACTCCTTCACTCTCCATTCACTCGCTGACACTCGGGCTGGAGGTTGAAGAAGGACCCGACTTGTGGGGCCCAAGTGTCAGCGAGTGAAATGGAGAGAGAAGGAGTAGCGAAGGAGAGGTTTGACCGTGTGGCGTGTCACCTTAGCAAAAATGACATAAGTGTAGGCGTGTTACTATTTTTTGGGATAATTTTATAGTTACCATGATAAGGTTGGCAAACGGAGAGTAGGCCTCCGTATCGGTGGCAAATAATTAGAAATCCCTCCCCGCGGTGGGTAGTGAGAGGGGCATCCATTGCTGCTCGAAACTTTTTTTTTTGAACTTTGGGTATTCTCATTGCACTCTGAACTGACAAATCGTCAGCAACATTTACATTGACACTACCCGAAACATCGCACGTAATGTGCTCCGAACCTTTGAATACTACTCACACCCAAAGCAGCTAGCTGGTGAGCTGCCTTATTACACTCTCTAGGAGCATGCACACACTCAAAACTTATAAAGTTACTAGAACAAAACGATTTCAGTTCCTCGCTTAGCAGACCAGACGAAGAGAGGTCTTGGTCCAGTGATGCCCAAACTTGCTTCACTCTTAGGGCATCCGTCTCCAGTATCAGGTGTCCAATCCCCAGATTGCTGGCCGCCTGCACTCCCTGCAAGCAGGCGATTGTTTCCGCCTGCATAGCATCAAGCAGGTGATTAACTCTTCCCCATCCTGCCAGCACTACTTCGCCATCGTTGTCCGTAATCAGAAAGCCCCAACCACCGGCTCTTTCACCCGGAATGAAGGAAGCATCACAGTTCAGTTTCAGTACTCCCTCCGGCGGTCTTGTCCATTTGGCTTCTCGCCGCCAACTCACTGGAGTGCGTTCTGGTGTCGGGTTGTTTAGCTCACTGGCATAGATCTTGATTGCGGCTCGAAACTACCACAGCAGCACAGCCTGGTAGTCCTTTTCGTCCGGGCGTTCCGTTTGCTTCGCGGCGGGCGTTGGCGTTATGTCCAAGTCCAACAAATTCGATTTGCTGGCTGGGCTTTTTGCAGACTTGTGGCCTGTGGCAGTCCGCGGTCGTGCTTCGCGTGTTCCTGTTAGTGTTGAAAACGGACAGAATTTCCTCGTACTTTTTTCCATATTTGAAAACGGTACGGAATGCGGAAATGGGGTTTCAGAATTCGGAACAGAATCGGGATGGTGTTTTTCCGTCCGTATTTACGGAATTCCGTATTTGGCCGGAACTTTACCGGATTTGTTCCGGATTTTTACCATATTTTTTCATTTTTGTCTTTTCCATTTTTTGTGTGCGTTGAGTTTGTTTCTTTTTTCCATTTATTTTTTATTTTAAATAGAAAACATGTTATAATTAAATGTATGTATGTATCTATACAAAGTAATAGTGGTATATATACGTATATGTGTGTATATGTAAGCATATATTTTACATATACATATGGAACACACCTTATACACTAAATATTTGTTCAGATATTTTCGTATGCATCTCAATCCATGTGATTGGGGTGAAATTTTGTTTAAGTTTCACTCCAACTCACTCGGCACACGTGGATTAATATCAAAATTTGAGTACATTCAAACAATACTGAAAGATGTGTATGATTCTGGCTTAAGTTCTCGGCTTCTGACCGTATCCGTTGAACTTCCGACCGTATTAGTTCGTTTCCGTAAACCCGTATATTCCGATTCCGTCTTCGAACCCGCATTTTCCGAACCCTCCAACAAATATAGAAACGGAAGTAGAAGTAGGCTTTTTCCGTCCGTTTTCATCCCTATTCAAGCTTCCATGCACCACATGTCACATTTCATTCCATGAGACTGTACCAAATTACTCCCACCATTTTAAATTATAAAACATTTCAAAAAAATTTAAAGAGAGTAAAGCATATTTAAGTTTAATCAAAATTATAGAAAGAAAATATAAATACTTTTTTACACTAAATAGACCTATTATGAAAATATAATAATACTTAGTTAACATCTCATATTTCAGTACAGTATGGTGAGTCTGAGTGTTCACGTACATTTTTTTTTATCCCATAGGACGCAGCTAAGGCGTGTTATATAAATTTTTTTCTCTATTTTAATATAAAGATGTATAAATCTTTTGTATGATTGAGAAAAAATAAAATAATTAATACTTAATTAACATTATAAATGTTATTGTTTTATCATATAAATTTAGTTAAACTTAAAATATTTCAAGATTTTTGGAACGTGGATGGAGGGAGTATCAGTGAGTGCTCTGATCTGGTCCTGACTGATAGCAGTATGCAGGCAAACTGGAAGTTCAGAATACTACAATACTACGTACATGCACAACAGGCGACAGGTATTATGAATACAGTACATGCTTGTAGATAGGCGTGTTGTAGACCCACCGGTCCTGCAACCCCATCAGTCGAGCTTCATTATTTCATTATTATGTCTTGTTTGGAACTTTGGATGTACATATGAATTGAGTTAAATACCTTTGACATCCAAATAAGCCCGAACGTACTAGAGCAGAAACCTCAGTCTGATGGATCTGAAGGCCTGTCAAATGTCAATGCAGCCCCATCAGCCTAATCAAGAAATAATGATGGTACAGGGTGATACAGACACATTGTTGGATGATTTATCTTCTTTGTATTGTGTTTTTTATCTGAGATGAACATGCCATATAGATATTATAGAGTACAGTAACTTAGTGTAACCATTGCAGGTGCCCCTAGGCAACTGAATCAAGAAAGAGAATCGAATTGATTGTGCCAAACAGAAGGAAGATTCAAGATATACTCCAGTAGGCATAAACTTTCTAGTTTGAGCTGAACCTGATTGAACTTATACTATTACTAGCATCGGTTGAACCATTAAAGTTGAAGCACGCTTCTTTATCTTCTGGATCTTCATCTAAATATTCAGCACTCATCAGGATGCTGAGTCCATTCTCGCTGTGTCCTTTCTGACTACTAGTCACACAGACCATGGTGTTGCCGCCAGCAGTCCAAAATTAACCCTCAAATTAAACCAAGTGGCAGAGCTGATAATAATTTGACTGACATGATGGACACCACCTCTTTTATCAGATCACTACGACCACCAGCTAAAAAGGGTGCAAATACCCTAAAAACACCGATAAGGAAGCCAAATGCGAGGCCTACGCCGAGTCCAGTTGGAGAGACAAGAGGCACTCGTCCATCGGTCAGGTCTTCTGGCTCGTCTCCTCCGCTGTCAACCCCGATTGCAGGGAGGCATAGGAATGCCCCAAGAGGCCAGAGTTATTGTCATAGCGTGATGCAGCGAATGTCACGAGCTGCCCCGATTTTGGGATTTCACCAGTGAGGTTGTAGTTGGAGACATCAAAGTCCGCGAGAAAATTCAGTGCACCGAGCCCTGGAGGAATGGTTCCATTGAGGTGATTGTTGTGTGAGAGGTCTAGTGCACCGATATCCTTCAGCTTGGAGAATGCATCTGGGATTCCACCCGTGAGGTCGTTATGCCCTAAGTTAAGTACCTGAAGGTACACCATACTCCCCAAGCTCGCTGGGATTGTGCCGGTCAGGCCATTGTACGAGAGGTCGAGGAAAATCATGCTCCCGTTGCTGCGGAACAAGTACACTATGGTGCCAATGTATATCCTCGCCGATGGGCAGAACTGAGCAGCTTGGAATTCAGCCAAACGCTCTGGCCGGATGTCCAAGAACTCAAAGGTTATCAGTTGATCCTCACTACCCAAATTAAATTAGAGAGCAAGAAAAACAACATAATTGGAGGGGATATGTAGTTACTCAGTAGTAGCAATAAGGGGGGGTCTTGGTTCGATTCTGCCCTCGGAAGAGGGAGCTTGGTATCCTCATCGCAACAGTCAGTTCCATAGTCCAAGGGATGGAAGCGGCTGCACCTTGAGCAGGAGACATACCTCGTTTTTGAACTCGCTGTGGATCTCGTTCAGCAACTGCGCACGCCTTGTAGTTACCCTAGAGACAGCTTCCTAACAGCTAGCGGTCTGCTGCTCATTCTCCGTCGCCACAGAAAGGATCAAGTAAAAGGAGTTTCAGTACGTCTTTCGTATACAGATGAGTTCTGAGTTCTGAGTGAAACTGAAAAGAGGTCTGAGTTCTTATACATACCCGTACAAATAATTATACATGTTTACTGGTAACCAAAAGAAAATTTACATGTTTATAGGTCTGAGTTCTGAGTGAAACGGAATGAAGCAAGCAAATAACAAATGGAAAGTGTCCGGTGTTTTCCATAGCAACCAAAACAAAAAAAAAAGGGACCTGTCAGCCACATTATCCAAGATAATATATAAACTGAAAAATATTAATACAGGTATAGGAACAACTAATTCTAAAAGATAGTCTGTGTGGGTATAGTAAGCCTAGTTAGTCAACGTGGAGACTGGAGACCTTTGTTGACATAAGAATACCTTAGACATTAAGCAATGTTATCAAGCAAAAACATAGTTCTATAAAATTATTAACCCAATATATTCCAAGCAAGAAAAAAAACAGCAACAAAGATAAAAATGGAATTAAGGCTAATCATGTTCAAATCTAACCCAACGTGTCACTGATAATGAAAAGTCAATATTGGATGGAAACATCAAATTTTAAGTAATATTACCCTGTTCTTACAATATCATTTGATCAATTATTTTTTACCATGCAAAATTGTCAAAATTTTAATATGCTCATGCGTTGCAATGGGAGAAATAAAAAGTTATTAATTAAAAATACACGGGAATATTACATATTTATTCATATTTTATGTTTTTTTCTATTTTTTCATCAACTCATTGTATTGCTATTTTCTTTCTTTTCTATTTAGATTTGGATAGAATTAAAATCCCTATTCATCTTACTTGAAGGTATTCCATCATGAGCAAGAATTAGTCTGTGTGGGAACATAGGAACAATTAATTCTAAAGATAGTTTGTGTGGGTATAGTAAGCCTAGTTAGTCAACGTGGAGACCTTTGTTGACATAAGAATACCTTAGACATTAAGCAATGCTATCAAGCAAAAACATAGTTCTATAAAATTATTAACCCAATATATTCCAAGCAAGAAAAAAAACAGCAACAAAGATAAAAATGGAATTAAGGCTAATCATGTTCAAATCTAACCCAACGTGTCACTGATCGATACTGGAAAGTCAATATTGGATGGAAACATCAAATTTTAAGTAACATTACCCTATTCTTACAATATCATTTGATCAATTATTTTTTACCATGCAAAAGTGTCAAAATTGTAATTTCTAGTTATTTAGCTTGGTAATATTCTTTCTTAGCATAACCCTAATCAACTGATAGAGGAATCTTGGTAAAAGGGTTAAAATGATTTCACTAATGACCTTGATCTTTGACTGATTGATACCTCAACACTACCATTTTTACAAAAATGAAATTGTCATGGGCAGCCAACATGCCACTAGTAGAGAAATGCTCTTTTGTCCCAGTTGGGAATGGGCTTTAGTCCCGGTTGTCATGGGCAGCCAACAGGCCACTAGTAGAGAAATGTTCTTTTGTCCCGGTTGGGAATGGGTCAACCGGGACTAAGAGTCCGGGACTAAAGGTCCTCCCAGCGAAAAAAATAAATCCTCCCACCACTACGTCTCGTGAGAATCGAACCCAATACCTCCAACATAGCCTCACATGTAGCTTACCACTCCACCTACCCAACACATCTGATAATGAATGAGACATTGTCCTTTTGAACCAACACAGCAAGAGACCTTTAGTCCCGGTTCGTAACACCAACCGGGACTAAAGGGTCTACCTTTAATCCGGGTTAGTATTACCAACCGGGACTAAAGGTAGGAATAAAGAGCCCCACCTGCAAAAGGCTGATGTACTAGCCGTTGAGCAAGGGACTCTAGTCCCGGTTAGTATTACCAACCGGGACTAAAGGTCTCTTTAGTCCCGGCCGCAAAAAATACTGAAACTAAAGCCATCTTTACATTCGGTTCAAAGGCTTGTTCTCTACTAGTGGGCTGTCGCTGGTCCAATAGGCCCAAGAGTCAATAGCTTAGCTGCCAAGTTAGGTCAAGGATGCTTAGCCACCAAGTTAGGTTTAGCGTTGATCACCTCTCTATATAAAGAGAGGCACGCCTATCATTTCGAATTAAACAAGGAATAATGAAGAAACAATTCTAGTCTCCCTCAATCTTTCAAGCTCTTGGCAAAGCATAATGCCTAGTTACCTCAAAATACCACCAACATAACATCTGGTATCACAATCCAGGCATTCATCCATCTCGTCACCGCCGCAAACCCGCGCCAACTCCGCCACATACTCCATCGAGTCATCGCTGCCGCGTTCAGCCACCACCCTGACATTAAACTTCATTGTGCCAATTGCCTCGATGGATTTTCCTAAATTTGACTGGAAATCTGATCATACGACATTTGTCAACCAATGCGAGTCATCCTACTTCAACCGGGAACGCATCATAGAGGAAGAAAAGGTATAGATGACTTCCCGTAATTTGGAAGATGGCGCCCGGATGTGGTTCCTCCAAGTCTAGTGGGATGAGGGCACCCCGGCGTGGCGCCGCTTCACCAAGCTCCTGCACCTATGCTTCAGATTGCCTCCACGCGCCACCCTGCTCCATCATGTGTCCTCTACTGCCAACGACACTTCACACATCTTTGCTAATGTATTCACACAGCTGGATCGCCTAAAGGCGTTGCTCAAGGAGGAGAACATGAACGCCTGGAGGCAGTACTCCTACAGGCAGCAGCACGTGGACTCATGGCACGTCGGCGGATGTAGGCTCTCCGCGGGCAGAAGTGTTTGCCTGTTATCTCAAGGGTCATCATGTGCCCATCATCAGAGGGGCAGGCAGTGGTGAAACCGTAGGGTGAGGTTTCCTTGCATGACGGATGGTGCAGAAGATCCGCATATTGCTCGGTTCGTCGATGCACGAAATCGCAGCCTACGTGTTCAACCACCCGGTCCCGTTTGTACTTTATGCGCCTCCTGCAGAAGTAGTGATCTAGGTATGTAGTCGCTCTGCACAACCAAGGATGGTCATTCTTGCACCTGCCTTGGTCCTAGATAGATCCAGTGTAAGAGTTGACCGATACATCTTACACCCTTCATCCAACATGAAGCCAGCAGTTCGACTCTTTCCATAGGATCTAGGAGGACATAGTTGTAGTCCAAATTTATTTAATATTTTAGTCCCAAATTTCTTTCAATTTTTTGTCTTAAATAAAAAAGGTAAGCCGAGACGTAAAAGGCTTAACCTTATGCCGCGACATGTAGGTCTATGGCAGCTCGTGGGTGAAAGGAGCAATCAGCGCCATGCAAGCCGAACTGCCAATAATATCTATGCATTGTGTTGTGTAGGAAAAATTTTGGGATTCAATTTCAGGATCCAAGACAAGGCTGGAAAGGCAATCCGATGGACCAGTGTTCTGCTCCATTATGACATAGAAGACATACCATCAAGCTATCTAGCTCGATGGCGAGCTGGGTCTTCGAGGGTGGGGGAGATGTCATGGGCAGACCAACAGGCTACCGCCGGTCCAATAGGCCCAAGAGTCAATAGCTTAGCCGCCAAGTTAGGTCAAGGGTTGATCCCTGTCTATATAAAGAGAGGCACACCTATCATTTGGAATTAAGCAAAGAATAATGATGAAACAATTTTAGTTTTCCTCAATCTCTCAAGCTCTTGGCAAAGCATAAGGCCTAGTTATCTCAAAATACCACCAACATAACAGAAATACCCTAGGTTCAGGCTGATGAAACAGTCCCCATAAAAATTATGTACTTATGCTTAAAAAAGAAATAGATAGATGCTATATAGTAATTAGTGATGTTGCACTTCACAATGATATGATCAAATGAGGTGTCCTATGAGTGAGAAATGAAATTGCTCGTACGTAAGTTGAAGCCCAAAATATCTGCTATCGATCATAGTGAATTTTAGAGTGGTTCTCTAGTACAATATCAGCATCTACCAGGCCTAGGCACCACAGAAAGGAAGGCACCACACAAAGGAAGGGAAATCGAAGCATAGAGTAAAGTCAAGCATAGCTTTCTACTAGACAAGTACATGCGCTGGAAAGAGAAGCACAAAGTAAAGTCGACCACCATGACGGCATTACTGAAGGGCCACTCAAAATCGGCGCTGGCTTCACCATCACATGTCACATCCTCTTGTTAAAGGACAAGGTGTGGGAAAAGGACTACTCAGTCACCTCCACTGAGCTCTGGTTTGCCAAATCTCTTGAAGACCTCCCACGCGACATTCTCATGTTTCCTCAAGTGAATATCAACAGACCAGAAGTTGTTCACTTCCTTATCATCGAGAAGTCCATTTACCCGTGGAAAAAATGTGGGTGGTCAGTGTTGACATGAACACCAAGAAAGTAGAGTCATTTAATCCGTATATCAATGGGATAGAGGCACGTGAAACTGAGGATGCTGACTTGACCAAAGTGAAGTCATTTGGTTCTCTACCCTTCTTCCCCTGTGGGTTCTCCAAATTCCTCCATCTCTCAAGATACGTGTAATATTATTATATATATTTTTGTACTCATACCGGTAGTAATGTTAGTATTTGTAGTTATATTGGTAGTAGAGGTAGTAGTTAGTTGCAGTAGTAGTCATCTAAGTCATATAATAGTAGTTCGCCCACAGCACAACAGCTCAATGTGTGCACATATCGACATGTACATGTGCATTTAAGTATCAGCCAAAAAAATCTTAAATTTGGATGCATTGTGAATTAGACAAATTCATATATGTGGGAAGAACTGAATTAGACTAATGAAAAACCTGAAACTTTCCATAGCAGTTGTCAGTATAACTCTTATCCAGCATATAGGTATACTGAATTGAGAAGTACACCAGTAAAGAATAATGATGAAACAATTTTAGTTTCCCTCAATCTCTTAAACTTTGGCAAAGCATAAGGCCTAGTTATCTCAAAATACCACCAACATAACAGAAATACCCTAAGTTCAGGCTGATGAAACAATCCCCATAAAAATTATGTACTTATGCTTAAAAAAAGAAATAGATAGATGCTATATTGTAATTAGTGATGTTGCACTTCACAATGATATAATCAAATGAGGTGTCCTATGAGTAAGAAATGAAATTGCTCGTATGTAAGTTGAAGCCCAAAATATCTCCTATCGATCATAGTGAATTCTAGAGTGGTTCTCTAGTACAATATCAACATCTACCAGGTACTAGACAAGTACATGCGCTGGAAAGAGAAGCACAGAGTAAAGTCGATTACCATGATGACATTACTGAAGGGTCACTTAAAGTCGGTGCTGGCTTCACCATCACATGCCACACCCTCTTGTTAAAGGACAATAGGTTAAAGGGCAAGGTGTGAAAAAAGGACTACTCAGTCACCTCCACTGAGCTCTGGTCTGCCAAATCTCTTGAGGACCTCCCACACGACATTCTAATGTTTGCTCAACATCTACCAGGTACTAGACAAGTACATGCGCTGAAAAGAGAAGCACAGAGTAAAGTCGATTACCATGATGGCATTACTAAAGGGTCACTTAAAGTTGGTGCTGGCTTCACCATCACATGCCACACCCTCTTGTTAAAGGACAATATGTTAAAGGACAAGGTGTGGAAAAAGGACTACTCAGTCACCTCCACTGAGCTCTGGTCTGCCAAATCTACTCAGTCACCTCCACTGAGCTCACCTCCACTGAGCTCTGGTCTGCCAAATCTACTCAGTCACCTCCACTGAGCTCTGGTCTGCCAAATCTCTTGAGGACCTCCCACGTGACATTCTAATGTTTGCTCAAGTGAACATCAACAGAAGTTGTTCACTTCCTTATCATCGAGAAGTCCATATACCCGTGAAAAAATGTGGGTGGTCAGTATTGACATGAACACAAAGAAAGTGGAGTCATTTAATCCGTATATCAATGGGATGGAGACCCGTGTAACTGAGGATGTTGATTTGACCAAAGTGAAGTCATTTGGTTCCCTACCCTTCTTCCCCTGTGGGTTCTCCAAATTCCTCCATCTCTCAAGGTACGTGTAATATTATTATTATTATATATATTGTTGTACTCATACCGGTAGTAATGGCAGTTTTTGTAGTTATATTGATAGTAGAGGTAGTAGTTAGTTGCAGTAGTAGTCATCTTAGTCATATAGTAGTAATTCGCTCACAGCCTAACAACTCAATGTGTGCAGTTATCGACATGTACATGTGCATTTAAGTATCAACAAAAAAAATCTTAAATCTGGATGCATGGTGAATTAGACAAATTCATATATGTGGGAAGAACTGAATTAGACTAATGAAAAACCTGAAGCTTTCCATAGCAGCTGTCAGTATAACTCTTATCTAACATATATGTATATTGAATTGAGAAGTACATCGGTTGTTATAAGATGGCTTCATAGTCTAGTTCAATTCATGATTTTTATGATCAATAGTACATATTAGAAGCATTGTTCAATCCCAAAAGAAATAAATCTTCTATTTGTACATGGTATTGCTTGTTATTGTCCCTATGACATATTTTCTATAATTATTATACCAATTCTACTTGTAATAATAAACTACCCTAACAAAATAGAAAACAATCCCTACCCATGAGATGATAGCCCCCCACAGGCTCGACAGGCGTTGGGCCAGAAAGAAAACGATCCCTAAAAGCCCAAATGGCTCAAAGCGCATTTATGTCCTGAACAGTTTGCATTTGGGGTTCGACAAAACATGAAATTTGTCAACTCTTAAATTGATATGGCAAAGATAAAAAGAATGGATCTCCAACAGTTCCCCATAAATGTCTTGGCAAAAACAAAAATTATATTGAAAGATGTGAAAGATGCTTTTAGAGTTAGGTGAAACTACGCAAAAAAAAAACTACACGGGAGAAGGTGCCCTAGAAGATAGCAAGCACGAAACACACATATATTGAAAGTTGAGGGGAAGATTTATTATCAAATGCTTATCTTTAGAAAACAGTCATAGCATACTTTTGTTTTTGCCATAAAACCAAAGTAGAGTTGGTTTAAGGATATTCTAGAGATGTTCTTATTATGGCAATTTGCAAGATGTGAAAGTCTTCATCCATTTTATTTTATCACTAGTTTGCCTTCAATAGTTCAGGTGTTACGAAGTTGAAGCAAAAGTCCCTAACAACAACATATATAATGGCGTAAAACTTCCTGGGTACTCATTAGAACTATATAACTCTCAAATCAAATTTACATCGTAGATCCGCGTGTACAACCTCTGAAGTAGGAGTAGGAGACATTGTCTTTATTAAAGGACCCCTCCTCGCTAAAACTTCCTGGGAACTCATAGTGAGTCAAGATTCATCAGTTTGTTGTTCAGATTCGCCTTTGTCTGCAAAAACCAAAGAGCAATTGGGAAGGTGACATACTTGAGTTTACAAGAACAGGTGCAACTAAACTGACACGTACGTTTGTTTGTATAAATAAATGGACTAAAGGATGGAAATAAATCTACCCTTGGCACCTTGCAGATGAGACTGGAAGCCGCAAGAGGTGAGATGATTTGCAAGCTTCTCGGCCAACTGCTTTTGCCAATCTTTGTTGGAAGCCTTCGCTTCAGGTGTCGCCCACACAAGAGCGGTGGCCTTTTCGATATCAACTGTAGCTGCAGCAACCTCAGGCTGACGAAAACAAGCCAAACGAAAACATGGTGGTGTTGTGTTACTTGTTGCAGCGTGATGGCACTTGGAGGCGTCACACACAGAAGCAGAATACTGTACAATACAGTACAAAAGAAGGTAGCTACAACCTACAGATTGGCTAATAAGAACTGATGTGGGACCGATGCAGGCAACTGATGATTTTACAGTTGTATCAATCACAATTCACAGCAAACTATTTCTTTGCAAATTTAACAGACTGTAAGATTTGCAAATCCAGTGCATCAGATTTTGAATTTGTTTCCAGAAACGACACCAAACGGAGAGACGATGTATATGAGAGGAGGCAGAACTCAGAAGTGCAAGTTTTGCAGTGCTGCTAGCTCTTGACGGACGGACCTGGCTCTCCAGAATCCGCTTCACCTTGCCAGCGCATCCGCCGCACGACATTCCCTGCACGCACGCAGAGCAGCTCATACCGGCGGCTACCAATCTGAACCAATTCGTAGCAGCAAAAATAATCAGACACGAGCAGAGCGTTACCCCAACATGGAGCACGATTGCGTCCGAGTCGCCGTCCGCCTGCTGCTCGGCCTCACCCAGAGCCGCCACAGCCGCGGAGGCCGCTGCAGCGCCGGCACCGGAGTCGTCCCCTCCGCCGTCGCCGCCACCAGATATGCGGCCTCCGCCGCCGCCGCCGCCGCCGCCGAATGTGGAGGTGGCGGAGATGGAGGCGAACCCGCGGCGGGGCCGCGCCAGGGCCGACGGAAGCAGTGGCCTCCCCGCGGTGGGCAGAGGGAGGGGCACCCTCGTATAAGTACTCGTGGCCACGGCGGCCTCCATTGCTGCTCGAAACTACCACAGCAGTGGTTCCGTTTGCTTCGCGGCGGGCGTTGGCGTTATGTCCAAGTCCAACAGATTCGATTTGCTGGCTGGGCTTTTTGGTTTTTGCAGACCGGAATTGTTGTGGCCTGTGGCAGTCCGCAGTCGTGCTTCACGTGTTCCTGCAATCAGGCTTTCATGCACCACAGTGAGTGCTCTGGTCTGGTCCTGACTGACAGCAGTATGCCAGTATGCAGGCAAACAGGGAAACCGCGAGTTTGGATTCTGGAACACTACAATCCATGCACAACGGACATGACAAATTCTCCAATATGAATCTTTGACCACTTCTTTAACAAACATAAAGATATCATAAAAGTATACATCTTTTAAGGCAATCTATGCTGAGAAAACCGAAACAACAGACAACTATTTATTTGCAATAAGAAACAACCATATGCATTGATCATATGTATTGATCAATGCAAAAGCTGGGATATTAATATATTCCTTTTTCTAAAAAAAAGATCTATATATATGAAGGAGCGTTCTTATGTCTTGGGGATTCTTGGATCATCCACAATAAGAGGGTCCAAATAACCATCCATAGGTGCTCGTTGCTCTTCATTGTAGCGAGCCCAGACAACCAGATATAAACCAACAATTATGGAAACTCCCCCAATAATGCTGAAATGAAAGGATTTGAATACAAGTGTACACAAGGTCAGAATCAATGCTACTTAGTTTAAAAAAGAATCAATGCCAGTTTGCTATATAAGTTTTTTTATTAATTACATAAAGTCATTGAGGTTTCAAAAAGAACTATGTGTGTGACCACTTTCACGTTCCGCAAACCACCGCAAATGTTGTTATTTGGCTTGAAAGAGTATTATGCAACAACTAATAAAAACACAACTCCAGAGCTTTCAAAAGGTCCAAGATTTGGGGAATAATCCGATAACAATGTTCAAACATCAGATTTGGCATAATTAGTGGGCAGTGTGTGAAACCAAACCTTCCGATGTAAACTGGGTCACCAAGAAAAATAGTTGAGAGGACGGTGGAAAAAGCTGGTTGGAGTGGATTGTAGAGGCCAACTAGAGAAGGTCCAAGAATTTTGTTTGCCCATGTCATGATAGAGTAGCTCAGACAAGATGCAACAATTCCCTGACCGTGCAAGCAAGAATCTTGGTCAGACAATTAACCATGGAGAGGAAATCTTAGCATCACTGTTATGCATGCAAGTGATGTAGTCTAAGCATAAAGGGTGTTTACTCACAGCATACAGAACAGCTATGATCTCAGTTTTTGTCAGCGCCCACTCGTGTAGCCCAGTAGTTGCAGATATTCCGGTTAACACCATAAAGATTGTAGCAAAAAAATATGAATAAGCTGTCACGGATAAGCTTGCAGGATATTTTATCATCACTGGAGCCTGCAATAGTCAGGGCAGAGAAAAGGACACTATAAATCTGCATCAATGATGAACATAAACATTGAAGTCCTATCTTGTTGCCGGCAAGAACACACAGACACACAAAAAAAAAAGGGCAAGGGATTCAGGATTAATTGCAAGCTGTAAAAGTTGCATTACCTGTATGACTAGATAAACCGCCACCAGGAGGCAGTTTCCTATAAGGCAGAGGACACCAAGATGCCATGTTTCTACACCGTACTCGAGGACGGCTGATGCCAACCAGTTGGGGGCAGCAGGATAGGGAGTGCTCGTCCATGCGTTGGGCATGCTTCCCGTAAGGCCAATCAAGGATGGACCTCTGTAAAGAGCCATCAGAATGGCGCCGGAGACGCATACAACCGTGCCGATGACTTTGAGGATGCCTTCTTTGGTGAAGATGTTGATGGCTTCAAGACTGTAAAAATTAGTAGTCTTATTCAGTATTAACACCCAAAATTGGTGGTGATTCAGGACTGTCTCCGGTCTCCCTGAAGTGTGTGGGTCCAGGGGTGACAAGTGAGTGAGACAAAGACATCCTGAATTTTCTGATGACATTGTCGAGTGTGTTATGACAGTCACCCGGCAATTGCAGCCAAGAGAAATGTGAGTACAGGTATGGATGGCTGGAAAGCCGCGGCGTAGGAAGCGTTGGTGTACTGGAGGCCGACTAGGAAGAGGAGCGGGTTCCCATACAGCCTGCACATATAGATACAGTATATAAATTGAATCAAGGACAGAGGATCAGTATCACCGATGGAAGACTTTAGCAGAAGGGATTATTAGTACCCGGTGAAGCCAAGAAGAGCGAAGGATGCGAGGAGCTGAGGTGTCACACTGTCACGGGAGGCCTCACCCTTCTGCAACAACGGAGAACGGAAAAAGACCAAAGGGCAGGAAAATATGTGATTTTCCCCTAGCATACTGGCAGGAAAGATCCAAGAAGGAAAGGAAATTAGTAATTGAAGCGAGATTAATAGCTAGCGGTGGAGCAGGCAGCGCACCTCTCGCGGAGGAAGGCGACGGGGGCGAGGACGAGGAGCGCGAGGAGGTCGCGGTAGACGCAGAAGACGACCTGGTTCATGCCGACGTTGAGGACGGACTTGGTGAGGACGTGGTAGCCGCTGTAGGCGAGCATGATGAGGACCATCCCGGCGTGCGCCCGCCACCTCTCGCTCAGGAGCCGGCACCCGCTCACGCTCCATGGCCACCACGAGCATCGCTGGAGCGCCGCCGCTCTCCGGTCTCCGCCCATCGCCCTCCACTCTCGTCTCCACCACTCTCACGTGCTTACTACTAGGAGTACGTTATTTTGTTTGCTTGAATGGGATTCTTCATCACGAAAAAAACAAAACCCACCCCCCAATAATATCGCCATGCACGCAAAAGGCACAGTGGAGGACGTTGGTGCTCCAGCGCTCAAAGATAGCAACGTCTGGCCACACGCAACGGAGTCCCAGAGCGGAAATCCTTGTTGCCCCCCTCGTGGCGTCCTCCAGTCCCCCCCCCTCTGTTATCGAAAAATTCTTTATTTGATAGCTTTCTCTATCCGACTCTCTCTCTCTCTCCCTCTCAATCAAGACACAGCATTTTTTTTTTGGAAGCCAAGACACAGCATTCTTTATTCGATAGTTTTCGATTTCTATCTTACTCTCTCCCTCTCCAATCAAGACACAGCAGGTAGGGTTACATAAAGAATTACATCATCTTCAAAACTTAAGAAATTACTCTTTTTTTAGAACGCGCATATCACGTGTTTCAGGGACGAAACCAGAAAAAAATTTAGGACGGGCTGAACAAAAGTCTATAACAATTTAACTATATTATGACCCATCACAATAAATAAATATATAATAGATCGAAAACATTGTAATATTGAAAACGTTAATTAATAATAAAATTCACAGTAGGAAAATAAAGGTGGGGCTCTAGGGAGGCTCTACGTGCCGGACGACAGTAGGGGAGCTCGAGCCCGTGCCGCCTGGCCGCTGGCTCCGTCAGTGACGTGTTTCATTAAGAAAAAGTTTAGAAGGTTTACACGTCCGTCATCATATCACAGCGAGGTACCATGAGTAATAGGATTGAACACTAACACAAGACACCGCTAGGCGGTGGAACATACGGTGCCGAAAACAACCGAAATAGAGAATATTTATATTTGGAGATCCAAATAAAAAGACTCTTGGATGGTATTTTTTTCACCAAAATATCTAGTCCTAATTAATATAAAGTTAGTGTGCAACAATAGGCCTGAATTCCCAAATCAGCCCCATCTCCTCTTACCTACTTACATGCTACACTTTTGGGAGGACTTTTTTTTACCATGCTAATGTTAGGGATTTGGAGGATTTGGTAACTAGGTTAGGTGGATGTGGGGTTACTGTGGGCTAAGGGCATGTTGGTTTTAGTTTTTCACTGGCTTTTATATTGGCTAGATACCACTGATAAAATGAACTAAAAGCTAAAAAAACATTCTGAGGAGCTTTTTCTAGCTTCTGGTATGCTAAAAAGCTAATATTGATTACAAAAGCCAATAGTCAAGAGCTAACAACGATAAGCCAAAAAAAACAGCCTTTGAGCCAAAAGCTCAAAAGTTGTGGTTAATACAAACATGTCCAAAGAGAGGAAATATGGCTTCATGTTGGTGACTACTGGTGAATTCGTATGTGAATCGCTACTTGGCAAGTTAGGTTAAGTTGTAAGGTAAATGTGATTGTGTTAAAATGAATGGTTAGCATAATAACAATATGTGAAGAAGGGAGGATGATAAATAAGGGAAAATGGGGTAGATATATATGTACCATCAGATCACTACTGAGTTTAGATGTTTGGGACTCAAAATACATTAGTGATTGGTGACATATCATCTAATTGGTCCTGAATTTAG
The DNA here is from genome assembly GCA_022036555.1 of Microstegium vimineum. NCBI lineage: Eukaryota > Viridiplantae > Streptophyta > Magnoliopsida > Poales > Poaceae > Microstegium > Microstegium vimineum. The sequence continues at coordinate 2,316,673 of CM039124.1, read as the reverse complement.
ATGTTTGAGGCTCAAAATACCTTGATGATTAATGACATGGATATCCCTTAGTTCCAAAGTTCCAAATCATCGTTCATAGAGAAGCGGTGTGTTGTCTGCCGACCCATGGCCCATGGGGATGCGACTGGGCCTCGCTCTACCCCACGCTACCCATCGCAGCCCACCATGTGGCTCTCTTCTCCCTCGTGCCCGCCACCCACTATCGCGGTTGTGCTAGGGTTCGCCAGAGCTCTGCCACCATGACTGTGGCCGCTCCTTCTTCCCCTCCCTCACAATGCTTCCGCAGCCGCCATGGCCATCTCAACATCGAGCCACCCCTACCCTAGCTTGGCTCATCCACATAGCCGCTGCAAGGGCTCCTAACCATCAGCCACCATCCAAGCTTCTTGTCTTCCCTGCCTCCCTCGGTCGGCCCCTTCCTTCTAAGGCCACCAAAGATGGAGACGAGGAAGGGAGTGAGCTGCCGGAGTTGGAGACAAGGTGGCGACACACAATCTCGGGTGTGGATGTGGAGGCGTCGGAGATAGAGATGAAGGGCGGCGTCGACGAGCTCGGATGGAGGCATGTAGGCCACTCTAGGCTAAATCATGCATGGAGGGAGAAAGCGAAACAATATTCACGTGGGAGGGAAGATGGGGGGTCGACGCACGACTGTTGTCTGACTAGTCGGCAACAAAGTTTCCCATGTGGAGGAGGGGATGAAGAAATGTGGTTGGATGTTAGGTTGATAGTGGTGCACTTGATTATGTGTGTGCCTAGATAGGTAGGAGAGAGAGAGAGAGAGAGAGAGAGAGAGAGAGAGAGAGGAGAACAAAGTATATAGAGAAATGGAGAAGAGGAGGAGCGAGTGACCATTGGGCTTTGCTTGTTAGCTACCGAGGAGGATGTTAGCGAGCTTGTGTGGATGCTTTGGTCTGTCCTCAACACACATTGCCTAGGTGGGTTGGACCAAAAGATAGTAAAAAAGAGTGGTGGAGAAATATACATTGCTTATGTTCTTGGGCTTGTTTAGACATGAGATAGATTATGAACTAGGAAGAAGTTTAACCATTTATTCAAATAGTTTTTATAAGTTGAATTTGAATCTTGGTTCAGATTGGACCTCACAAAGAATTTAATTAATAAAATGTAAATCCAAATCACTTCATACAACCACACATTGATATGCAAGACACATGCTATTTAAAAATTCAGGAGAGAGGTTAAGGTCATGACTTAATTTGACCTTTAACCTAGCATCAGTAAAAGGTTTTGAAAATTTGAGATTTTTTACGCACAAACAAAACACCTAAAATTATAGGATGGTACACTTGCTATCACGTTATTGATTTATGTTCCATGCCCAATACAATGATGCACATATTTTCTATGATTTTATATGAGGGACGACTGCACAAATTAATCTCCCAAGGCCAAATTGTCATTGGTTTGACCGGCCTAGTTTTTTTAAAAAAACAATCTTGTATATAAAAAGAATATATACATGTTGTTTCCAGTGATGTCTTGGAGAAAACAATTGAGACAACTATTTGATCCCCTAGCATTTAAGGATCCATGAAAGAACTTTCTTGTGTCTTAGTGATTCTTGGATGACCCACAAGAAGAGGGTCGAAATAATCATCTGTTGTTGCTCGTTGTGCTTCATTGTAGCGAGCCCATGTAACTAGATATAGGCCAACAATTATGAAGAATCCCCCAATAACGCTGGATGATGCCGTTGAATACAAGTGTGGATAAAAGGTTAGGATTGATACTACTTTGTTACATAAGTTGTTTTCTCTATGATGAGTCACATAACTTTGTGAGTTTATAAGAAGGGAATAAAAAATAATCAATAGCTATACATATCTATAAAAAAGTTCACCAGTTTCATATTTGACCAAGTACATCAATGTTATTTTTTGGCTTGCAAGAGTATAAGTCAACAACTAATAAGAACAAGATTCAAGAGCTACTAGCTAGTTCAAAAGGTGCAAGATTTGACAAATAATCCATTAATCCCTCTGTCCTAAAATATAAGGTATAGTAGGAATTTTAGTACACATTGTAGTGTAGAGAAAATGATGCATGTAACCCTCTTTTATAAGTCGGAATATCTTGTGCTTAGTATATTCTGAACCTGGTGGTACACATTAATACACATGTGATTGGTGCCTTTCGGAAGTTGACTCATCTAGAGTACCTTATAATCAGAATAAGTTTTTTAATGTTTTAATAACTTATATTTTAGGATAGGCAGTGTGTGGAATCAAACCTTCCGGCGTAAACTGGCGCACCAAGAAAAATAGTTGAGAGGACGGTAGAAAAAGATGGTTGGAGTGGATTATATATGGCAACTAGAGAAGGTCCAAGAATTTTGTTTGCCCATGTCATGATTGCATAGCTCATACAAGACGCTACAACTCCCTGAACGTATAAGTAGTAAGAGTAGTTTTGGTTAGAATAATTAACAAAGAGTTTCCTTAAATCTTGACATCATTGCTATGCAACTGATGTGGTCTAAGCATATAAAAGGCATGTAGAGACACTTACAGCGTATAGAACAGCTATGATCTCAGTTTTTGTCAGTGCCCACTCATGGAGCCCCCCATTGTTGGTTGCAAATACTCCAGTGAACACCATAAAGACGGTGGCAAAAAAATAGGAATAAGCCGTCAACGATAAGCTTGCAGGGTACCTTTTAATCACAGAAACCTGTGTAATTGTCACGGCAGAAAAAGGGTGCTAATTTGCATCAATCATGAGCACAAACCGTAAATGAACATTATTCCATTGGGTAATAAGAACTAATAATAAGAACAAAGAAAAGGGCCGGGGTCTGATCAAGCATACATGTATGCATGTATGTACATGTATGCTCCAACATTTCCATTACCTGTATGACTAGATAAGCACCCACCAAGAAACAATGTCCTATAAGGCACAGGGCACCAAGAAACCATGTTTCCACACCACTCTCGAGCACGGCGGTAGATGTCAGCCACTGAGCAGGAATGGCGGTGACATTTCCACTTGCTGATGCAGTGGTGGCGCCTCCCAGCTGCAGGCCAATCAAGGACGGGCCTCTGTAGAGAGCCATCGGAAGGGCACCGGAGACGCACACGACTGTGCCGATGACTTTGAGCACGCCGTCCTTGCTGAAGATGTTGATCGCTTCAACGCTGAAAAAAAGAGTTTTGATTAGAGTCCTATTCACAATAATGCACGTAGCCGACCATCCATGCTTTCCGACTCAAAGATTAAAAATTGATCACGTCTCTCTCCTGAATTGCCAATGGAATTACTATTGGAGTCGCCCATGCATCTGATGGGTGATGAATTACCCGGCAATTACAGCCAAGAGAAACGCCAAGACTGGCACAGAAGGCTCGAACGCCGCGGCGTAAGAAGCGTTGGTGTAGCCGAGGCCGACGAGGAAGAGGAGCGGGTTCACGAACAGCCTGCAGAAGAAGATCGAAGATGTGATCAGTGTCGGCGCTTATACTGACATAGAGGCTAGTTAGTTGTTCCATCAGGCATCAGCATGGGCAGAGGATAGGAAATCGATCGTACCCTGTAAAGCCAAGAAGAGCGAAGGACGCGAGGAGCAGAGGGGCCACCGGAGGCCTCACCCTTCTGCAGTGCAAGTGCAACAACGGAAGGAAATGAATTGAAGCGATCGAGACCACCAGCAGCAGCACAGGCGATGAGCACGGTACACATACCTCTCGCGGAGGAAGGCGACAGGGGGCGAGGATGGCGAGCGCGACGAGGTCGCGGTAGACGCAGAAGACGATCTGGTTCATGCCCGCGTTCAGGACGGCCTTGGTGAGGACTTGGTAGCCACTGAAGGCGAGCTGGACGAGGACCATCCCGGCGTGCGCCCGCCATGCCGTGCTGGTGTTGGAGCAGAGCTGCGACGAGGACCGCTGGAGCTGCGTCGCCTCCCTCTCATTGCTCTCATCCCCCATCTCCGCTGCACGTCGTCTGCACCCACTGCACGCCTTGATTTTGGTTAAAAAATATATATCTGCCGTGTTGCACCCTCCTGGGAGTCGGGGCCTCGGGGGCCACAAAGTCAAATGGAAAGCTGAAAGATTCATACTCCTATGCTTGATAGGGGGCTAACCAGAGTGTATTCTTTACATATTGAAAAGAATATTAGATACAAGAGTTAATATGTTTTCAGCCATCCATAATTTTTTTCTTCTGTTTGCATGTCTCCTTAGTGTATTATTACTAATATGCATTTAATTGAAACCTTAGGTTAAACTATAGCGACTCTATTACAACGCATATCTTAAATATGACATAATGAATCTGATTTTTATTTATTAAAAGGTTTATCTTACTGAAATTTGAAACTTTTGTGTTTATAATATCAATTATGAACTCTTTTATTGTTTTCTAAAAGTAAGGATCTTAGGTCGGAGATTTCACTCTTAAGTACTATAACGACACAAATAATTATGTATAACCATCATCACATCATATAAAATTAGTGCAAGCGAGGTCTAGGATCGGGTAATTGTGCCAATCTCAAGGATACTATTATCTAAGCTTTATAATCAATGAGTAATCATGTGATTCATTATTTATGATGATTATTTAAATGGGCTTGGCCCATGATAAAAGAGATGTAAGTGGACTGATAAGAACGTATTAGACAAAAAAAAGGCCGATAAGAAATTGGGCCAAAAAACGTGGCCACAATGTGGGTCAACTGGACCGAGAATATTGTACAAACCAAATGGGCTAAATTTATGTTTTTTTCTGTCACACGATCATATGCCATGTCAGATGTGCCACCTCAACATACACGTGTCGCTATCTTGTTCAATATGTTATGACAAATTTAATGACGGATATTGTTGTCACAACTCACAAGTTAGATAAGAGAACTTTGTCACTATATCAAAGACACTATTTATCCTCTTATGGTCATATAAGTTGGTCAGTGATCCACCTTCTGTGATGATAGTCACTTATCACTGTAGTGTCTCTTGATAGGAAACAAACTTTTATTGTCTTAATCGGATAGCCTAGATTTCTTGTAGTGCCCAAAGAGATGTTAAAGGACAAAAGGTATAGACACGAATGATCTACACTAACCCCTATTTTCAAGATGTTTGAATTTCTTATTAGGGAATTATATTTGCATTATCATTATAGATATGTAAAACTTTTTTCTATTCAAGTGTATAAACAAATATCTCTAAAGTAACAAATTCACCATGTCATGGATATTAAAATAATTATAAATAATTTGTTAGTATCATTAGAATATGAACCATTAGGATATTTTCATACAATTTTTAATATGCATATTATCTCACTAGATAGCTCAAGTATAGTAGCTTTACTCAACTATGAGCAACTACATATGCTCTAGATGGTTGGATTGGATCACGTGTTATTACTAAAGTTGCAGCAGCGATTATAAATGCAACCCATTTTAAATTATAACTATATGTGAATGCTAGTGTGATCGTCACTTACACTAAGAACTTTATTCCATAAGATTTACCTTTGTTCTGCATCTTCCTCCCAACCCCAAACTTGTTGATCTCCTTCCTTCATGCAGGAACCCTTTGTGATTCAAACTCACATCGGATGTTGGGGTATGCATGAGTGACTGGAGACAATATTGGCTATAAAGGGCTACTAGTTACGTCTTGGGATGACCCATTTTCTTGTGGACTAAATCCACAACCCACATTAGTCTTCATCGTCCCTTCCTTTCCTCCACCTCCCACCATGGCCACGATGGAATCTTACTGATGGTTACCTCTAGGGATTTTGAGACCTCATCCAATTCGTGATCAATTGTACTATGATGATCATGGAAGCTAAAGAGTGCTCTCTTGATATCCTCTTATTGGCGCTTTTTCTCTTCAACCTAATCCCATCACGTGACCCTCTAGAGAAAAGGGTGGGGTCCAGATCACCAAAGCATGGGTTTAAGGCCCGATCATGGTCGTTCTCACATAGGCTACGGTAGTACTGTATATGGGTTAGACAAGAGTTTGAAGGTTTTCTCGACCTACCTGAGAAGGCCTTCTTATTACACAATGTCGAGACTGCCTTATCCCCCATACACTGAGGTCTTCTTTAGATCGTTGCCTCGCACCTAGAGAGTCATTAGGATCACTTTGCTTACCCCGTCTCTTCGTCAAACGCCCAACAAACGACTCCTCGAGGTGAGACAAATAATATCTCCTGCCTTTGGGGTGTTGACAAACGAGGAATATGTTGATTGTTAGGAAAACTCTTTGTAGCCTCTGTATCTTCAAGATTAGTAACTCTGCCCTTGCATAACCAGCCTAATAAGACAATTTGACTAGGTTTTACAATGAGAAGTACCTTTTTTTTTGTTAAAGGTATTATGATTTCAACACAAATGAATATTTGTGTTTCATTTAGAACATAAGACTGACATCATGTCAAGTCTAGGATTTTGAATTTGAACATGAAAGGGCTAGTTGCAATACATGGACCTAACTAACGAAGCTGAGATATGCTCGATTCACACGTCGTACTAATGTTTGGAGACTACAATTATAAAAATTACTCCCTTCGTCCCATAATAGAATACGTTATGAGATTCGTGCAATAATTATATCTCTAAACAGGGTTATTATTAAAATATATTTAATGATTTATCTAATGATAATAATTATATATTATAAATATTAATATATATTACCTTCACAAGAAACGAGAATGATGTTTACTTTGGG